>OZ012737.1:490663859-491176359 GCA_963859935.3 Lathyrus sativus
GGAATTTCATTTCTATTTTTAGAGGTTTTCAAATAGTTTTTTAGATTTATTTTAGATTTTATATTTTTAATAGATTAAATATATTTTCTTTTTTTTATATAATATTTCTATAATTTTATTTGTTTTAGAATATTTTAGGTTATTATTTGATTTAAATTTCAATTAGGTTAATTAGTTTTCATCTTAGTTAATTAATCTAGTCCTTATTTCCGTTAATCTGGCTTTAATCCTCGGCATTTATTTTTCTTTAGTTTAATTAATTAATCAGCTTTAATTATTGTCAGCTTAGCACTTAATGATGTCAAATTAATCAATTAATATTGCAGTCCGTTTCAGCTTTTGCAGGGACACTTGGCAGTTTTCGCAGGCCCAATTTGGTGTAGGCTGACACTTGTCAGTGCTTTAAATACTCTCATTAATGGTTGACACGTTATCCAAGGACATGCAAACCCTAGAGTGATTCACCGGAAAAATCAAACTCAACCCATCTCACCGGAAAACCCACTGGGAAAATCATCTATCTCGTCGGAAACTGCATGTGTTCATACCACACTCATCCTATTTTCCAGATTTCCTTTGAATCTTCACCATTTTCCCAGGAACTTCATCATGTTCATACGAGTTTCCCATATCTAATCACAATCTTCATCCATATTCATCACCTTCAACGTTTTTTCTAGATGTTCATCGTATATTCATCACCTTCGTGTAATTTCATTATGTTCTACAAGATTTTTTTCCATAACTCATCTTGTTCTTCACCATTTCATTTTTTTTCCAGATTCGTCACGAACATCAAACAATAATTCCAAATCCACACTCAAATCTTCATAGGTCAACAAATCAAACTCTTTTTCGTTCATAGATCAACACGAACAAAACTTTCATAGGTGTGAAACTTCATCTGAACCACATCATCTCCAAACGCACAAATCTCACATGATCCACAAACTTCACCACAGATCTTGACTCACCATTAAACAATCCAAGATCTAAACATAGCAACGTTCGTAGATCTTCAACAATAAACAGTAGATCTTCGTCACCATCTCAACTCTCGCCATCAACAACTTCAACGGAGTTCAGCCAAACTTCCAAATTTGCATGCGGAGCTTACGAACGAACCTTAATCTTTCACCATTACTTCAAGTTTTGACATCCATCAAACAAAGATCACACGACGCTCATTGGAAATCGGAAGATTCATTTTGAATGTTTTAATTTTACTATTTGGGGTTTAATTTCATTTTTGTAAGGGATGACAATGTTTGTGGGAAATTAAACTGAGAAGGAGAGAAGTGTTATTTTGGACAGAAGAATGTGGAAAGAGAAAGCGGAGAGACGGAACGGAGAGATTAGAAAGAGAACGGCGGCAGCCATGAATATGAGCTAGGGTTTTGTTTTGGCAAGTGAGGAAGATGAAAAGGGAGCTTCACGGGTTCTCAAGTGGTTAGTGGGCCTTCCGGCCCGTTTTTTTTTCATTTGGACCCACCCCCGTGTTTTGCTTTGCGTACCCCTTGTTGGTTGCTGTTGTGAGGTTGGGCTGGGCCCAACCATTTGTTTTAACACACCCTCTGTTTACTAATTGATGTTGGTGGATTTGGATTCTAAGGCCCAACACAATTCTTTTCCCACTGCACCCCTGTTGCTGCTCTGCACCCCCCTGTTTTGTTTTTGTTTGCAATTGTTTTGTAAATACTTTTGTATAGATTTATGAATTATTTTCATTTGAATATTAATATACACTTTACTATTTTCTTTTTAGAAATTTATATTATAATTTTTCTTTTTCTTTTATAATATTAAATATATAGAATTATTATATTCTATTTTCTTTTTAATTTCTTTTAATATTTTCTTTAGAACTTTAATTGTTTTTCTATTAGAACTTTATTTCGATTTTAAATTGAATTCTTTTTTTCATTTTAATTATTGGATTTTTTCTCACCATTTTTGTTTTGTAGGTCGATGACGACACTTCCGCAAACCATTATTAATCGACTTGTTGATGGATAATGTAGGATCCGAGACAAATTTTTCTCTCCTCATTTTCTCTTCTTCTGGTTTTATTTTGAATTTCTTATGGTTTGTTCCGTGTGACATGATTCAATTGGAGAATGATTCTCAATATGATTTCTCTATCTTGTCTTTGACACGGATAGCAATATGCTACCTCTTGGGGTTTGACTTCATTTATGAGTCAAATTATGACGGTTCAGCGTCACATTGGTTCTGATTCGAAATGTCATCATCAAGGATCAAAAGAAGAAAGCTTGGACATGGAGCTTGCACGCAAAAGTCAAGGGTCAACGGAACCACTCCGTTCGGTAACATTGTTTTTATTTCACTTCTTTCATCTCTTTTATTCAACCGCCGAGTGTTGTGAGATCGTTAGACACGCGGGAAATGGTGATCGAGTGGCCACCTCTCAATTGCCTAGAGTGTTTAGTATATGTCCTTAGGACAATATGCAACGCATTCGCTCCTACGTCTAGGACTTCGCGTGTGCGTCCCGTTCCGAACTTTTTCTCTCGCGTCCTGGCGATTGAGACTTCCCCTTTTCTCTCGCGTTCTGGCGATCGAGTTCTTTTCTCTTGCCCCCGTGCAATCGAGACTATTTTTCGTAGTTGGCTGAACTACGGCTGCTCTGATCTCTCATATCTGTTGAGAGTACGTAGGCATAGGATTGCGATAATCCTAGTGAGCACCTTTTCCCCCTTTCTTGTAGTTGTCCGAACTACAGCTGCTCTAATTTCTCGTACCAGACGAGAATACGTAGGCATAGGATACGATATCCTAGCGAGCACATTAACAACAAACCTCTTCGTTCTCTCGCTGCCGTGCGATCGAGACTTTCCCGCTAATGACTAATCTTTCCTTTTCTCTTGCCCTAGCGCAATTGAGACCAGACCGTAGTTCTAGTTCCCGTAGGTTCCCGTACCTTTAAACCCCGAAATACTACGTCCGTTCTACCGCAAACAGGTAACACCTAAGTCTCCAATGGTCGAGCAGCATACACCTAACTGCTAGAATGCGCACGCTAGTATCGTCAATCTTTTCTCTCACCCCCGTGTGATCGAGAACACCCTTTCGTCCCGTAGTTAGCCTGAACTACGTTTTTCTCTGATTTCTCATGTCAGATGAGAATACGTAGGCACAAGACGCGACATCTTGGCGAGCAATCTTCCCCCATAGTTTCCCAAACTACGTTGGCTCTAACTTTCCCATTGCACGAGGGAATACGTAGGTATAGAGCGCGATGCTCTATCGAGTCAGTTCTTTCTGTTTAGCTTTAGCAACCATAGATAGATTATTTTTTCACCCATAGACTAGACAACACATGCGTGGATCCCGTCGAGTACGACGGACATGAGGGGTGCTCATACCTTCCCCTTGCGTAACCGACTCCCGAACCTAGGACTTGGTTGCGATGACCTCGTCTTTTCCCGTTTTCGTCAGGTTTTTTTCGACGTTTCCTTTCCCTCTCTTTGGGATAAATAACGATAGGTGGCGACTCTGTTAGTCATTGCCGGCCTCTTTTTTCGCAGTAGCGACAGCTGGCGACTCTGCTGGGGACAAGAACATCCCCTATGTGAGTCCGTCCTAGCGCTTGTCTGTTTGGTTTGTGGGTGTGTATAGTGTGTGTTGTATTTTTGTATATTACTGTATTTACATTTCCGCACTATTTTTTATCTGTTGCTGTTGGGCTGTTGGGTGGTTGTTCCTCTGAGAGATAAGCTAAAACCCAGGCTTGAGTACACACCTAGCATTAGTAGTGGAGACTAGTGGGGGGCTTATTTGCTTAGCAGATACAGTTCCCCATGAAATTCACACTCAGACGAGATTCTCTTTGATGATTTCCGTTCTGATCCTTAGGATCCGACTGGAATTTGGATTTGAGGGTTGTCGACTCTGGAATCGATCACTTGTGAGTCAGCTAAGTGAGGCCTCTTCAAGAGATTATGATGCTAAACTAGAAATGGTTAACGTATCATCATTTCTTGAAATTCTGTGACGCTGACGAACGCATAGGATGTCGTACCTTATCAGTTTAGGTCCATACCCGTGAGTGGGAGGGTTTTTGCAGAAAACTTAACTTCCAGCCAACCCGGTATTTTGGTTTTCTCTTCAGAGCGAACTTACTCAGTCAGTAGCGCAGCAGTATTCAGAGCTTTGTGGGGGCCGTGATCCCGTGTTTGCTACATCTTGCATTGCATTTGCATAAGCATTTTTTGCATCATTTTGCATATCATTTCTCCAGCTAGCCAGAGCTCTTATCCAGCCTTTGATTGCTTCAGAAGGTGATTCTCCGGTGACCGTTCGGAGAAAGTGTTGATTGTGGGAAGACGACCAAGGGGTTGAAGCAGAATCAAGCAGTGTCAAGCAGTGCAGTTTGTTGAAAGTTGTTGATGGCTATGTCAGGGAACGGCTTCCAGATTGTTGATACCTTGTCAGGTTTTACTGTGATGTCCAATCCTCTGCATGGTTCTTTGCTCGATGAAGATTTTCCTCAAGTGAACAACATAAATGTAGCTCCGTTTGTGCATCCTTATGTTGAAAACCAAGATCAGCATGAACAGTCTGTTATCCGAAGTGAACGTTCTTCGTCTCTTGATACCTCAGATCATCAGGATGTCGATTCCTCCGTGTTGATTTCCCGAAGAAAAGTTCCGGTAGTGAAGATTGAAGACCCAAGATCTCTTGAGTATGCAAAGAGGTTGCATGCATTGAATGAAAGATTCAAAGCCTTGGAATTCAAAGATACTATTGGTTTCAATGCTTCAGATATGTGTCTGGTTTCTGGCCTAGTGTTACCTCTGAATTTCAAATCACCGAGGTTTGAAAAGTACAAAGGGGATAGCTTCCCGAGGCAACATTTGGTGATGTTCTGCAGAAGAATAACTTCGTTTGTGCACAACGACAAGTTGATGATTTACTGTTTTCAGGACAATCTGATTGGGGCATCTCTGAGTTGGTATATGCAGTTGGAGAGTAATCATATTCGATCATGGGTGGATTTAACGAAAGCTTTTCTGAAGCAGTACGAGTATAATCTGGACATGGCTCCTAGTCGCATGCAGTTGCAAGAATTGTCTCAAGAGAACAATGAACCTTCCAGGAAATATGTTCAGAGATGGAGAGAATTTTCTTCCAGAGTGCGACCACCGCTTCTAGATCGAGAGTTAATAGACATGTTCGTAAACTCCTTGCAGAGCCCGTACTTCGAAAGAATGCTTGGGATTGCACCGAATCTCTCTGAATTGGTAAAAACAGGAGAACGTATTGAGTATGGCGTAAAAACTGGAAGAATTCAGAATGTTTCAAGCGGTCAGACCAATGAAACTGAATCTCTCTATAGCTTTCAAGCTGAAGACGAAACTGTAGTCAATGCAGTCATGACAGGTTTTGGTTATTCTCAAGATGAATCGGTGAAATCTTTTTTCTCTTCATCTTTTCAGCGGTCAGTGTCTTCTGTGCCTCGTTATTCTGGACAGACAACTGTGCCTAGGGAACCACATCAGAAACTTCGGGTCGTTCCTCATGCAGATCACCGATCCCATGGCCGAGGTTATCAGAATTAGCGTCAGAATCAGAACAGGCCTCGTAATAATTTGGAACGAAAGAATGCTCCTTTTCATCCAGTTCATGTGTCGTATAGCCAACTTTTGCCACATTTGATTTAGAATTCTTTGGTGGAACCTAAAGCTCTTAAGCCAGTGCCAGAACCTTACCCTCCAGGGTACGATCCCTATGCTCAGTGTGGATATCATGGCGGATCTATAGGGCATTCAACCGAAGATTGCAAAGCTTTTCAGGCAAAAGTGTAGCAGTTGATCGACGAAGGGTGCATTTCCTTTCCAGAAGGAGTTTTGGTTGTTCATGTCAACCTCTCAGCTGTCTGAGCTTGCAGATTCAGAGTTTTATTTCCAGAAGCCAATGGTCCAGACAGGCAGACGTCCTCAGCATTGGCAGTCCTCGGACTTTTTTATCATTTGCATTTGTAGTTTCTTTTCTGTTAGTTGCTACTTGCTATTAAATTTGTGTTTTGAATGGTAATATTAATGAAGTGATTTGCATTTTTCTGAGTTAATCATGTCGCTTTCGCTCATTTATTGCACAACATAAACACTTGCACATTTTATCCACTCCACTTTATCACTGTGATTAGCAAAGATTGGAGGGAGGATGACGAAAACTGAATACTTATAACTGATGATTGTATGCTTTCGGATAAAATCTTGCCTATGATGTATATGCATTGTTTCAAATCCCCTAAACACTGGAGATATAAGGAGTTAGTCCCTAGTTAACCACTTCGAGCTGAGAAGTAGGAGTTTCTTTTGGACTTTTCAACCCTCAAATCTTAACCTGGGGCAGGGTAGTTGTCAGTTAGCTTGACCGAGCATTCAAATCTTATAGAGGAGTGTTTCCTTTCAAGGATTAATCACATATTATCCCTCTCAAAAGGTTGTACCTCATCATCCGCAATGGTTAGACCTCATCAATCAGGAGTGAGACAGTTCTAATCCCTTCGGATAAATCAAGACAGCCAGTGTCACACGACTTGTTTTCAAAAAAAAAAGAAAAAGGAAAAGAAGAAAGCCCGCTAAGTAAAAAGAAAAAAGCTGGAAAGCAAATACTTAGGCAAAAATGGGGCATCCCGCTGGACTTCAAAATTGAAAAGAACTCAAAAGAGTCAGTCCAGACAAAAATTAGGGAATCAAAAGAATGAAAAAGAAAGGATCTCAAGAGAAAAATCCTCAAACAAGGGCAAAGTCGTGGGGATACAGACACCGAAGACGAAGAGGAGTAACTGCCACTCCGAAAACCTTGTGAGTTCCGTAACCATCACTCCTACCATTCAATTAAGCCTTTTGAGAGGTGAGTGCTTGTGCCGAATTAACTGAACTTAGGATTGGAGATCATCACGTAGAAGGGGTGGGTACAAATCATAATTTGAGCCTAATATCCTTTATTTCACGAACCGTGAACCCGACCACGATACAACCCTTAAAAGACCTAATTGAGGTAGGGTTTAATCTGAAAGTGCATTATGATAAGGTTGAGTAATCTGACTCCTACATGATTTGCTTATCATATCCTTGCTGTATCTTGCACTAATCAAATCAGCACTACGTTTGAACTTTTGGTTCATTGGTCACTCACTATCACGACACTTGATAAATGATAGCATTTTTCAAAATCTGCATGAACACCGCATTAAAATTACCATTCGTGAATAAAACAATTTTAATTACAGGTCAGTAGTTGGCATGAAGGAAATTCCAACAGGGAATAGTCAAACAGGACTATATCGTTCAGCAGTCGGAAGCAGAATTGTGTATACTCTGAAACCCTGTGAATCTGGGGCATTGACATCCAGTGAGTTTGGAATCAGTCAGTCTGAAGACAAGTCCCGAAGCATTGGTTAATTATGGGATAGTTTATTCAAGAAGAAGTTGGTCAGAAGTGAATCTTCTCGAGACCCAATCAGGGGCAATCACCAGAGTTTCTGTAAGTTGAGGGCAGATCCCTCCAGTGTTCAATCAAATCAGGTTAAGTCGCTTCAACGCTCATTCAGGGGCAAGCCATTTCAAGAGTATATCGAAACCAACCGTGCTGAGAGTTGGACAATCGAGGATGGATCCTTTTGCTGTACAGATGCTGGGGCAAGCCATCTCGAGATCGTCTCATGGCAAGCTACCTTCTAAACTTTCCCAAAGAGTGGGACTGGGGCAAGTTGAATTGCACTGGGGAAAGTTGTTCAAGCTAGTTTGATCTCCCTAGCAAGAGTTGAGTGTCAGGGAATCGTGTCATTACCCTCATCAAATAACCTTAACCTTCCGAAAAAGCCTTGCTGTCATTGGATCGTTATCCTACAGCCTAAAACTGTTACCTACCATGTAACCAGAACCTCCAAAGCCCAATTCTCGTATGGAAAACCGGTAACCAGTTCTTTTCTGGTCCACCTTTCTTAGAATACCAGTCTTCGTCTAGTACCTGTCATCTTTTAACCAGTTCTCGTCTGGTGCATGTCAGCTTTTAAAACCAGTTCCCGTCTGGTCACCCTTTATTTAACCTACTGTTTAACCAGTTCTCGTCTGGCTAACACAGTTTTAAAGTCCAGTTCTCGTCTGGCAAACCAGAAATCAGTTCCCGTCTGATACTCAAACCAGAAGTCAGTTCTCGTCTGACAACTTAAACCCTTGTACCACTAGTTCTCGTGTGGTAGTCTACCCTTAAATGCTAGTTCTTGCCTAGTATTTCCCTCTCAAATCCATTTTGTTGATAACCAGAGATAAATCCATGTCACCATAAAACCTATTCCCATCCCAAAACTAGGAAAAAGCCTAATTATACTTGGCATGATAATTCCCAATGGTTCACATACACTATCACATTCCCCGACACGAGGCTCGAATGATCTCAATTCTCCATGATTGGTGTTCTGTATTCCCTTAGGGGGTCATGTTGTTAAATCAGGAAGATTTCTTCAACAGAGATATACAGTTAAGATTGGTCCTCCTCAGCAGTTTGAGATTGCAGCAAGTTGAGATGACACTTGTCCTTTATCAGAGCAGGATCAAGATTATCCTCAGCAGGTCAAGATTGATATCCCTGGCAGAGCGTAGCCATCCTCGGCATATTGATTGTGTATCTTCAGTGGTTGAGATTGAAGTTTCCCTGACAGACAGATTTGGGTTTATTTCCCCAGCAGTGGGACGAGTGCAATGTTGTATCCCCACAGAGTCTAAGTATTTGGCTCCTTTGCCCTTCGAGTCTAGGTCAGTGACTCATTCCCTAATCGGAGGCGGATATTAATGAATTTAATCACCAAACAGAGGTCGGTGCCGATTCCCTCATTGAGTAATCTATAGCAGAGGTAGATTAGTCCCAGCTGAGTATCCCCGACAGGTTCGATTTGGATTTCTTCCCCAGTGAAGCTGTTACTTTCAGATGAGTATTTTGTACCCTAGTGGGGTCTTGGTGTCCTAGGGGGCCGTTCAGGGTCGTTTTCCTCGATGAAGCGAGATTCAATTTCAGTGGTTGATGGTTATCCCCTGCAGAGTTGTTAATTCCCCAGTAGATTGGGCTTGTTTCCTCCAGCTGAGATGTTTTTTCCCCAGAAGAGTCGTATTCTGGTGTGCCATCCAGGGTGTTTTCCTCATCCAGGTTTTGATTGGATCCCCCGTGGAGTTGGCTTTCTTCTCTCCAGCATTTATTTTGCTGGAGCGGTTCCTTACATTTTGCATCGTGCATAGCATCTACCTAAACGCGTAGCATTTCCATCTTGTATGGAGCATTACGCCATTCTCAAGAATATGCATTTGAAACATAAGCCAGGTGGTTACTGCTCTGTTCTCAGATGTTGTTTTCAGCAGATGATTGAATTATGTTGCCCGCATGGTATTCAGACATGGCAATTTTTGGTTGATATTTGTGCCTATATGGTATCCAGACCATGGCGAGTTGAAGAATGGTATCCAGACCATAATACTTTTCGTCAGCCCGTGTGGTATCCAGACCCCGACTTACGTTTCTCCCCAGCAGCGTCGTCGAACTTCGGTTGATGATTTTGTTTCTAGCCCTATATGGTATCCAGACCATGGCAAATTGATATGTTCCTGTTAGCCTGCGTGGTATCCAGACTCGGCTTCTTGTTTTCTCCGGAAGTTAGTCATCTTTGCCTGTGTGGTATCCAGACCATGGCAGTTACCGATCTGTTTCGTCTGTTGAGTATCCAGACTCCGGTAAAGCCAGTTGGGTATCCAGACCCTGATGGATCTTGTTTGTACCTATATCCGTTGAGTATCTAGACTCCGGTAAAGGAAGTTTTGGTATCCAGATCATATTAGTTCATCTGATGCTCCATGATATCCAGATCACAATAATTATTGTTATCTCCTGCCGTCGTGTGGTATCCAGACCTTGGCACCTAATGTTTTTCTCAGCCCATGTGGTATCCAGACCACAACTCATATTGTTTCCCAAGCAACATCATTTAACTTGAACTCGTGGGATATCCAGATCCTGATGAATATATTTCTTTTGCATTGGGCATCCAGGCTCAGATTACTGAGTATCCAGACTCAGATTATTACCGAGTATCCATACTCCGATATATTGCATAGAGCATCTAGGCTCAGATTTGCATTGAGCATCCAGGCTCAGATTTGCATCGAGCATCCAGGCTCCAGTTACTGAGTATCCAGACTCAGATTATTACCGAGTATCCAGACTCCGGTTTATTGCATAGAGCATCCACGCTCAAATTTACATTGAGCATCCAGGCTCCAGTTACTGAGTATCCAGACTCAGATTATTACTGAGTATCCAAACTCAGGTATATCTTCTTTGAGCATCCAGGCTCCGATTACTGAGTATCCAGACTCAGGTATATCTGCTTTGAGCCTCCAGGCTCCGATCACCTTGAGCATCCAGGCTCCGATTTCCCTCAAGTATCCAGACTCTGACAACTTGAATGTTACCTTTAACCAAAATGGTATCCAGACCATGGCGCAACTTTTGATGAATGTGTTCATCTTATTATGTGTTACCCAACGGAGCTACTTGGTTAAGTTTCTCTCGTTTTCTCCCTGCCAGAGTCGTTTGGTTAAGCCTCTCTTTCCCAACGGAGTATTTTTGTGATCAATTCAGCTATCTTCTAGAGATCTTTGTTCCAATATATCAGAGTTTACAGTTCTGTTTTTGCGGTTGGCAAATTTCTGGGTTCTTTGGTATTCAACCGTCTTTTACCTTTGAATGATTGAAAGCCGTTCTCTTTTCAACCCTTCAGGTCCAAGTCGTTTGAATAGGGGCAGCTGTTGCACCCCAAAATTTGACCAACCGTTTCTCGTTTTTGGCTTATGTTTCATTTCATCAGCATTTGCATTTGCATACCGCATACTGTGCATTTTTGCAGCCGGATTGATTTAATCGGGATTACAGCCCTCTTCCTCGTGTTTCAGACGTTTCAAACCGTTTTGGATACAGAGTTTTATTGTGGAATTTGCGCTCTGCCCGGTGATTCAGTCTACGCTGTTGATTTCGGTGGTATCTCGGTATCCGATTTTATTACTGTTTATTTTATCGCATTCTCGCATTTTATCATTCATTGACTTTATTTTATTTGCTAGTTTTGTTTCCTATTTTTAGCATAAGTTTTAGATATTTTTTTTGGAATTTCATTTCTATTTTTTAGAGGTTTTCAAATAGTTTTTTAGATTTATTTTAGATTTTATATTTTTAATAGATTAAATATATTTTCTTTTTTTATATAATATTTCTAGAATTTTATTTGTTTTAGAATATTTTAGGTTATTATTTGATTTAGATTTTAATTAGGTTAATTAGTTTTCGTCTTAATTAATTAATCTAGTCCTTATTTCCGTTAATCGGGCTTTAATCCTCAGCATTTATTTTTCATTAGTTTAATTAATTAATCAGCTTTAATTATTGTCAGCTTAGTACTTAATGATGCCAAACTAATCAATTAATATTGCAGTCCGTTTCAACTTTTGCAGGGCCACTTGGCAGTTTTCGCAGGCCCAATTTAGTGTAGGCTGACACTTGTCAGCGCTTTAAATACTCTCATTAATGGTTGACACGTTTTCCAAGGACATGCAAACCCTAGAGTGCTTCACCGGCAAAATCAAACTCAACCCATCTCACCGGAAAACCCACCGGGAAAATCATCTATCTCGCCGGAAACTGCATGTGTTCATACCACACTCATCCTATTTTCCAGATTTCCTTTAAATCTTCACCATTTTCCCAGGAACTTCATCATGTTCATACGCGTTTCCCAGATCTAATCATAATCTTCATCCATATTCATCACCTTCAACGTTTTTTCCAGATGTTCATCATATATTCATCACCTTCGTGTAATTTCATTATGTTCTACAAGATTTTTTCCAGAACTCATCTTGTTCTTCACCATTTCATTTTTTTCCCAGATTCGTCACGAACATCAAACAATATTTCCAAATCCACACTCAAACCTTCATAGTTCAACAAATCAAACTCTTCTTCGTTCATAGATCAACACGAACAAAACTTTCGTAGTTGTGAAACTTCATCTGAACCACATCATCTCCAAACGCACAAATCTCACACGATCCACAAACTTCACCACAGATCTTGACTCACCGTTAAATAATCCAAGATCTAAACATAGCAACATTCATAGATATTCAAAAATAAACAATAGATCTTCGTCACCATCTCAACTCTTGCCATCAACAACTTCAACGGAGTTCAGCCAAACTTCCAAATTTGCATGCGGAGCTTACGAACGAACCTTAATCCTTCACCATTACTTCAAGTTTTGACATCCATCAAACAAAGATCACACGACGCTCATTGGAAATCGGAAGAGTCATTTTGAATGTTTTGATTTTACTGTTTGGGGTTTAATTTCATTTTTGTAGGGTGTCGCTACTGCGAAAATCGGCGCCGGCTGACAGAAGAGTCGCCACCGTGCGTTATTTATCCCACGGGAGGGAAAGGGAACGCTCAGAGTAAACCTCGCAAAGACGGGAAAAGGTATGGTCATCGCAACCATAGCCTGGGTTCGGGAGTCGGTTACGCAAGGGGAAGGTATTAGCACCCCTCACGTCCGTCGTACTCGACGGGATCCACGTTTGTTTTCGGGTATGGATTGTTATTCTATCTAAACTATAGGTCAAGGGTTAAAAAGAAAATAAAATGAAAATAAAAATGACTCGGCAAAGTATCGCACTTTATGCCTACGTATTCCCGCCTGGAACGAGAAATCAGAGTCAACGTAGTTCGCCTACCTACGGGAAAGGAGGGGAAGGTTGCTCGCTAGGATATCGCATCCTATGCCTACGTACTTTCATACAGCATGAAAGATCAGAGCAAACGTAGTTCGGGCCACGTACGACACAAGTCTGTCTTGATTGATTTTATTCCTTCTGAAAAAAAGTTTTCTGATTAGCGGTCCAAGCGGACAAAAATGACGTCTTGACGAGTTCACATTCTTTTACGAAAGAAGTGTCTTTTATTGTGTTTGAAATCTTTATGTGTTTTTCGGTTTGTTTTGAGAAAGAAAGAGACAGAACTCTAACCTACGGTTGCGAAGGGAAACAAACTAACCTAATGTTATCATGCATGGGTTAAGACCTAGTGTCTATCATGCTCCTCTCTTGCACAGAGAGAAACAGAGATCCTACGGGATAGGCAGAAACAGAAACAATAACAGATATAATAAAGCGGTAAAATGCATGGATGCAACAGTACAAGCGACGCAAGGGAGTCCCACTCAACCTCGAACCTAGAAAACAATAGGCGAAAGTGAACAGGCTTCACCTTCAACCTAACAGGGTAAACAGCAAACAATACAACCCAGAAAACCAAACAATACATCGACAATGAAATACAACAGCAAAAGAAACAGCATCAGCAGCTCTGAATCAACATCTGGCTCCAAGTATCCTCCCATCAGCTACAGGCTTCAACAAGCATCAATCTCCATCTTCATGGCCTTCAGGCAAGGGCTTTGATCATCAGTCTCCTATCTGCAATGGCTTTTCTTCAAGTTCAAACCTCCAGGATGAGGAATCAGTCACAAGAGTGAATTGGGTGTTAAGCAATCAGTTGACTACCAAGGGTGGTGAACAGACTGCTTCTAACACAAAAGACATTTTCTCTCAAGAGTTCTATCTCTTAGACCCTATCACCAAGCCTTCCAAAGGAAGGGGGTGAGTGTCTTAGAGAGACTCTGAATCACAGAGAAGAATGGATGCAGACAAGGCAATCCATGTTTGAGAAACAAACTTTCTAATCTAGAGCTCTGCCTAGCTCCTAAACCCTAGTTCCTCAGCATCTGCTAGCAAGAATCTTCTCTTCAACTCTGGAAGTTGATCTTCAATCTCTGGATCTCCAATGGTCTTCATCTTCTCAAGTCTTCAGCTCTCCTAAGTCCCCAGACAACCCCAATACCCAAGCAAGCAAGCAATAATCCCCAGAGGGCACACCACACCAGTCAATCAGACATACACAGAGTATTAATAGCAGTAGGGGAATCCTGACTTTCTCTAAGGGGATCTAATAACTACCCATAGCCCCTATAGTCCCATAGCTAAACTATTCAACCCTAAGTCCTAAGGGAAAGAATCAAACTTCCTAAGTCATCACCTAAAAACCCTAATTTGTTCATGTTGTTCAAACCTGCATTAATCACCTAAAATTAATTTCTAAAAATGGGAACTAAATTGAATCTACAAGTTCAATGTCTAATCTAAACAACATAAAAAGAATGAACAAAAAATATGAAAGCATTTAATAGAACAAAAATTACTAAGATCATGCATGAAATGAAGCTATTTAAAATGACATTTATTTAGAAAATATGGAAAAAATATGAAATGAAAATAAAAATGCAATTTTATTTAATGACAATTTTCTGCACATCCTAAAGAAAATAGTGTAAAAAGAATGAATTGAAAATGATTTTCTATGTATTTATTATGAATTTTTAAAAGTTGGTAAAATTAAAGTGGAATAAAAAAACAATTGAAATTAAAATGAGAGGGAGGGGGGTAAGAATAGCAGGCGCCCTAGTTGATATTTGGATGGGCCAGGCAGTGGTGGGGTGTGACTAGCGAATTTACTAAGCCCAGAACGAAGTCAGCATTAAAGAAAATAAAAAAACAAGCTGGGGGTGAAAATAGCATAGGATATCACGTTCAAATTCAAAGTGGGCTCATTACTGGGGGTGGGGATAGCACAGCATTTAGGCTCGCCCGTTTCAATTAATGAAACGGTGCGTTTAGGGCACCAAACTAATTCCCTCCAAAATCAGATTAAACCTCAGCCACACGATGGGCTCTGAGGTCAAAAGTCTAACACCAAACAGACGACCATGATTTCGTCTTCTCCAATGGATCAAATGAATTAGGGTTTATACTCCATGAATGCACATGCACGAGCAAACTTCCACTAATCTGTTCTCACTCTACAATCCATGAAACGCCACGCTATAAACATGAAAAACATTCTAAATCTCTCCCTCTATAAGCCTATGGTCTTTGATTGCTTTGAAACTCAACCAACCACTCAACCCGAGCGCATCAATTTCTGGCTCCATGAAAATACACTGAGATGCATCACGATAATTCTCCACCAAACCTACACTAATCTACTCTATGCATAATGGTGATCATCCTGCGCTATCAACCTAAGATTATAATGCACTATCCTACGAGTTCTTGATCCAAACAGCTTGGTGCACCTGCTATGAATTGTCTCTATTCAGCCTCAAATTCATCTAAACTAACCTCCTAACATCATAGACCATGAATATACTAGTAAAACTACCTAAATCTCCCTAGATTGCATAAGTTAGAAAGATTTGCACCTTGAGCAAGCTTTAATGGAGGATGAGTAATCACGTGGATCCAGGCTCTTGTATGCTTCAATCTTGATCCATTCTTGATGTACTTGATTCTGTTTGCAATATTTGGATGAAACTTGGCTTGGATCTTGCTGAACAATGGAAATTGCAACTTGTGTGTTCTTGATGGAAGTGCACAAAATTGAACTCTAACCACCAAATCTTTGATTCAATTCTGATCCAAGATGATGATTGAATGCAGGAGGATCAATGTTGATGAAAATTGATGAAGATTTTGGGAAATTTTGAGAGAATTGCAATGAGAAAGAATGAGAGAATTTGGGGAATTCTTGGTGAAAAATGAGTCCAACCCTTGATCAATCTTCATTTCATGAATATATAGTGTTCAATGGTAACTTCTAGATCCCTCTTACACATTCCCTTGCCTTCCAACTTTGATTCATTTTGGCTATGTTTCTTAAAATGCAAGTAACCAAGGATAACTTTGAAATCTTCCACTAAACTCAAAAAAGTACTTGAACCATTGTCTTTAGAATGTCTTTTCCATTCAAAATCATATATTGGAAGTCTCCATTTGGACTTATAAATCTCCCAAACCATTTTCCACTTTGACTTTATTCAAATTATAAGCCTTTTTAGTTCAACTTTGGACCAATCATGCAACTTCATGTTATGAGCTTTTCCAACAATTTGTGACCTTCTTTCTAGACTTAAAATCACATTTGGAGCAAGTTTGATGTTGTAAGTTTTTCCATTTGAGGCCTCCTTGTATGAGTTTTGGACATAGGTTAAAATGACCTGTAATTCACAAATGCCCAAAATACCCTTTGCTTGCCAAGACCATAAGTTGAGTTCCACACATAATATGAGGGCATGCTATACCATTCTAGAAAGCTAAGACAATGAGGAACAATTCTTATGTTGACCAAGAATTCATTTGAAATCTCCTTGAGGGGTAAAAATTGCTTGGAAGTCAAGTCACTTTCACAGACAAAATTTCAGATACCTCAGATGACCTGTAACTTGCAAGGACCATAACTTGAGTTCTATAAATCTCCTTGATGTCTTCCACCACTCAAATTAAAGGTCTTGAGATCCTCTACAAGTTTCATGTTGGCCAAGAAGCCATTTGAAGCTAGCATTTTGACTTATCTTGCTTGGAAATTTGACTTAAAATTAGGGGATTTTACACAGAAACCCTAATTTAGAAACTCCTCTTCTCCTTGATTTCTCTTGAATTCTTCTTAGCACAACAACATATCCTTACTCTCCCTGTCAAATGATGAACCCCACATCTCTCCACTAGACTTGAATGCCCCTTAAATCAGTCAATTGACCTAGGGTTGACCCAGATGAAACCCTAGTTGACTGCCTTCAGCTATAGCTCTTGTGCTCTCATCAATGACTTGTCTCCTTCTTTAACTGCCTTCATCAGTCTCTCATAATGTCTAGATACTCTCCATGCCTTCAACTTACAGCTCACACTTTCCTTGATGATCCCCAGATACCCTCAGCCAGGAGATAGATTAACTGCTTGACCCATTGACTTGATAGCTTTCAAATTCTTTTCTGATGACTTGAATAAGATTGAATTGGGATAATAACCTCTTGATAGGCTTCTAGAGATGAGAATAATGATTGGTCCCCCTGTTGAATGACTTGCTATGCTTATGCTATGCAGATGGTTAGTCTATGTACATGACTCTATATGCAAATGCTAATGACATTGAAACATAAACCAAGTGAATAAGGTTGGGCAAATTTTAGGGTGCAACAGTTGCCCCTATTCAAGCGGCTTGGACCCGATTGGGTGAAGAGCCCGGAGCCTTCAGACATTCGCGGTACGAGACAGTTGAATACTAGGAAACCGAAAATTTGCCAACCACAAAATTAAATTGCGCTCCTGCTTGAGGAACGACATTCATCAGCTGAATCTGACAGCAACCCACTGATCTCGCGCGAGCGTGCTGGGGATTGTCTTCATCGTTCTAAAAAGGATTCTGTCATAACAGATTGCTTGCTTGTCCACGTTAGGACTCTGTCTGTCGTCAATACGAAGAAATCTCAACTAAAACCTGTCCACGTTAGGACTCCACTTGCTGTTAACCCAGAAAAATCTCGGCAACTCCGCTGGGGATAATTCGTCTGCATTTCCATAAACTGAATCGTCCACGTTAGGAATAAAACTCTTCCACGTTAGGAGTAACACCTGTCCATGTTAGGAATAACATCGTCCACGTTAGGAATCATTTCTTCGGTATCTGTCCACGTCAGGACTACATCTTTCATCTTTCCACGTCAGGAAGCAATTCTCTTTCCACGTAAGGAGAACTATATCAATCTGTCCACGTAAGGACTCCAATACCACTTGACATGTCCGCGTCAGGACTCCAATCTTTCCACGTAAGGAATCCCACTTTGGTTCTGAACCTGTCCACGTCAGGACTCAACCTTCCACGCGATGAGTGCATCATTCTTCCACGTCAGGAATCAACTTTTCTTGAATCTGTCCACGTAAGGACCCCAGTTTTTCCACGTAAGGAGTAAATCTTCTTCTTTGTCAGGAATAACTTCTTTGATCTGTCCGCGTCAGGACTAAACTCTTCCACGTCAGGAATAATCCATTTCTTTCCACGTCAGGAATCAATCTCTTTTCCACGTAAGGAATCACCATTTTTCCACGTAAGGAATAAGACTTCGTCTGGATCTGTCCGCGTCAGGACTAAACTCTTCCACGTCAGGAATGCACTCTTTCTTTCCACGTAAGGAACCAATCTTGATATGTCCGCGTGAGGACTTAATCTTTCCACGTAAGGAATAAACTCGCCTTTCCCACGTAAGGAAACCATTTTTCCTCCACGTAAGGGATGCTCTTGATATGTCCACGTAAGGACTCTGATCTTTCCACGTAAGGAATACCAACTTCTTTCCGATTTGTCCGCGTCAGGACTCATTTTTCCACGTAAGGAATGCCATCGTAATCTGTCCACGTAAGGACTCCACTCTTTCCACATTAGGAATCGCCTCTTTCCACGTAAGGACTCCTATTCTGATATGTCCGCGTAAGGACTACATCGTCCACGTTAGGACCCATTTCTCCACGTTAGGAATAATAATTTCTTTGATTTATCCACGTCAGGACACTGATATCGTCTTGATTTGTCCACGTTAGGACTCAGGCGTCTTCGACCCGCTGAGGAAATAAGACTTGTCCACGTAAGGACTCACACCCTTGTCTGATCTGTCCGCGTCAGGACACCAACACAAAGAATAATCACTTTTGTCAACGTCATGACCTCCCATTCCACTAATTTCGAGAACCCAAACCTGCCCACGATAGGACTAACACACCTCACCGATCCGGGGAAATAAACCTGTCCACGTTAGGACGCCCACTTCTGAAGAAATCCCGTCAATCCAAGAGTAAACTGTCCGCGTCAGGACTTAGTTCTCCACTGATCCCAACCCACAAACTTCTTAGCACTGACGTGACAGCGACTTTGAGACGGACTCTACTGGGGATGTCTGGAAACCAAACTAACGGACGCCTGCTCTGATAACCGGCGGTAGCTTCTGAAATTCTGACTCACGAAACCCCTGATGACAACTAATTCTGCCTGGGAATAAAGAGAAACTTATCCTGGCAACTCTGGCGGGGAAAATAAGAGACATTTGCATAAATGACTCTGTTAGAGACAAAGAGAATCTCATCATGCTAACTCTGTGGGGGAATACTGCCGAAACTGACATTATCATTGGATGTCTCATGCCGAGATCTCGAATGTTTGGTAATTCATTTGAGCGAGAGTTCTCTCCACCTGAACTGCTAAAAAACAGGAACTGCTTCAGCAAAATAAATGCTGGAAGGATAATGCCAACTCCGCCGTGGGTAGCCAGATGCTACAGAATTATTCCAGCAAAATAAATGCTAGAAGGGTGAAGTCGACTCAGCTGGGAAATCGGGAACTTAAGCCGAGCAACTTGTTGAAGTAACCCCCTGCTGGGGAATATAACTTTGCTGGGGAATAGCAGATGTGCATAGTATGATCGGACTTTCTGCTGGAACATGAACTGATATTACACAGTATCCTTGACAAAATAAACGACAGGACCCACCATCAACTCTGCTTTGGAGAGCCTTGATCTTCGAATTCCACTGGAAGGAATGAAAGCACTTGCAAAGGGAATTCTGCTGGGGATGGGATGATTCTCTTGGGGAAAATTAACTGATTCCCTTGGGGGGAGAGTGCATGACCCTGCGGGGAAAGATGAACCTATCTGAATACAGCCTTATGATCTTAGAATCGCCCAACTCTGCTGTGGACGAATAACTTTTCTGGAGCACGTCCTTTGTATAAGCTACGGCTAGCTGGGAAATTCTATCCTTCTTCAGGAAGAACATGCATGCCCTGCGTGAAGACTGAGTCTTTCGTTATCGCAATCTTTTGATCACCCTCCTCGTATGGTTATGAAACCTGCAACAACACAAACAAGACACGACAAGCCTATGCAATCAAATCAATTCAGGTTAGTGACGTTATTTTCAGTTAATTCAAAGCTTTAACAATTGTTGGCAAGGGCCAGTGATGTTATACTCATGCTAGCTTCACTAAACTTAGGCGTTTTATCATGCACAAAACAGTAAAGAACCAGCGTCAAGTACTGAATAACATATTTTCATTGATTGGGCCCCTGAATGGGCGGAGTTTTTTGTACACGGAATGTAACTCCTGAAAAGAGGAAGCTACGCAAAGCAAATACATAAGTATGCACAAGAAGCATGAATATTGACAACTTAAATTTGTACACATGTCGGCAACGGGATGCAGATGAACACCACGAACTGATCCTCCCATGACTCATCCGACTCTAATGCTTTCCCGGTATCCTCACTTCTGAAGAGATTGTATCTGATAACTGGCTCCTCAAATATATTCTCCCGCATTGATGCTCATTGAATTCGGACCGCAGTCATTTGCTTTTCAAATCCCTAACTTTTGCGTGAACCGCCCTTTACGGGTTTTCAGTTCACCGGGATACCCTTTCTTGCCGAAGCCGCCCAGTGTAGGTTTTCAACTTCGCGGGTGTACATTTTTTCAATTTTATCCCTAACTTTTGCCCGAACCTTTCATTCTGTTTTTGGTTCGCCAGGATGCCCCATTTTTGCCTGGACTCTCTTTTTCTGTCCAGCGGGTCTATTTTAAGCAAAGTATTTTTTAACTGCGTCCGAATTCACAGGTGACGCAAAGTCTTCTCCGTCCATGGTGGACAACAACAACGCTCCTCCTGAAAAGACTTTTCTGACAACGTATGGCCCTTCGTAGTTGGGGGTCCACTTGCCCCTGTGATCTGCTTGCGGCGGGAGAATCCTTTTTAACACAAGGTCGCCCGTCTGAAAGCTTCGCGGAAGTATCTTCTTGTCGTACGCTTTCTTCATTCGGCTTTGGTACAAACGACCGTATGCTAGGGAAGCTAGCCTCTTCTCGTCCATTAAGCTCAGTTGGTTCAATCTATTCGTTACCCATTCTGCCTCGTCCAGCTGAACGTCTCGCAATACCCTCAGAGACGGGATCTCAACCTCCAATGGTAATACCGCTTCCATTCCGTATACCAACGAGAACGGAGTTGCCCCGGTTGATGTGCGTACCGTCGTACGATAACCGTGCAAAGCGAAAGGTAGCATTTCATGCCAATCTTTATAAGTCACCACCATTTTCTGAACAATTTTCTTGATATTCTTATTGGCCGCCTCAACAGCGCCATTCATCTTGGGTCGGTAAGGGGAGGAGTTGTGATGTTCGATCCTGAAATTCTGACAGAGCTCCTTCATCATTTTGTTGTTCAGATTTGAACCATTATCCGTGATTATCCGCTCGGGGATCCCATATCGGCAAATGATATCTCTCTTGATGAATCTAGCCACCACTTGCTTCGTTACATTTGCGTAAGACGCTGCTTCTACCCACTTGGTGAAATAATCGATTGCTACTAGGATGAACCGATGCCCGTTAGAAGCCGTCGGCTCGATCTTTCCAATCATATCGATTCCCCACATCGAGAATGGCCATGGAGATGACATCACATTTAGAGGACTCGGAGGCACGTGTATCTTGTCAGCATATATTTGGCACTTGTGGCACTTCCTCGCGAACTTGAAACAATCAGTTTCCATCGTCAGCCAAAAATAACCTGCCCGCAGCAGTTTTCTCGTCATAGCATGCCCACCCGCATGCGTACCAAAGGCACCTTCGTGAATTTCCTCCATGAGAAGCTTTGCCTCTTTCTCGTCTACACAACGCAACAACACCAAATCGTGGTTCCTTCTGTATAAGACGCCATCCGGATTCAAGTAGAAATTACCCGCTAATCTCCTGAGAGTCTTCTGATCTTGACTGGATGCCCCAGCCGGATACTCTTTGTTCTTCAGGAAATTAAGGATATCAAAATACCACGGTTTATCGTCGGATGCTTCCTCGATAGCAAATACATAAGCTGGCCTGTCCAACCGAGAGATAGTGATTTGGGGAGCTTCGTTCCAGAAGTTGACCTTGTACATGGAAGACAAAGTGGCAAGGGCGTCAGCCATTTGATTTTCTGCCCGCGGTACGTGATGCAATTCAACTTTGTCGAAGAAAGGCAACAATCTCCTTGCATAATTCATGTAATGTATCAAATTGGGCTGACGTGTCTCCCATTCCCCTTTTATCTGATTCACTACCAGAGCTGAGTCTCCGTATACGTCTAGATGTTTGATTCGCAAATCAATGGCTTCTTCAAGCCCCATTATACAAGCTTCGTATTCGGCCTCATTGTTGGTAACGGCAAATGTCAATCGGGCAGTAAACGGGATGTGCGACCCGTGTGGCGTGGTGATAATTGCCCCTATTCCGCTACCGTAAGCATTCACAGCTCCGTCAAATATCATCTTCCATTTGGACCCCAACTCTGGTCCCTCGTCTGGCAATGGTTCTTCACAATCCTTCATCTTTAGGTACATGATATCCTCGTCAGGAAAATCAAACCTCATCGATTGGTAATCTTCAATAGGCTGCTCCGCCAGATACTCAGACAGCACACTCCCCTTTATAGCCTTTTGCGAGACGTATTGAATATCGTATTCAGTCAAGACCATCTGCCAACGGGCAATTCTACCTGACAACGCCTGCTTTTCGAATACATATTTGATAGGATCCATCTTCGAGATGAGCATGGTTGTATGATTCAGCATGTACTGCCTCAAACGCTTGGCGGCCCAGGCTAGCGCGCAACAAGTTTTCTCCAGCATTGAGTACCGAGATTCACAATCTGTAAATTTCTTACTCAAGTAATAGATTGCATGCTCTTTTCTCCTTGTCTCGTCGTGTTGACCGAGAACACAACCCATGCTTCCCTCAAGAACCGTCAAATACATTATCAAGGGTCTCCCTGCCACTGGGGGTATCAAAATAGGAGGCTCCTGCAGATACTTCTTTATTTTGTCGAACGCCTTTTGACAATTTTCGTTCCACGTTACAGCTTGATCTTTCTTCAACAGCTTGAATAATGGTTCACACGTGGCCGTTAGGTGAGATATGAACCGAGCGATGTAGTTCAATCTCCCTAAAAACCCGCGCACCTCTTTCTCTGTTTTAGGCGTCGGCATTTCTTGAATCGCTCTTATTTTAGCAGGATCGACCTCTATTCCTCTTTCGCTTACGATAAACCCCAGCAGTTTACCCGATCTCACCCCGAAGGTGCATTTATTAGGGTTCAGCCTCAGCCTGAACTTCCTAAGTCTTTTAAACAACTTCAACAGATTCACCAGATGCTCTTCCTCCGTCTGGGATTTGGCAATCATATCGTCAACATAAACTTCGATCTCTTTATGCATCATGTCATGAAAGAGAGTCGTCATCGCACGCTGATATGTTGCCCCCGCATTTTTCAAACCAAAGGGCATCACTTTGTAGCAAAATGTTCCCCACGGCGTTATAAAAGTAGTCTTCTCCATATCCTCTGGCGCCATTTTAATTTGATTGTAGCCTGAAAAGCCATCCATGAAGGAGAATACGGAGTACTGAGCAGTATTATCAACTAACACGTCAATGTGAGGAAGCGGAAAATCGTCTTTTGGGCTTGCTTTGTTCAAATCTCTATAATCCACGCACATCCGAACCTTGCCATCTTTCTTTGGCACTGGTACGATGTTGGCAACCCATGAAGGATACTTCGTCACAGCCAGGAAACCAGCGTCCCACTGTTTCTGCACCTCCTCTTTGATCTTCATTGCCATATCTGGTCGTGTTCTGCGAAGCTTTTGCTTGACTGGCGGGCAATCTTCTTTCAGTGGCAGGCGATGCACAACCATATCTGTATCGAGCCCCGACATATCTTCATATGACCAAGCGAATACATCATTATACTCTCGGAGCATTTCAACCAGTCTTCGCTTGATATCACTCTGCAATGCGGCTCCGATACGAATATTCTTCTCAACCCCTTCCGACCCCAAGTTGATAATTTCGATGACCTCATCATGAGGCAGAATGGCTCTTTCCTCTTGCTTCACTAACCAAGACAGTTCTTCAGGAACGTCGCTATCTTCGACAACCTCTTCTTCGGTCTGGAATACCGGGTGATCGAAGTCGGGACGAGTCATAGGTGGTTCAAGGATGTCATCTGAAAATGTTATCCTGCAAAAGGAATGGTTAAGTGCTTCAAAATGCGTATAAAGCGAATAACCACGTTGCCATTTTATTGAAAAATACAAAACAGGAAAGACAGGGATTACAGTATTTGCACATGAAAAAACGCCATTTATTTAATGATTAACACGCAATGTTTATAACAACACAGCCCTAAGCAAATCCCGATGCCCCGGGCAAGACATCAGATTATTCAACAATTAATAAAGCAAAGCATTACTGTTTAAAAGTCACAGGAACAAGCTCCTGAATAGACCAGTTGCACAGCCCTTGTCCTGGCGTGCTTGGCTGAATCTAGGCATCCATATCACAGTCGCTGTCTCCTTCATCAGACTCTGAAGCAGCATTGACAGTTTCATGACATACTCCACTGGCAGAGATGATAATTGGCTTTCTGAAACGGGGGGCCCCCACGGAAGGAGTTGATGACGACGGTCGGTACCCCAGCCCGAACCGGTCCATCTTCACAGGAATGTCCAGCACTTTGCCCCAGCCCTTGGCTTCTCCTACTTCCACTAGAGCTTGAGCTTCTTTATACGATGAAACAGCTATCTCTGGCGCTTTGCTCGGCCCGGGACCTTTGTCCTGGATGCGCAAACCTTCGAATGCCTGGCATGGCGTCTCGTGGATCTCTCCGTCGACTTCCACATATTTAAATGAAGATAGATGGCTGACCAGGATGTCTTCTTCTCCGCACACGGTGACTACGCTGTCTCCGACCATATATTTTAACTTCTGATGCAGGGTAGACGTGACTGCCCCTGCTCCATGAATCCAGGGTCTTCCAAGCAAGCAGCTGTACGCAGGCTGTATATCCATGATATAAAACTCAGTTGCAAACACTTCCGGCCCCACTTGCAGAGGCAAGGTAATCGACCCGAAGACTGTTCTCCGCGTGCCGTCAAATGCTCTGACTACCAAATCACTGGGTGTACACAAAATCCCTCGAACATCCAGCTTCATCATCGCCTTCTTGGGCAGCACATTCAAAGATGATCCGGTGTCAACCAATACGTGCGACATTACTGATCCTCTACACTCAACAGATACGTGTAATGCCATATTATGATCTCTCCCTTTCGGAGTCAAGTCAAAATCGGTAAAACCCAGACTGTGGCCTGCATTCACATGTGCCAATACTCCTTCTAGCTGATTTACGGAGACGTCTTGGGGTACAAAAGAAGTGTCCAAGACTTTCAGCAAAGCGTTTCTGTGAGCTTCCGAACATAAGAGCAATGACAGGATAGATATTTTGGACGGAGTCTGCTGTAGATGCTCCACAACCTTATAATCACTTTTCCGAATCAAGCGCATGAACTCTTCTACATCCTTCGATGCTGCTTCTTTTTCACTTGCTTGTACCGGAACATTTTCAACCACTTTCCCTTTTCCTTTCGCTAGTCTTTCAGCCTCCACTTCAGGAGATATAAAGATCCTGCCACTCCTTGTCATGCCTCCTGAGCCCACAACATTATCCACAATCTCCACTGGCTGCTTGTTAACATCAATCTTTATCCCATCACAATACACCTCTAGCCCATATGACCATGGGACTGCTTTCGTGTTCTCATACGGGATTGGCCCGGCCTTAGTTATGGTGATCGGTGGTCGCTGAGCTGGCGCTGCAATAGTGATCGTCTTCCGAGGAATCGTCACTATGGCCATATCACTCTGATTATCCACTACTGCCCCTGCAGGCTCGTCAGTTGCCGCTCGATCAAACTGCAATATACCTTCATCAATTAAAGCCTGAATGCCTTTCTTCAAATCCTCACACCCCCCAGCTAGGGTCCAACAATCTAAGCAATACTCATTACATCCTGGGTAAACACCTCCTTGTAACAGTCGGCTCTTTATCTCGCTCAGCGGCGTCTTTAAATCTTCAACATTCATAATAAGATTCAGACCTTCCTCAGTCAGCACGACGTTTGCCCCATGATTAGGCATGGGTTTCTGGACTATATTCGGACCTGCCGTTCCGAAATTGATAGTCTTGTTGTCTAAAAGATCCTGCACAACGTGCTTAAAAGCATGGCAACCTTCTATATCGTGACCCGGGGCCCCAGAATGAAACTCACAGTGCCTGCTTGCATCGTAGCCGAACGGGGGAGCTCCCGTTATTGGTGCCAGAGTTCTTTTCTCTACTAGATTCAATCCCAACAAGGTCTGCAACAAATCAGCATAGGTTGAGGGAGGCTTCTCAAACACTCTTCTCGGCTTACTGCCCTGGAATCTTCGCTGAGCCTGCGGTGCCCCCTGCTGAGGCTGCTGCTGCTGCTGTGGCATTGGTTGCTGCTGAACCGGTTGTTGTTGCTGGAGTGGTTGTTGTTGATATGGGATAGTAACACTCGACACCTGCTGCGGCTGACGATATTGACCTCTTCCCCTGCCTCGGCCTCGGCCTCGGCCTCCAAACACCGCGCTTGCCTCGCCCTGACGGCGCCCACCATAAGCTTTCCTATTACTGCCAGATGCAGCTGATTCCTCGACCTGGAACTTTCCTTGCTTAATATTACGCTCAATCTTTTCCCCCATCAGAATCAGGTCTGAAAAACTGGCCAGGGACGTATGAAACAGCATATCATGAAACAGACCTGTGAATGTGCCGACAAACATGTCATTCATTTCCTTATCTTCTACAGGAGGACGGACCCTGGCAGCCATATCGCGCCACCTTTGCGCGTACTCTTTAAAACTCTCCCCCTTCTTTTGCGAAAGCCCGGCCAACTGGACCCGATTGGGTGCCAAATCGCTGTTGTACTTGTAATGGGCTACGAACGCCTCCGCCAATTGCTTCCATGTCTTGATATCAGTTGGCTCCAACCCCATGTACCACTCTAGGGAAGGGCCTGATAGACTATCCTGAAAGAAATGCATTAGCATTCTTTCATCAGTGGAGTATGCAGACATCTTTCTGTAATAAGCTCGCACATGCACTTTCGGACATGTGTCTCCTTTATACTTATCGAACGCAGGAGCTTTAAATTTAATTGGCACCCTCAAGCCAGGTACCAAGCCCATTGTTGCCATGTCCAATCCCACAGCACTTTGATTTAAGACTCCCTTCATCTGCTCTTCCAGCATTCTAATCTTTTGGGAATCATCCATCGGCCCTTCCAAACCTCCTCCGGAGAAGGCGTCTTCCTGCTGATCCTCTTGCCACATACCATTTCCAGCCCCGTACCCATCATATCCGTTATTACGTCCAGCTCTGATCTGATTCATCCCCGGACCTCGGCCTCTGTTGCCGTACCCTTGAACACCTCCAGCGGGACCAAAAGCCATAAATCCAGTACCGTTTCCGTTTCCGTTTCCAAAGCCTCCGTAACCCTGATTGACCATACCATAACCATCTTGCCCAAAGCCTTGAGCATTAAAGCCATACTTCCCAGTGTTATCGAATCCCTGATCGTTGAATCCGAACCCAGTATTGACAAAGCCATTGCCTCCTAGATTATCTCCCAAATTGACATCACCCAGCCCAACATTATGGACAGCAGTTTCATTCCCCCCTCCGACGTTACCATTCACAGCAGCGGTAGCGTTGTTGACATTAGCAGCAGGTATATTGACTACGGGCGGAGCCACTGGCGTGGGAGTGCCGTCTCCATGAGCAGTATCAACCCGGACAGACTGATGATCTTCATTACCATGACCAGCGTTTCGGGCCAACAGAGGCTGGACCATGGCCTGCAAATTCTCCTGCCCTTTTGCTATAGCCTCCATGGTCTGCATGAAGAGGGCGAGCTTCTCGCGCACATCTTGCATCTCGTTCTGCATTTGGTCCATGATTTTCCGACAGTTGGAGCGTGTAGAATAGCGGTGCGGATGTTGATCTGGAATTCTGTTAAGTACCTGATACAGATCAAGAAATAAGACACTACCCAAAGATTACCTGTAATGCAATATGAATATGAATGCAATGCAATGTGTCTGTGCATTAGGGAAGTTCGTTCCCCCAGTTCTAGTGCGAAGGTGCCGGTGCAGTGACAATGCTGACAATAGGAATATCGGAGCTAGATCATAGAAAGCCTCATATATTGCAGAGAAAATCAATAAGCCCAGGGTACAATATCGCTGAGAGTACAAAGAAGGCATGACCTCAACCAACAATCCTGGTGATGGTCAGCACTATGCAAATAAAGCATACAAGTTACTACATGAAATGATCAAATTCTCCCAAAAGTCTGGTACTCCTCTATCAACTTCTTGGTCTCCGGATGACTTGGTCGATCAAGCAGCCCTTCAACAAGCTGGTTTCTCCTCTTAAGGACACGGCGTACGTCTTCAGCAGTTTCTTCCCATGTTGCTTCCCCGAAACAATCTTCTAACTTTCGCTTCTGAGACACTGCTTCATCTCTGGACTTGATTGCCTTGTTCAGTGCATGCTGGACACTATACCGGGTCATCACTTCCTCCTCACACTTCTTGATGCTAGATTTCAACTTCTCTTCGAGGTCGGAAATTTGCTGCTTCAGCTTATCTTCCCTCTTCTTATTGTTGGTGAGTGTAGCATTCCAAGTCTTATTGCAAGAGGATATCTCTCGGTGTGCTGCGTCAAGCGCTTTCTTTTTGGCTTCCAGCATGTCATGGGAGCTTCTGAACTCTTGCCCCAGACGTTCACGCTTTTTCTTTTCCTCAGTCAACTCAGCTCCTAACCTGTTTACCAGCTCGATCTGTTGTTGGAAAGCATATACAGCCTTGTTTTTCTCGCTGCGTGCCTGGGCTAACTCTTGCTCTAACCCTTCATTAATCTTCAATAAGGCTTCTTTTTCTTTCACAACTTGCTCGTAAACTTCCCTAGAAACAGTAGTTGGCTCTGCTACCGGAATAGGATCAAGGATTGGTGCATCTGGGAACGGCATCCTCAACTGACTAGCCCTCTCCTGAATCCAAACTCTATAAGGTGCATAGGCCTGGCAATCGTTCTTACCTAACAGTGGTTTACCTTTGCGGTTAATACGCGTCCAGGCATGTTGCAACTTGGCTAATAACTCCCCTTTCACGTCCCCGGTGAAGTACAGAGATTCCTGTACTTCTTCCTCCTGAGGTGGATTCTTCAGCGCATACCCAAACTGACGGACGAACAGAGATGGGTTGTAGTTGATACACCCTTTTCTTCCTATCAGCGGTACATTAGGGTACCCAGAACAACTGAAGATGAGCTCAGATCCCAACATGTCTCGATCAAACCACTCCATGTCTTCCGACGATAGCCTCATCAGGCGCTCCGGCCAACCAACTGGGACTGTAGTCTCTGCAACAGATCCTCTCTTAGGAAGGTGACTCTCAAACCACATACTCAACAAGGGCACACACAGGTGAACATTCTTCCCTCTTCCCTTCTCATTCTTATAATGCAGTGAGTGGTAGAGATCTCCGAGTAAGGTAGGTACAGGATTACCAGCGGCAAACAAGTAGAAAGCATCAAAGTCCACAAAATCCGGTATATTGGGGAACAATACTATGCCATAAATGCACAAAGCCAACACAGCATTGAAAGCAATCCAACACCCGCTCTTAGCGTACTCCTGGGCTTTACCAACTAAGAACTGAAGTGAGAAGCCTGGAACTCCACGGGAAGTAGTAGTCACAAGTTCAGAAGCATCAATATGCAAGGCCTTTGCCAAATCCTCCGGCTTGGGCTTGGTGTCATAATGAATGAATGGAACCTGGTTCTGCACGGGCAGCTCAACATACTCAGCGTATTCCTCCAGGGTTGGTCCCATAATAAAGTCAGAGAACGTAAAGCACCTCAAAGCAGGGTCGTAGAATTGCATCAAAGCATACAGCCCCTCTAACTCTACCTCTGTAGGTTTGCACACCAATCTCAATAATCTACCATAGCTCATCCGGAAGCTCCTACGAACACCCTCATCAGCAAGAGAGATCAACCCAAGTAGAGGAACAATATCAGGCGCAGGCAATTTGTAAGCAACCGTTCTCCTTAAGCTAGTCATGATCAAGCACTCAGAAGTCTGGGCACTAGAACTAGGGAAATGCGAATGCACCTGCAGCACAGACACACATTAGTGAAATGCAAATGGTAATGGATATGCAGGCAATGCAATGCAAGTAACATGCAACAGGGACCAAAGCTGTAGCTGAATAGCCTGAACCCAATCAAGAAAGGTCTCAGATAGACCATCCAGAAGTCCTCAAACCCTGGTCTCAGATAGACCTAAAATAAAACTCCAACACTGGTCTCTGACAGACCTCAAACCATAACTCCAACTGGTCTCTGATAGACCTCAAATCACATCTCTAATTGGTCTCTGACAGACCTCATATCACATCTCTAATTGGTCTCTGACAGACCTCAGAACACATCTCCAAATGGTCTCTGACAAACCTCCTAACTCTCCATAAATAACCAGGATCTCTGATCAAGAAATAACTGGTATCTGAAGGTCTGGTTACCTGCATAACCCCAAATCCCCTCACAGGTGGGTGGCCCTATAACTGGCACAAGGTACGGCATCCTATGCGGTCGTCGGCGTCACAGACTTTCAGGGTTGATGATACGATTCCCAGAAGGAGTGGCATCATCAATTCCTGAAGAGGCCTCACTTAGCCAACTTCCAAATGATCGGTCCCCAGAGTCGACAATCCAACTAACCAGCAACCCACGCCAACCAAAGGAAGGGGCAGGAGGCCAACCAGAGGAAACTCGTCTGAGTGTAGATTTCATGGGACACCAAAGCAAGCAAAGCAAGCGGGCACCCACTAATTTCTACTCTAATTCTAGGTGCACTCAAGCCCAGGTCCGGCTTATCTCTCAATATCAGAACACCCGTCACACCCCAGATACAGCAACAATAATCAATATATAAAGCTGAAAATACAAGGTTAGAAATATAAAATAACTCCATACAAAGTCCTCGACGGGAAAACAAGCGTTAGGATTGACTCTCTCAAGGGACGTTGGATCCCAAATGCATAAGAACCATCGCAGTCCTTAGCAGCCAGGGGACGTTGGGTCCCCAGCAGAGTCGCCAGCTGTCGCTACTGCGAAAATCGGCGCCGACTGACAGAAGAGTCGCCACCGTGCGTTATTTATCCCACGGGAGGGAAAGGGAACGCTCAGAGTAAACCTCGCAAAGACGGGAAAAGGTATGGTCATCGCAACCATAGCCTGGGTTCGGGAGTCGGTTACGCAAGGGGAAGGTATTAGCACCCCTCACGTCCGTCGTACTCGACGGGATCCACGTTTGTTTTCGGGTATGGATTGTTATTCTATCTAAACTATAGGTCAAGGGTTAAAAAGAAAATAAAATGAAAATAAAAATGACTCGGCAAAGTATCGCACTTTATGCCTACGTATTCCCGCCTGGAACGAGAAATCAGAGTCAACGTAGTTCGCCTACCTACGGGAAAGGAGGGGAAGGTTGCTCGCTAGGATATCGCATCCTATGCCTACGTACTTTCATACAGCATGAAAGATCAGAGCAAACGTAGTTCGGGCCACGTACGACACAAGTCTGTCTTGATTGATTTTATTCCTTCTGAAAAAAAGTTTTCTGATTAGCGGTCCAAGCGGACAAAAATGACGTCTTGACGAGTTCACATTCTTTTACGAAAGAAGTGTCTTTTATTGTGTTTGAAATCTTTATGTGTTTTTCGGTTTGTTTTGAGAAAGAAAGAGACAGAACTCTAACCTACGGTTGCGAAGGGAAACAAACTAACCTAATGTTATCATGCATGGGTTAAGACCTAGTGTTTATCATGCTCCTCTCTTGCACAGAGAGAAACAGAGATCCTACGGGATAGGCAGAAACAGAAACAATAACAGATATAATAAAGCGGTAAAATGCATGGATGCAACAGTACAAGCGAGGCAAGGGAGTCCCACTCAACCTCGAACCTAGAAAACAATAGGCGAAAGTGAACAGGCTTCACCTTCAACCTAACAGGGTAAACAGCAAACAATACAACCCAGAAAACCAAACAATACATCGACAATGAAATACAACAGCAAAAGAAACAGCATCAGCAGCTCTGAATCAACATCTGGCTCCAAGTATCCTCCCATCAGCTACAGGCTTCAACAAGCATCAATCTCCATCTTCATGGCCTTCAGGCAAGGGCTTTGATCATCAGTCTCCTATCTGCAATGGCTTTTCTTCAAGTTCAAACCTCCAGGATGAGGAATCAGTCACAAGAGTGAATTGGGTGTTAAGCAATCAGTTGACTACCAAGGGTGGTGAACAGACTGCTTCTAACACAAAAGACATTTTCTCTCAAGAGTTCTATCTCTTAGACCCTATCACCAAGCCTTCCAAAGGAAGGGGGTGAGTGTCTTAGAGAGACTCTGAATCACAGAGAAGAATGGATGCAGACAAGGCAATCCATGTTTGAGAAATAAACTTTCTAATCTAGAGCTCTGCCTAGCTCCTAAACCCTAGTTCCTCAGCATCTGCTAGCAAGAATCTTCTCTTCAACTCTGGAAGTTGATCTTCAATCTCTGGATCTCCAATGGTCTTCATCTTCTCAAGTCTTCAGCTCTCCTAAGTCCCCAGACAACCCCAATACCCAAGCAAGCAAGCAATAATCCCCAGAGGGCACACCACACCAGTCAATCAGACATACACAGAGTATTAATAGCAGTAGGGGAATCCTGACTTTCTCTAAGGGGATCTAATAACTACCCATAGCCCCTATAGTCCCATAGCTAAACTATTCAACCCTAAGTCCTAAGGGAAAGAATCAAACTTCCTAAGTCATCACCTAAAAACCCTAATTTGTTCATGTTGTTCAAACCTGCATTAATCACCTAAAATTAATTTCTAAAAATGGGAACTAAATTGAATCTACAAGTTCAATGTCTAATCTAAACAACATAAAAAGAATGAACAAAAAATATGAAAGCATTTAATAGAACAAAAATTACTAAGATCATGCATGAAATGAAGCTATTTAAAATGACATTTATTTAGAAAATATGGAAAAAATATGAAATGAAAATAAAAATGCAATTTTATTTAATGACAATTTTCTACACATCCTAAAGAAAATAGTGTAAAAAGAATGAATTGAAAATGATTTTCTATGTATTTATTATGAATTTTTAAAAGTTGGTAAAATTAAAGTGGAATAAAAAAACAATTGAAATTAAAATGAGAGGGAGGGGGGTAAGAATAGCAGGCGCCCTAGTTGATATTTGGATGGGCCAGGCAGTGGTGGGGTGTGACTAGCGAATTTACTAAGCCCAGAACGAAGTCAGCATTAAAGAAAATAAAAAAACAAGCTGGGGGTGAAAATAGCATAGGATATCACGTTCAAATTCAAAGTGGGCTCATTACTGGGGGTGGGGATAGCACAGCATTTAGGCCCGCCCGTTTCAATTAATGAAACGGTGCGTTTAGGGCACCAAACTAATTCCCTCCAAAATCAGATTAAACCTCAGCCACACGATGGGCTCTGAGGTCAAAAGTCTAACACCAAACAGACGGCCATGATTTCGTCTTCTCCAATGGATCAAATGAATTAGGGTTTATACTCCATGAATGCACATGCACGAGCAAACTTCCACTAATCTGTTCTCACTCTACAATCCATGAAACGCCACGCTATAAACATGAAAAACATTCTAAATCTCTCCCTCTATAAGCCTATGGTCTTTGATTGCTTTGAAACTCAACCAACCATTCAACCCGAGCGCATCAATTTCTGGCTCCATGAAAATACACTGAGATGCATCACGATAATTCTCCACCAAACCTACACTAATCTACTCTATGCATAATGGTGATCATCCTGCGCTATCAACCTAAGATTATAATGCACTATCCTACGAGTTCTTGATCCAAACAGCTTGGTGCACCTGCTATGAATTGTCTCTATTCAGCCTCAAATTCATCTAAACTAACCTCCTAACATCATAGACCATGAATATACTAGTAAAACTACCTAAATCTCCCTAGATTGCATAAGTTAGAAAGATTTGCACCTTGAGCAAGCTTTAATGGAGGATGAGTAATCACGTGGATCCAGGCTCTTGTATGCTTCAATCTTGATCCATTCTTGATGTACTTGATTCTGTTTGCAATATTTGGATGAAACTTGGCTTGGATCTTGCTGAACAATGGAAATTGCAACTTGTGTGTTCTTGATGGAAGTGCACAAAATTGAACTCTAACCACCAAATCTTTGATTCAATTCTGATCCAAGATGATGATTGAATGCAGGAGGATCAATGTTGATGAAAATTGATGAAGATTTTGGGAAATTTTGAGAGAATTGCAATGAGAAAGAATGAGAGAATTTGGGGAATTCTTGGTGAAAAATGAGTCCAACCCTTGATCAATCTTCATTTCATGAATATATAGTGTTCAATGGTAACTTCTAGATCCCTCTTACACATTCCCTTGCCTTCCAACTTTGATTCATTTTGGCTATGTTTCTTAAAATGCAAGTAACCAAGGATAACTTTGAAATCTTCCACTAAACTCAAAAAAGTACTTGAACCATTGTCTTTAGAATGTCTTTTCCATTCAAAATAATATATTGGAAGTCTCCATTTGGACTTATAAATCTCCCAAACCATTTTCCACTTTGACTTTATTCAAATTATAAGCCTTTTTAGTTCAACTTTGGACCAATCATGCAACTTCATGTTATGAGCTTTTCCAACAATTTGTGACCTTCTTTCTAGACTTAAAATCACATTTGGAGCAAGTTTGATGTTGTAAGTTTTTCCATTTGAGGCCTCCTTGTATGAGTTTTGGACATAGGTTAAAATGACCTGTAATTCACAAATGCCCAAAATACCCTTTGCTTGCCAAGACCATAAGTTGAGTTCCACACATCATATGAGGGCATGCTATACCATTCTAGAAAGATAAGACAATGAGGAACAATTCTTATGTTGACCAAGAATTCATTTGAAATCTCCTTGAGGGGTACAAATTGCTTGGAAGTCAAGTCACTTTCACAGACAAAATTTCAGATACCTCAGATGACCTGTAACTTGCAAGGACCATAACTTGAGTTCTATAAATCTCCTTGATGTCTTCCACCACTCAAATTAAAGGTCTTGAGATACTCTACAAGTTTCATGTTGGCCAAGAAGCCATTTGAAGCTAGCATTTTGACTTATCTTGCTTGGAAATTTGACTTAAACTAGGGGATTTTACACAGAAACCCTAATTTAGAAACTCCTCTTCTCCTTGATTTATCTTGAATTCTTATTAGCACAACAACATATCCTTACTCTCCCTGTCAAATGATGAACCCCACATCTCTCCACTAGACTTGAATGCCCCTTAAATCAGTCAATTGACCTAGGGTTGACCTAGGGTTGACCCAGATGAAACCCTAGTTGACTGCCTTCAGCTATAGCTCTTGTGCTCTCATCAATGACTTGTCTCCTTCTTTAACTGCCTTCATCAGTCTCTCATAATGTCTAGATACTCTCCATGCCTTCAACTTACAGCTCACACTTTCCTTGATGATCCCCAGATACCCTCAGCCAGGAGATAGATTAACTGCTTGACCCATTGACTTGATAGCTTTCAAATTCTTTTCTGATGACTTGAATAAGATTGAATTGGGATAATAACCTCTTGATAGGCTTCTAGAGATGAGAATAATGATTGGTCCCCCTGTTGAATGACTTGCTATGCTTATGTTATGCAGATGGTTAGTCTATGTACATGACTCTATATGCAAATGCTAATGACATTGAAACATAAACCAAGTGAATAAGGTTGGGCAAATTTTAGGGTGCAACATAGGGGATGACAATGTTTGTGGGAAATTAAACTGAGAAGGAGAGAAGTGTTATTTTGGACAGAAGAATGTGGAAAGAGAAAGCGGAGAGACGGAACGGAGAGATTATAAAGAGGACGGCGGCGGCCATGAATAGGAGCTAGGGTTTTGTTTTGGTAAGTGAGGAAGATGAAAAGGGAGCTTCACGGGTTCTCAAGTGGTTATTGGGCCTTCTAGCCCGTTTTTTTTTTCATTTGGACCCACCCCCGTGTTTTGCTTTGCGTACCCCTTGTTGGTTACTGTTGTGAGGTTGGGCTGGGCCCAACCATTTGTTTTAACACACCCTCTGTTTACTAACTGCTGTTGGTGGATTTGGATTCTAAGGCCCAACACAATTCTTTGCCCACTGCACCCCTGTTGCTGGTCTGCACCCCCCCTGTTTTGTTTTTGTTTGCAATTGTTTTGTAAATACTTTTGTATAGATTTATGAATTATTTTTATTTGAATATTAATATACACTTTACTATTTTCTTTTTAGAAATTTATATTATAATTTTTCTTTTTCTTTTATAATATTAAATATATAGAATTATTATATTCTATTTTCTTTTTAATTTCTTTTAATATTTTCTTTTAGAACTTTAATTGTTTTTCTATTAGAACTTTATTTCGATTTTAAAATTGAATTCTTTTTTTCATTTTAATTATTGGATTTTTTCTCACCATTTTTGTTTTGTAGGTCGATGACGACACTTCCCCAAACCATTATTAATCGACTTGTTGATGGATAATGTAGGATCCGAGACAACGTTTTCTCTCCTCATTTTCTCTTCTTCTGATTTTATTTTGACTTTCTTCTGGTTTGTTCTGTGTGACATGATTCAATTGGAGAATGATTCTCAATATGATTTCTCTATCTTGTCTTTGACACGGATAGCAATACGCTACCTCTTGGGGTTTGACTTCATTTATGAGTCGAATTATGACGGTTCAGCGTCACATTGGTTCTGATTCGAAATGTCATCATCAAGGATCAAAAGAGGAAAGCTTCGAAATGGAGCTTGCACGCAAAAGTCAAGGGTCAATGGAACCACTCCGTTCGGTAACATTGTTTTTATTTCACTTCTTTCATCTCTTTTATTCAACCGCTGAGTGTTGTGAGATCGTTAGACACGTGGGAAATGGTGATTGAGTGTCCACCTCTCATTTGCCTAGAGTGTTTAGTATATGTCCTTAGGACAATATGCGACACATTCGCTCCTACGTCTAGGACTTCGCGTGTCCGTTCCGTTCCGAACTTTTTCTCTCACGTCCTGGAGATTGAGACTTCCCTTTTTCTCTCGCGTTCTGGAGATCGAGTTCTTTTCTCTTGCCCCCGTGCAATCGAGACTGTTTTCCATAGTTGGCCGAACTACGGCTGCTCTGATCTCTCATATCTGTTGAGAGTACGTAGGCATAGGATTGCGATAATCCTGGCGAGCACCTTTTCCCCTTTTCCTGTAGTTGGCCAAACTACAGCCGCTCTGATTTCTCGTACCAGACGAGAATACGTAGGCATAGGATGCGATATCCTAGCGAGCACATTAACAACTAACTTCTCCGTTCTCTCGCTGTCGTGCGATCGAGACTTTCCCGCTGACGACTAATCTTTCCCTTTCTCTTGCCCTAGCGCAATTGAGACCAGACCGTAGTTCTAGTTCCCGTAGGTTCCCGTACCTTTAAACCCCGACATACTACGTCCGTTCTACCGCAAACAGGTAACACCTAAGTCTCCAATGGTCGAGCAGCATACACCTAACTGCTAGAATGCGCACGCTAGTATCGTCAATCTTTTCTCTCACCCCCGTGTGATCGAGAACACCCTTTCGTCCCGTAGTTATCCTGAACTACATTTTGCTCTGATTTCTCATGCCAGATGAGAATACGTAGGCACAAGACGCGACGTCTTGGCGAGCAATCTTCCCCCGTAGTTTCCCGAACTACGTTGACTCTAACTTTCCCATTGCACGAGGGAATACGTAAGTATAGAGCGCGATGCTCTATCGAGTCAGTTCTTTCCGTTTAGCTTTAGCAACCGTAGATAGATTACTTTTTCACCCATAGACTAGACAACACATGCGCGGATCCCGTCGAGTACGACGGACGTGAGGGGTGCTCATACCTTCCCCTTGCGTAACCGACTCCCGAACCTAGGACTTGGTTGCGATGACCTCGTCTTTTCCCGCTTTTGTCAGGTTTTTTCTGATCGTTTCCTTTCCCTCTCTTTGGGATAAATAACGATAGGTGGTGACTCTGTTAGTCATTACCGGCCTCTTTTTTTGCAGTAGCGACACTACGCTAAAACAAAAGATCGCCCTTTGCTACGACAGCAAAGTCCTAAAGCGCGAGTTCCAGGTCGGCGACCTAGTCCTACGAAGAAACATAAAGGACTCACACAAGGGAAAACTCTCCACAAATTGGGAAGGCCCATATCGTGTCCGGGGCAAGACGGAGCACGGGGCCTACTACCTCGAAAACTTACACGGGGATCAGATAGCTCGACCATGGAACGCTGAAAAGCTAAAAAAATACTACAGTTAAATACTTCCCGTGAGAACCCTCATCGCGACCACAGGATCGCGACATGGTACGACCGCGTCTCCTGTTGAAGCGGTAAAGCAGCAAGCAAAAATATTATTTTCGGAAGAATTTCCTCCGGGATTTTATCGTCTCCACAGGGATCAGTGTGAGGGAAAGAATGTCGTTCGACAATCTCTACGTCTCTAAACTTGGGTTTGAATGGTTTGGGATAAAAATTCAAAAGGAAAAACATAAAACAAGAAAATAAGTACATTCTTAAGAAATGAGAAAACTCGTCAGGAGTTGTATTTCGTTCTACCCATCATGTACTAAAAAAAATATATGGATCAAATGCACGCAACCTAATTTGCTCGTCAATATCATCACGTATCGCTCACAATAGAGCTTATCTCTAACACAAAGTCGAGAGATCAACCTTATCGTCTCATTGTTGATCTCTCACACAACTCGACAACACGGAGCATTAAGAATCGATACCCACGTGAATATTAGTCTTAAATCTATCTCTAACATTTAGAATCTAACAGATGTTCATCTTAGATCGAGTTTGAACTGTATATATCTATAGTAATCCAAACCCATTAAGTAAAAAATAAAGATAATCATCGATAAAGAGTTGTAAAAGAGATTTTATACAAAGATCCATAAATATACATACAATCAAGATAAACTTACATACAAAACCCCAACAAATGAAAAATACATAGAGAGGAAGGAAGAAGAACACAAATCTCACGGTTTGTCAACTCCGATTGAAGTGGATTCAACTCCGGATCGTCAAGATGCACCCTCCAATGTTGTTTCTAAGCTAAATCTACTCAAGAATGTGTTTGATGAAGTTGGGTAAAAAGTTCCCAAACAACATCCTCTAAAAAATGCTGAAAAATCACTTAAATAGACAAAAATAGGTCCCAGTATTCGCCTAGCGAAGTCCTGTTTGCCTGACGAACATATGCAACTTTTGCTACTGCCAAAACAGTATTTTTCACGCGTTTTAGAACTTTCTGTTCGCCTGGCGAACTTTTGTTCGCCTGGCGAACATGACAGCAAACCAATACTTATTTCGACCATAACTTCTGAACTGTAACTCCGTTTTACGCGCGGTCGGAAGCGTTGGAAAGCTTATTCAATGCTCTATAAGATAATAACAAAATATCATTGCTTATATACCTACAAAAAATGAGAAACAATCAATTAAACTCAATGAAATTTACGCGATACTCAATATATACACTATAATTTAAACTATACAACATATGCACAAAAGTTGAGGTTTATTGGTTGAATTAAGCCAATAAGTACCAATTATTTACACTCAAAATTAGTACAATTTAGCACTTATCATCTCCCCAAAACCAACAAAATAGAAAGCGCCTGCCCTTTGTGTGTGCGGGCAGAAAGCTCTGCTCGACGGTGACCACTCGGCCAAGAGTCGTCGCCGCAGTACCAAGACCGGCAGAACACCCGACTCGCGATGGGACGTTCACGCTGCAGGGACTGGTCCACGATCGTGGTCCACCCTCGTGATCGGCCAGGTAACCACCCCGGCAATTGGCCAATTCCCTACACTACCAGGCAGAACGAATGTTGAGCTATAACTCCCAACTTAGCAAAAAATATACATTAAGCGTAACAAATGTGCAAGCAAGCATACAATACGAACAGAAAGATGAATCACGCATAAAATAATCAAGCACACACAAACAGAAAAACAAGAAATTCTATAGTCGGGCACAAGCCCAGAAGTCAAATATTACAATAAACGGGCAGGAGCCCAGAAGTCAAAATTAATCATGGCGTGCAGGCCAAAAAATACCGGGCACGTAGGCCGAATGAAAAATAAAAAGGCACGCAGGCCAACATCCCTACTCTACAGGTTCCTCCTCCTCACGGGAAGTCTGGTAGTCTTCATCATCGTCCGAGCCTTTGGGCGCCACGACCCGACCGTCTTGGATCTGGTGAAAAGGACCAATCCCGTCGGTCATCAGGTCAGGGTTGACGAGCCTGAGTTGGTCGACAACATGCTTGAAGCCCACTTCGACGGCCCCCCCAGATAGTCCTCCTCGAGCTGACGAACCTTGGCCATCCACCCTCTCCTAGACGAGACCAACCGCTCCTCTTCGGACTCTTTCTCGGCAGGGGCGACCAGGTCCTCGAGCTTAACGATGCGGCCTTTGGCCCCCTTCACCTCTTCATCCCTCTCCTTCAGGGCTTTCTCCAGCTCCCCAATGCGCTCCCGGTGGAGCATGTTCTGCCCTGGTATTCCTTCTGGTCGGCCTCCAGCTTAGCCCGAACCTCCTCGGACACTGCAAGGTCGCTCTTGACAACAGCTAGGTCCTCTGATGAGCACCCCGCCTCATTCAGCACATGGGACGTCTCATAGACCCTCACCATCGCCGCCAGATCCGCGGACATCATCTTCCTCCAAGCCTCCTTGCCCGCTGCCAATATGCTCTTCACCTCTTCCGGGGCCACCCTGGGATCGTTCCTCCCCGAAAAGAAATTCGGCCAGAGACAGCAAAGAAGCAAGACGAACGCGCGATCCGGGGAACCGTCAGTGAGATTAATCCGAGACACCTCCTCCTCCTGTCGCCATTTAGGGACCGGGGGCTACGCCGGGGACCTAGTTCCCCGCGGAGAGGAATTCGTTCCCGAAGAGGCGACGACCACCTCCCTCCGTGCAGCAGGGGCCTGACCTTAGGCTCGACGGCTACCCTTATTCATCAGCTTCGTCACTCTTTCCTCCACGGAACCCATTGAACCTACAAAGCGAACACAAGAAAAACAGTCATAAGCAAAATCTAGACAAGTGAAAAGATCAACCTGGAGGCACCCAAACTACCTAGGAGCCGATGAGCCTCGGCCTCCGTCCTGCATTTGAGCAGAGCCTTCACATTTATATATCGGGCCTATGTCAGTATCTGCCCGTCTTCGCCACGGATATACTCCCTGTCGGGGGACACACACTTCCAAGGAGGAAGATGACCTACGAAGTCCACCAACCTTCGAAAGGCCAGGCTGTCCTCCTCGCCCAGCCGACCAGGCCTGAAGATAAAGTTGTCTGTGCCCAAACGGAAATGTAAGTCCCCTCAGTCCAACGGGAAATAAGACTCATAGTTGTCCTTGGTGCGTCCATCCACAACCACAACCTCCTTCCGAAATATGGTCTGATATGCTTCACCCGTGTCCGGAATGACCACGAACCAGCGATCTTTAAAGCCCCGAACAGAATCGGTGTACGGCCGAATGAGCCTGGTCGCCTGCTTCAACAAAACACAACTATGTCTACCAGCCGTCGTCTGGCGCTGCAGGTGGAAGACGCAGAAAAATAGTGGAATGGTTGCCCTGAGCTCCAAGTAATTGCAGACGATCTCGAATGCTCGGATGAAGGCCAAAGAGTTCGGGTGAATTTGTGATGGCGCCAACATGAGGTGATCGAACACGCCTTGCTGGAAACTAGTGAAGGGAATTCGCATCCCCACCTCCTTAAAGGCAAACTCGTACATAGGGAACGGACCGCCAAGATATCGCGAGGATATGCGATCGGTCTCCCGGGGGAGACATGCACGGAACCGACGGGGGCTCCCCGCCACTCTGTCTTCAAATACTGCAAACGCATCAGAATCGTCGAGGACGAACCTCGACATATAATTTAAGGGTTCCTCCCCGACCCACTCCTCCAAAGGTCTCTCCGGGGGATCCAGATCGACCTCCTCCTCTCGGTCCTCCTCGTCCTCGGATAAATACCATTCCGCCTCTTCCTCGACATGACCGACCATTTATACCTGAAAAGCAGAGAAACTTGGTGAATTCGACAGCCAAATCAAATCCACCATTCCACCACAGTTCAAGTGAAAGGGCGTGGTCTCCTAACAGCCCATATGATGAACTAGGGCAATCTTAACCCGAGGAGACCACAGAGTACATCCTCTTCCCCTGGCGAATGCATCCATTTGCGCCCGAGGCATTCATCCCATTGTCCTCGGGGCATTCAAAGTTCTTTCCAATCCTCTCCGGGACACTCATCGCCAGTGTCGGGGACGGTCGTTCTCTACCCTAATTTTGAAGGATCCTCCGACGTATTCGCTGGAAAAACCCACGGTATTCCCAGCACCCCCAGCGGGGCCGCCGGAAACACCGCTGTGAACAACAAAAAACACCAGGAAGGCTGCAGAAACTTACTTGATGTGGATGCTGAAAGGTTGTCGCCAGGCAGAAAAATCCCAGATGTCGGGCAGAATCGGTCTAAGTTGTCGGGTAAAAGTCTTATAATGTTGAGCAGCTGTGAATAAGAAAATGAGCGAAAAAAACGAGCCACTTCAACGCATATATACCCCTAGAACGGGAAACGAAACGTTGCTAGGCACTCAAGTGCCTAGCCCAAAACTGTCCCAAGAAGACACGTGACGACTCTCCATCTTCACTGCGTCTCTTCAGGTCCTTCCTTTGTTCACGGGATCCTCCTCGTAGTTCACCCACTTGCTCGACATGATTGCTTACGACCTACGTGATTGCTCCCTGCCCGACATATCGACACGCCCGACACCAGTCCCTGCTCAAGTCATAGCTCGCATGGCCGCGAGCAACGACTTAGGGGCTACTGTTCTGGACTGGACCGACGCTTAGTCAACAACCAAGCAGGTCCAAACTGCAATGAGGTTAGGCCCAAGAGTACCACGTTGACGGACAGAAGTTCTGCCGAGCACAACCTTTCTCCCGTCGGGCATGGGCCAACAGCTGTCGGGTAGGACCCTCACAGCCGACCAACCAGCCTCTTCCTCCCCGTCGTCTGGCAGAACCCAGAAGGCCTGGGGAGCTCCTCGAGCCTTCCCCCACATTCTCCACGTGCCCCTCACGCAGGGACACGTCATAAAGTAACTACCCACGTCTTGAAGATTCGGTCTTCCTCCTCCCGGATAGCGCAGAACAGTTACCCTAGGGCGAAGACCACGTGCTGGTCTTCACGACGTCACGTCAGCCCTAGCAGTTACTAACATTGAACCTGGCAGCCTAGCCCAATGCTAGGTAACTGTTGGGCCTGCGCTAAGGGCTCACTACAAATACCCTCTTCACTAGAGGGTCAGGTAATTTAACTCTCTTACTCTCTCTCTCTCTCTCTCTCTCTCTCTCTCTCTCTCTCTCTCTCTCTCTCTACTTGCTCCCACTCTGCCCGTCACTTACTTTGGCATCGGAGTGTGTTTCAGGTACACCCCCTCCTCTTCCATACCTTCGGTAAGCAACTAGCAGATCAGCGACGCATAGCAGATAATTGATTCCCTTCTAAAATTTAAGATACACACATTTTCCAGACCTGATTATACTTTTTGTTAGACTTATTTATTGAGTTAAATGTTACTTACAAATTCAATTTAATTTAATTTAAAATGTATATGCATCATTCTTCCCGCTTGATCCTTGACCCTTTTCAAGTTGATCATCTTAAGTTTAGTTCCTACCCATTAAGGAGGACCTTTTTCTTTTTCAACTTAGATAAACCAATTCAACTATTCTCCCATTAGAGAATTAAACGTTAGTCATGTTAGAACACAGATTGGTTCTTAATAATATCTCTATGTTTTGATGATAACTATTATGAAATTTTGTATTTAAGAATTATAGACTCTAAAATTTGCTTGAGAATTTTTACTGCAGATAGTAAAGGAATTAACTCTCCAGAAGCAAATCAGAATTGAACACAAGAAATTAGCTAGACTCTGAAGCGCCAGATGCTTTCATTAGAAGATTCTGATTGCTGCCAACAGAAGATTCTGAGCGTAGCCTCCAGAAGGATCTGAAGCAGAAGCTCCAGAAGAATCTGAAGCAAGTCAGAAGCATTTGAAGCAAAGAAGAATTTTGTATGAAGAGTTTTTCAAAGCATAGTTTCTACAGAAGATTCTGAAAGTACTAAAGCTTCCAGTACTGAAGTTCTGTCTCAAATATGCTCTGATCTTAAACACGCTGAAAGCACACCTACTGCAGAAGACTCTGATTCAGCAAAACTCTGATCATCATCAGAAGACTCTGACCCAATTAGACTCTGATGAATTTGCTGAAAACTGAAGAAGAAATATTCAAAGTTTATATCCGTTAGAGTAAATCAAACGTCTCTTTCCTTATTTATGCTAGACACAAGAACACAGACAAAAAGGATTTTTTTGTGCTTTCTTCTTCTAGGAAAGGTCACTTGATGTGAAGACAAAAAGGCTCAGACCTTTTGGACACTCTTCTCAACGTGAAGCTCACCTTGGATCAGCTGCCTATAAAAGCAAGACTTCACCAAATTCTTCAGTTGACGTTTTTGTTTAAAAAAAAGAAATAAAACATTCAAGCTCTCATACTATTCATATTCATTCTAAGAATTTATTTCTTTGTTCTAAATAGTTAAGTGAAAAATCACAGTTGTGATAAAGCTTTATAGAAGCAATCTTAAACACTTGTATTTGTATTACATTTGATTGTAAACCTTAAGAAGATCCAGTTAGGATCAGTAGTTCTTGAGAAGACTTTGAACAGTTGTTCTAAGTGTTAACTATTGTAATCAGTTGATTTAATAGTGGATTAAGTCCTTGATTGAGAAAGGTAAATCACTCTAGGAAGGGTGGACTGGAGTAGTTGAGTTCAACGAACCAGGATAAAAATACTTGAGTTTTTATTTCTAAGTTTTAATCTTCATACTTATTCAACCCCCCCCCCCCCCCCCTTCTAAGTATTATCTCACCTTCAGTTGGAATCAGAGCTCCGGTTCTGTGTGTGCTACCACTTAACAGTGACAGTAAAGATTCAGAGAAATAATTTGATATATATTTAGTTGTTACTATGGCTGATAATACAATATCTAACATTAACAACAAATATGAAGAAAGGGACAGAATCAGCACCAAACCCCCTATGTTTGATGGGGAGAAGTTTGATTATTGGAAAGACATAATTGAAAGTTTTTTTCTTGGATATGATGCTGATTTATGGGATCTGGTCATAGATGGATATGTTCATCCCACAGATGGGAATGGCAAGAAGATAGACAAAAAATCTATGACAGATGCTCAGAAGAAAGAATTTAGAAATCATCACAAGGCCAGAACAATATTGTTGAATGCAATATCTCATACTGAGTATGAAAAAATTACAAACAGGGAAACTGCATTTGACATGTTTGAATCCTTAAAGATGACTCATGAGGGAAACTCTCAAGTCAAGGAAACAAAGGCTCTGGCTCTGATCCAGAAGTATGAAGCCTTCAAGATGGAAAACTCTGAATCTGTTGAAGCTATGTTCTCCAGATTTCAAATACTTACAGCTGGACTCAAGGTTCTGGATAAAGGATACTCTACTGCTGATCATGTGAAAAAGATCATCAGAAGCTTACCCACCAGATGGAGACCTATGGTGACAGCGCTGAAGATGGCTAAAGATCTGAACAAGATCTCCTTGGAGGAAATTTTCAGTTCTCTAAGAAGTCATGAAATAGAACTTGAGGAAGATGAACCTCAAAAGAAAGGTAAATCTGTAGCTTTAAAATCTAATAAATTTGCTAAAGCATTGTAGGTAATAGAGGAAAGCTCTAAAGAATCCTCATCTGAAGATGAAGATGAACTATCCATGCTGTCTAGAAGAATAAACAAACTCTAGAAGCATAAAGGAAAGAAGTTCAGAAACTTCAGAAAGCCTGACCAAAGAAAAGAATCTTCTGGACACAGAAGATCTGGCAAAAAGGAGGTTGTCTGTTATGAGTGTAAAGAACCTGGACATTACAAAAATGAATGTCCAAAGGTGCTGAAAGAAAAGCCTAAAAGAAAATTTGATAAGAAGAAAAAGGTTCTGATGGCCACCTGGGATGATTCAGACACATCTGAATCTGAGTCAGAAGAAGAATGTGCCAATGTAGCTTTGATGTCAGACATAGAAGATCAGGAGGAAGGAACTTCAGGATTTGAATCTGACTCTAAATCTGACTCTGACGCTGAACAGGTAATGGCTAAACTTACTAAAGAAGAACTTATCAAAGTGTTATCAGAAGTTCTAAAAAGCTATAACAATATTAAGCTCAAATACAAGAAGCGTCAAAGCAATCTTGTATCTGAGAATAATATTCTCAAATCAGAAGTAGCTGAGCTAAATGAAAAGAACTTAAAATTGAAAAATGATTCTGAATTAGCTCAACAAAACTCTGATTCTGAAACTGAATCTGAATGCAAAAATATTTTGGAAAAATATGATTATAGCTTTCAGAAGTTTCTTGCTAAAAGCATAGACATAAGCAAAATGGCTTCTATGATCTATGGAGTTAGCAGAAATAACAGAAAAGGTATTGGATATGAATCCCCCTCTGGAAAGGATTTAAATCCAAAACCTGTTGATAAAATTATCATCAAGAAAACTCCTTTATATTCACACTTTAAATTTGGTCACTTGAATGATATTGAACAAACACGCTCTGAAAAGAATATTCATGTGTTTAAATCTAAGGCTAGTCAGAATAAACCTTATGTTGAAAAATAGAAGTTTAGACAAACCTTCAGATCAACTAACCCTAAAGGATCCAAGAAGATCTGGGTACCTAAAAGTAAAATAATCCCTGTTGCAGATTGTTGCATCCTAAAATTTGCTCAACCTACTTCATTTGGTTTATGTTTCAATTGCATTGTCATTTGCATAAAAAAGTCATGTATATAGTCTAATCATTTGCATAGCATAGCATAACAAGTCATCTGACAAGGGACCAAGTGCCATTCTTATCTCTATGAGCATATCAAGAGGTTCTTATTCAAATTCAAGCCTATCCAAGTCATCAGAAAGAAATTGAAGCTTGAGAAGTTAGTGGACCAATCAGTGGGTTTTTCTCCTATCTTGAGGGGGTTTGAAGGTCATCAGAGAAGTTGTGGACTATGAATTGAAAGCATGGAATGTATATAGACATCATGGAAGACCTAGAGGGTCATTTTGAAATTAAGACAAGTCATTGGTGTGGTTACAAGAACCACAGTTGAAGACAGTCAACTAGGGTTTCATCTGGGTCAACCCTAGGTCAAATGCTTGATTGAAGGGCATCAAGGCCTATTTGGAGGATGTGGGATTAATCATTTGATAGGTGTATATGGATGTGGTGTTGTGCCAAGGAGAAATCAAAAGAAATCAAGAAGAAGAGAAGTTTCTGAATTAGGGTTTCTGTGTAAAATCCCCTGATTTAGGGCGAACTTCCAAGCAATATAATTCAAAATGAAAGTCTCAAATGGATCCTTGGTCAACATGAAACTTGTAGAGTATCTCAATACCTTTAATTTGAGTGGTGGAAGACATCAAGGAGATTTATAGAACTCAAGTTATGGTTCTTGCAAGTTACAGGTCATCAGAGGGCACTGAAATTTGTCTGTGAAAGTTACTTGACTTCCAAGCAACGTTTACCCCTCAAGGAGTTTTCAAATGGATTTCTGGCCAACATTAAAGTTGTTCCTCATGATCTTATCTTTCTAGAAAGGTATGGTATGCCTTCATCTGATTTGTAGAACTCTACTTATGATCTTGGCAAGCCAGGGGTATTTTGGGAAAGTGGAATTACAGGTCATTTCAAGCATATGCCCAAAACTCCTATTTCCAAACTTCAAATGAAAAAATGTTCAACATCAAACTTGCTCCAAATGACATTTTGAGTCTAGTAAAGTGGTTGTGGCAAGTTGGAAATGCTCATAGCTTAGAATTGCAAAATTGACCAATTATAAAGGGAAAAGTACATTTGTAAATGACCAAAATTGTGAATTTTTGATACAAGAGCAAGACCAAGCATATGACCAACCATTTTGAAGGTAAAGGACATTTTAAGACCATTGGAAATGTTAGATTTTAGGTTTGAGGTCAAAATTTGGGAATTACCATAGCTTGCTTATAATTGAAGTTACACATCCAATGCATACAAGGGATTAATGTGCAAGCTAGCAAGGCCTTTCCACATGTTCAAAATATAACCTAATGAGATTTTCAAGTGAGAATGAGGAGCTGCAACAAGGTTTCATGGACTGATTTTTTTCAACTCACCAATTTCACTTTCTCATGCAAAGATATGAGCAACTTCTCATGAGATCAATCTAGCAAGTTCTGGAACTTTCCATCATCATCTATATATTCATTCTAACTGATCCAAAAGAGGGTTGAACTTCATTTTGATAGAAAACTCATAGTTTCACTTCATCTTTCTTTTTTGCAAATTGCTTCAAATCCTCTTAATTCTTCATCATTCTTCCAAGATTTTGGTTCTATTCTATTCAATAATCATCACTGATCCTATTGCAACAAAGATCTGAGTGAATAGTGGCCTGAATCGTGCTCTGTAAAATCCTCACATCCAAGTGCAATTGAAATCGGTTATGAGGATCCAGGTGGTTTGAGCAAGAAGTGTTGCATACAGAATCAAGATCATAGTCCATTGAATGATCCTGGAGCATTGCAAGCTTTGAATTGAAGAGTTCAACCTTCTGTTTTCATCTTCTTACCAGGTTAGTGTTTCTCACGATTTGACTTGAATTAGGGATGGTCTTCATGATTTGTTAGGTTAGACATGGTTTAGGTGGTTAGATGATTGTTTTTGGAGACTTTAGCAAGATTTGGTGAAGGTTGATGGATGCACATGAATTCTGTTGGGGCATAGAACATGATGATTAAGCTGTTAGAATCTTAGATGATTAGCTATTTTTGATCAGTATAGCATGAGGATTATTTTTGTACAAAGAATGGTGAGTTTGGTGATGATCGAAACCTGATGAAATTTTGAGATTGCAAGGTTATATTGTTCGTTTTGCATGATTTAGGGTGTTTCAATGCAAACCAACACCATGGTTGTATTCTACGTGGAAAATGGGTTAGATTTGGTTCTTATATCGTGTTATTTGATGGAGAGACGAGGGAGAACAAGCTGGTCGAATTCTGTTGCATGGAGGATGTATGTTCATGGTTTCTGAAAACCCTAGTTGCTCAAGGTTGAAGACGAAATCCAGACCGTTGATAGGCATGTTGACCAATTGACTTGGAAAAGATCCCACGACTTAGATTTGAAAACGAAATTGGGAGGGAGCTTCAAACCATGAAGCGCTGCGTTTCATTAAAGCAGCTTCATGGGCTTAGATGATTTTCGCTATTTCCACCCCCATGCAAGGCCCAGTCCATATTTTCACTGTGTTTTCTTTCTATTCGCACCGTCATTTTGTGATATTTCTTTTGATTTTTTTTTAATGTTTTCTGAATCATTGCTGGGCCTAAGCGCTATGCTAACGCCACCCCCATATCTGGGCCCAAAGCACCATAATAACTGGGATTGTTGCTGTTCATACCCCCCTGCATCATTTTTACATTAATTTCATTCCAAAATTTTTTTATAACTTTGAAAATCCATAATAAATTGAAAAATCACTATTTTTCAATGGGATTTTTTCCCCACTTTCCATTTTTTGTCAAGAAAAATATAAAATCATAAAATGGTCATTTTACTTCATTTTTATATTTTTTGTATATTTTTACATTTAATTGTTTTTTTAATTCTTTTAGTTGATGCTACCATTTGTAGAATTTAGTATAAGAGTTTCCTTTAGGATTTTCACCCCATTCTTTTTAGTACAACTAGATATGGATATTAGGTGCCCCTGGTTTTTATACCACAATTTCTAGGATTTCATTTTAGGTAGTTTAGTTAGAAACTATTAAACTAGTTAATTAGGGTTTTAAACACAACATAGGTATAACAAAACAATTTCTTTTTGGGTTTTTAGGTTGAATTAGAAGATGGGACTATAGGGGTATTATGGGTAAGTGTAGTAGATCCCTTAGAAAATATTAGAATTTCCCCTATTATATTAATACTTTTAGTATATTTTTTTAATTGATTGATTGTATGGTGTGCCCTTTCTAGGGTTATTGTTTGATTGTGTGGGGTATTGGGCTTGCTTGGGGTATGGGTTTGAGCTGAAGACTTTGCTGATGAAGCCCATTGAAGACAAAAGGAGTGAAGATCAATTTCAAGAGTTGATGAAGATTGTGGCTTGCTTGCAGCTGTTGAAGATTATAAGAACTAGGAGCTAGGTAGAGCTTAGAGTAGAAATTTGATTCTTAAACATGGATGGCTTTGTTTGCCTCCATCCCTCTCTATGATTCAGAGTCTCTCTAGGATACTCACCCCCTTCCTTTGGAAGGCTTGGTGACAGTATCTAAGAGATAGAACTCTTGAGAGAAACATTCTACATTTTGTTAACAGTCTGCTTACCACCTTTGGTGGTCAACTAACTGTTTAACATCCCAATTCATCCTATTAATTGTTCCTCCTCTTGAGGAGTTTGGTTTGAAGAAAAGCCATGAAAGATTGAAGATAGAGACCTTGCTTGAAGGATGAAGATTGTGCTGTTGAAGCTGTGCATTTGACTGCTGCTGTTTGAAGCCCTGCTGTTTGAAGTTGTTGAAGGTGTTTACTGTTAGGGTTTCTTTCCTTGAAGATTGATGCTTGCTTGAAGCTTGTAGATGTTTGAAGATGACTTGAAGATAGAAGATGATGGAGCTTGTTGTGCAGAGTTGCTGTTTGCTGTTTATTTTTTGCTGTTTAGAAGCTTTTGATGTATTGTTTGAGTTTCCCGAACTGTATTGCTTGCCAATTAATCTGTTAGGTTGAAAGCGAATTTTGTTCGCTTTTGCCTGTTCTTTTCTAGGTTCGAGGTTGAGTGGGACTCCCTTGCCTAGCTTGTGCTGCTGCATTCATGCATATTTTACTGCTTTATTGTATCTGTTGTTTCTGTTTCCGTTTATCCCTTAGGATCTCTGTTTCTCTCTGCGCAAGAGAGGAACATGATAGACATTAGGTCTTAACCCATGCATGATAACATTAGGTTAGTTTGATTCCCTTTTCAACCATAGGTTAGAGTTGCTATTTCTCTTCTCATCTCAAAACAATCAAAATACACTAACAATTTTGAACACAATAAAAGACATTTCTTCCGTAAAAGAATGTGAACTCATCAAAACGTCAATTTTTGTCCGCTTGGACTGTTAATCAGAAAAACCCTTTTTTAGAAGGAATAAAAACAATCAAGACAGACTTGTGTCGTACGTTTCCCGAACTACGTTTGCTCTGATCTTTCATGTTGTATGAAAGTACGTAGGCATAGGATGCGATATCCTAGCGAGCAACCTTCCCCTCCTTTCCAGTAGGTAGGCGAACTACGTTGACTCTGATTTCTCGTTCCAGACGGGAATACGTAGGCATAAAGTGCGATACTTTGCCGAGTCATTTTCTTTTCTTTTAACCCCAGACATGTAGAATAGATAGAATAACAATCCGTACTAGAAAACAAGCGTGGATCCCGTCGAGTACGACGGACGTGAGGGGTGCTAATACCTTCCCCTTGCGTAACCGACTCCCGAATCCAGGATTTGGTTGCGATGACCATTCCTTTCCCGTCTTTGTGGTAGGTTTACTTCGAGCGTTTCCTTTCCCTCCTTTGGGATAAATAACGCATGGTGGCGACTCTTCTGTTCAGCCGGCGCCGATTTTCGCAGTAGCGACAGCTGGCGACTCTGCTGGCGACTCCAACGGTTCCCTACGTGAGTCAATCCTAGCGCTTGCTTTCCCGTCGAGGATTTTGTATGGATTTACTTTTCAGTCATTTACTTTCAGCATTAGTTTATTGTGATTATTGCTGTGGGTATGTTGGGGGTTCTGTTATGGAGAGATAAGCCAGACCTGGGCTTGAGTGCACCTAGAATTAGAGTGGAAAGTAGTGGGCGCGCACATGCTTTGCATGTCCTAGTGTCCCGCAAAATCCACACTCAGACGAGGTTCTTCTGGTTGGCCTCCTGTCCCACCCTTTGGGTGGCATGGGTTGCTGGTTAGTTGGATTGTCGACTCTGGGAACCGATCAATTGGAAGTTGGCTAAGTGAGGCCTCTTCAGGATTTGACGATGCCACTCCTTCTGGGAATCGTATCATCAACCCTGAAAGTCTGTGACGCCGACGACCGCATAGGATGCCGTACCATTGTCAGTTACTAGGACACCTACCTGTGAGAGGGTTTGGGGCTATGCAGGTAACTAGACCTCCAGATACCGGTTTGTTTCTTGATTTGAGATTCAGGCTACCTATGGACAGTTATTGGGGTCTGAGGCTTGATTGGAGCTTATGTATGGGGTCTGTCTGAGACCATGGTTTGAAGAATATTGGAGGGTCTGTTGGAGACCTTGTTCTTGGTGTGATTTGGGCTTCTCAGTCGGAGCACTTGGTCCTTTGTTGCATTTTATTTGCATTGCATTGTTTGCATAACCATTATCATCGCATTTCATTAATGTGTGTCTGTGCTGCAGGGGAATTTGCATATTCCCTGATTCTAGTGTCCGGGCGTCTGATTATTGATCATGGCTGGTTTGAGAAGGACAGTTGCCTACAAGTTACCGACCCCTGATGTTACTCCCCTGCTTGGTTTGATTTCCCTTGCTGATGAGGATGTCCGGAGAAGCTTCAGGAAAAGTTACGGAAGACTGTTGAGATTGGTTCGCAAACCAACTGATGATGAACTGAATGGGCTGTATACATTGATGCAATTTTATGACCCTGCCTTGAGATGTTTCACATTTGCTGACTTTATCTTGGGGCCTACCATGGAAGAGTACGCAGAGTTTATTGAGCTGCCAGTACAGAATAAGGTTCCTTTCATTCACTTTGACGCTGAGCCCAAGTTAGAGGACTTAGCAGTGGCTTTACACATGGACGCTTCTGAGCTATTGGTGACTTCTTGGCGCGGGGTTCCAGGCTTCTCCCTCCAGTTTCTGATTGGTAAAGCCCAGGAATACGCCAAGAATGGATGTTGGATAGTCTTTAACGCTGTTTTGGCTCTGTGCATCTATGGGATAATGATGTTTCCCAATTTCCCGAATTTTGTGGACTTTGATGCATTTCATTTGTTTGCTGCTGGCAACCCTGCACCCACATTGATCGGGGATTTCTACCATTCGCTGCATTACAAAAATGAGAATAGGAGAGGCAAGAACATCTCTTGTTGTGTGCATTTGCTGTACATGTGGTTTAAGAGCCACCTTCCCCTAAAGGGACCTTTTGTAGATGGTGCAACTACAGCTGACTGGCCAGAGCGCCTGATGAGACTATCTTCTGAAGACATCGAGTGGTTTGACCGAGACTTGCTGGGGTCTGAGCTTATTTTCAGTTGCTCTGGGTATCCGAACGTGCCCTTGATAGGAAGGAAAGGATGCATCAATTATAATCCATCTCTGTTTGTTCGCCAGTTTGGATACGCATTGAAGAACCCACCTAGGGAGGAAGAAGTACAGGAATCTCTGTACTTCACCGATGACTTGAACGGAGAGTTACTAGCCAAGCTTCAGCACGCTTGGATGCGTATCAACAGAAGAGGGAAACCACTATTGGGGAAGAATGATTGTCAGGCTTATGTACCATACAAAGTTTGGATCCAAGAGAGAGCAAAACAGTTGCTAATGCCATTTCCAGCTGCCCCAGTCCAGGTTCATATTCCAGTAGAGGAACCAACCACCGTTACTATGAAGGTCTACGAGCGAGTTGTAAAAGAGAAGGAAGCCTTGCTGTTGGCTAATGAAGAGTTAGAAAAGGAACTGGCTCAGATGCGTAGTGAGAAGAACAAGGTTGTGCATTCCTTTCAACAGCAGACTGAGTTAGTAAACAGGCTAGGTGCTGAACTGACCGAAGAGAAAAAGAAGCGTGAACGCCTGGGGAAAGAATTCAGAAGCTCTCATGATATGTTGGAGTCCAAAAAGAAAGCACTCGATGCCGCCCACCAGGAAATCTCTTCTTGTAACAAAACGTGGAATGCTACGCTAACCAACAACAAAAAGAGGGAAGACAAATTGAAGCAGCAAATTTCTGAACTCGAAGAACAGTTGAAGGCTAGCAATAAAAAGTATGAAGAGGAGGTGATGGCAAGATATAGTCTTCAGAACTCATTGAACAAGGCCATCGAGGGCAAGAAAGAGGATGTGTCTCAGAAACGGAAGCTAGAGGATCGCTTCGGAGAAGGGGCATGAGAGGAATCCACTGGTGATTTACGACGTGTTCTCAAGCGGAGAGATCTACTTGTTGAGGGTCTGCTTACCCGACCAAGTCATCCAGAGACTAAGAGGTTATTAGAGGAGTACCAGGCCTATGGGAGCACTTGACCATTTCATGTATTAATGTGTATGCTTTATTTGCATTGTGCTGACCATCACCAGGATTGTTGGTTGAGGTCATGCCTTCTTATTGTACACGCATTGATATTGTATTCCTGACTTGATGGATTTCTCTACAATATATGAGGTGTTTTCTACGACTCGGCTCCGAATTTCGTCTCGCTGTCACTGTCACCACACTGACACATTCGCACTAGAATCGGGGAGTGATATTCCCTAATGCACAGACACATATTGCATTGCATTCACATTCATATTGCATTACAGGTGATTATTGAACTGTATCTCATCTCCTGCACCGTACAGGTCTTTTCAGGATTGAAAGTCAACGCCCGCACCGATACTCTACTCGTACCAACTGCAGAAGAGTTATGGATCAGATGCAGAATGAAATGCAGGACATGCGTGAGAAGCTGGCGCTATTCATGCAGACAATGGAGACCATTGTGAAAGGCCAGGAGAACTTGCAAGCTTTGGTGCAGCCTTTGCTGATGAGAAATGCTGGGCACGGAAACGAAGACCATAATTCTGTGCGAGTTAACACTATTCACGGGGATGGTACTCCTACACCGGTAGCTCCACCTGTGGTGAACATACCTGCTGTCAATGTGAACAACGGCGCTGCCGCCGGGAACGGTAACGCAGGAATCGGTAACGAGACTGTCGTCAACAACGTTGGGTTCGGAGATGTCAATCTGGGTGGTGATAATATGGGAGGTAATGGCTTCGGTAACAACGGATTTGGCTTTAATGACCAGGGGTTTGATCATGTTGGGAAGTACGGCTTCAACGCTCAGGGCTTCGGACAGGACGGATTTGAATTAGGTAATGGAAATGGTGCTGGGATAATGTCTTTTGGACCTGCCGGAGTCGCTCCAGGGTATGGTAACAGGGGGCGGGGCCCCGTAATGAATCAGACTAGATTTGGCCGTAACAACGGGTACGATGGATACGGAAATGGGAGCGGTAATTGGCTAGAAGATCAGCAAGAAGATGCTTTCTCTGGTGGAGGTTTTGAAGGTCCTATGGATGACTCTTAGAGAATCAAGATGCTTGAGGAGCAAATGAAAGGTGTTGTGAATCAAAGTGCTGTTGGCTTAGATATGACCACAATGGGTCTGGTGCCTGGCCTGAAGGTACCACTAAAGTTTAAAGCTCCCACTTTTGACAAGTACAAGGGAGATACTTGCCCCAAGGTTCATGTGCGGTCGTACTATAGAAGAATGTCGGCTTATTCGAATGACGAAAGAATGCTGGTGCATTTCTTTCAGGACAGTTTGTCTGGTCCTTCTCTTGAATGGTACATGGGGTTAGAGCCTACCCAGATAAAGACTTGGAAGCAGCTGGCTGAAGCGTTTGTGGCTCATTATAAGTACAATAGTGACCTGGCACCCAACCGGGTCCAGTTACAGGGGTTGTCCCAGAAGAAAGAAGAGAGCTTCAAAGAATATGCGCAGAGATGGCGCGACATGGCCGCACGAGTTCATCCCCCTTTGGATGACAAAGAAATGAATGATATGTTCATAGGAACATTTACTGGTGTGTTTTATGACAAGTTGTTTCATACTTCCTTGGGCAGTTTCTCGGACCTAATCTTGATGGGTGAGAAAATTGAAAGCAATATTAAACTGGGGAGATTCCAAGCTGAGGAATCCACTTCAGCTGGTAGTAATAGAAGGGCTTTCGGTGGTCACCGTCAAGGTGATGCAAGTGCAGTATTCGGGGGCCGAGGCCGAGGCTGGGGCAGAGGTCGAAATCAGTACAATCATCCGCAACAGGTGGCAAGTGTCACAATTCCATCTCAGCAACAACCAATACCACCACAACAACAGCAACCACAACAGGGGGTACATCCTGCCCAGCGCAGAATCCAGGGGGGCAAACCAAGGAGGGTGTTTGAAACGCCTCCTTCAACGTATGCAGAATTGCTACAGACGTTACTGGGTTTGAACTTGGTGGAAAAGAGGACTATGGCGCCAATAACGGGCACTCCTCCGTACGGTTTCGACGCGAACAAGAACTGTGAGTTCCACTCCGGGGCTCCTGGCCACGACATAGAGAATTGCCACGCGTTCAAGCATGTGGTACAGGATCTGTTGGATAGCAAGGCCATCAATTTTGGACAAGCAGGTCCGAACATAGTACAACAGCCCATGCCCAACCATGGGGCAAATGCTATTTTAACCGAGGAGGGTTTGAACTTGATCATGAATGTGGATGACCTCAAGACACCGTTGTGTGAGATAAAGAGCAGATTATTGAGAGGAGGTGTGTATCCGGGCTGCGATGAGTTTTGCCTAGAATGTTGGACCCAAGCTGGGGGTTGTGCTGAATTGAAGAAGGGTATTCAGACCTTGATAGATGGAGGCACATTACAATTCGACAGAACGGCAGTTGAAGAACCTGCAGAGTTATCAGCGGATGAGCAAAGTGACGTAGCTACCGTGACAATCCCCCGAGAAACGATAACTATAACAGCGCCAACCAGGCGACCGCCGATCACTATCACCAAGGCAGGACCAATCCCTTATGAGAGCACTAAGGCAGTACCCTGGACCTATGGGTTGGAAGCATACTGTGATGGGGTGAAAATTGATATTAGTAAACAGCCAATTGAGGTTGTAGACAACGTCGTCGGGACCGGAGGGATGACGAGAAGTGGGAGAATTTTTATATCGCCTGAGGTAGAGGCTGAACGACTGGCGAAAGGAAAAGGAAAGATGAATGAGGATGTCCCTGTGCAGAGGAATGAAAAAGAAACATCGTTGAAAGATGTAGAAGAGTTTATGCGTCTTATTCGTAAGAGTGATTATAAGATTGTTGAGCACCTTCAACAGACGCCATCGAAAATATCCATACTGTCGTTGCTATTATGTTCCGAAGCTCATAGAAATGCATTGTTGAAAGTTCTGGATACGTCCTTCGTACCCCAAGATGTTTCTGTGAATCAGTTGGAGGGGGTGTTGGCGCATGTGAACGCAGGCCATAGCTTGGGATTTACAGACTTTGATTTGACCCCGAGGGGGAGAGAGCATAACATGGCGTTGCACGTCTCAGTTGAGTGTAGGGGCTCAGTCATGTCCCATGTACTGGTAGATACCGGATCTTCCTTAAACGTGCTGCCAAAGAAAGCAATGATGAAATTGGACATCAGGGGAATCGTTTGTACGCCTAGTGACTTGGTGGTCAGGGCATTTGATGGCACACGAAGGACAGTCTTTGGATCCATAACGTTACCTCTACAGGTGGGGCCAGAGGTTTTCGAAACTGAATTTTACATTATGGACATCCAGCCAACATACAGCTGTCTTCTCGGACGACCATGGATCCATGGTGCTGGGGCAGTCACGTCTACCTTACACCAAAAGCTGAAATACATGGTAGGGGACAGTGTGGTCACGGTCTGTGGAGAAGAAGATATATTGGTTAGCCATCTGTCATCATTCAAGTACGTAGAAGTCGACGGCGAGATTCATGAAACACCCTGTCAAGCCTTTGAAGGGTTGCGCATCAAAGACAAAGTTCCAGGGCCGAGTAAAGCGTCAGAGGTGGCCGTCTCGTCATACAAGGAGGCTCAGGCTCTAGTGAAGACTGGTGAGACAAAAGGCTGGGGCAAGGTTCTGGATATTCCCGTGAAGATGGACAGATTTGGGCTGGGATATCAACCGTCGTCATCAACGCCTGCTGCTGGGGCACCCCGTTTCAAAGGACCAATAACAATCACAGCTAGTGGAGTGTATCACGAGGCCATCAACGCTGTTTCAGATTCCAAAGAAGGAGACAGTGACTGCGACATGGACGCCTGGATTCAGCCAAGCGTGCCAGGACAAGGATTATGCAATTGGTTTATTCAGGAGATTGTTCCTGTGACTACCAAACAATAATACTTTGTTTTCTTAATTGTTGAACAATCTGGTGTCTTACCCGGGGCATCGTGATTTTGCTTAGGGTCGTGCTGTTATGTACATTGCATTGTTTGATCATTAAATAAAAGGCGTTTTTTCATGTACAAATATTGTGATCTCTGCTTTTCCTGTTTTTGTGTTTTACAATAAAATGGCAACGTGGTTATTCGCTTTATACGCATTTTGAAGCATTTAACCATTCCTTTTGCAGGATAATATTTTCAGATGACATCATTGAACCGCCTATGACTCATTTCGACTTTGAGCACCTGGTATTTCAGGCCGAAGGAGAGATTGTTGAAGATGGCGACGTTCCAGAAGAATTGTCTTGGTTGGTAAAGCAAGAAGAACGAATCATTCTGCCTCATGAGGAGGTCATTAAAATTATTAACCTGGGGTCGGAAGGGGTTGAAAGGAACATCCGTATAGGAGCCGCGCTGCAGAGCGACGTCAAGCGAAGACTGATTGAAATGCTCAGAGAGTACAGTGATGTGTTCGCTTGGTCGTATGAAGACATGTCTGGGCTGGATACGGATATGGTTGTGCACCGTCTGCCGCTAAAAGAAGAATGCCCGCCGGTTAAGCAGAAGCTTCGCAGAACTAGGCCGGATATGGAAGTGAAAATTAAGGAGGAGGTTCAAAAGCAGTGGGATGCTGGTTTCCTAGCTGTTACAAAATATCCCTCATGGGTCGTTAATATCGTGCCAGTGCCAAAGAAAGACGGTAAAGTGAGAATGTGCGTAGATTACCGTGATTTGAACAAAGCGAGCCCGAAAGATGATTTTCCGCTCCCTCACATCGATGTGCTGGTTGACAACACTGCTCAATTCTCCGTATTCTCCTTCATGGATGGCTTCTCGGGATATAATCAGATTAAAATGGCGCCAGAAGACATGGAGAAGACCACCTTCATAACGCCTTGGGGAACATTTTGTTACAAAGTGATGCCCTTCGGATTAAAGAATGCTGGGGCAACGTATCAGCGTGCAATGACGACTCTTTTTCATGATATGATGCACAAGGAGATCGAGGTTTATGTCGATGATATGATTGCCAAATCCCAGATGGAGGAAGAACATTTGGTGAATCTGCTGAAGCTATTCAAAAGGCTTAGGAAGTTCAGGCTGAGACTGAACCCTAACAAGTGCACCTTCGGGGTGAGATCGGGTAAACTGCTGGGGTTTATCGTGAGCGAAAAAGGAATAGAGGTTGATCCTGCCAAAATAAAAGCATAACAAGAGATGCCGACGCCTAAAACAGAAAAAGAGGTGCACGGGTTTTTAGGGAGGTTGAACTACATCGCTCGGTTCATATCTCACCTAACAGCCACGTGTGAGCCGTTATTCAAGGTGTTGAAAAAGGACCAGGCCGTAACATGGAATGAGAATTGTCAAAAGGCGTTCGATAAAATAAAACAGTATTTGCAGGAGCCTCCTATTTTGATACCTCCAGTGGCAGGGAGACCCTTGATTATGTATTTGACAGTTCTTGAGGGAAGTATGGGTTGTGTTCTCAGTCAACACGACGAGACAGGAAGAAAAGAGCATGCAATATACTACTTGAGTAAGAAGTTTACTGAATGTGAATCTCGGTATTCAATGCTCGAAAAAACTTGTTGCGCGCTAGCCTGGTGTTGCACCCTAAAATTTGCCCAACCTTATTCAATTGGTTTATGTTTCATTATCATTAGCATTTGCATATAGAGTCATGTACATAGACTAACCATCTGCATAGCATAAGCATAGCAAGTCATTCAACAGGGGACCAATCATTATTTTCATCTCTAGAGGCCTATCAAGAGGTTATTATCCCAATTCAATCTCATTCAAGTCATCAGGAAAGAATTTGAAAGCAAAGAGTTCAGCAGATCAAGCCTTGAGTCCATCTCCTAGCTGAGGGTATCTGAGGATCAACAAGAGGGTTGTGAGCTGTGGAGTGAAGGTATGGAGAGCATCTAGACCTTATGAGAGACTTACAAAGTCATTTGGAGAAGAAAGCAAGTCATTGATGAAAGCACAAGAGCTATAGTGGAAGACAGTCAACTAGGGTTTCATCTGGGTCAACCCTAGGTCAACCCTAGGTCAATTGACTGACTTAGGAGGGCATTCAAGTCTATTGGAGAGATGTGGGGATCATCATTGAGCATGTGAAGAAGGATATGGAGATATGACAAGGAGAATTCAAGAAAAATCAAGGAGAAGAGGAGTTACTAAATTAGGGTTTCTCTGTAAAATCCCCTAGTTTAGGTCAAACTTCCAAGCAAGATAAGTCAAAATGCTAGCTTCAAATGGCTTCTTGGCCAACATGAAACTTGTAGAGGATCTCAAGACCTTTAATTTGAGTGGTGGAAGACCTCAAGGAGATTTATAGAACTCAAGTTATGGTCCTTGCAAGTTACAGGTCATCTGGGGTATCTGAATTTTTGTCTGAGAAAGTGACTTGACTTCCAAGCTAGTTTTGCCCCTCAAGGAGATTTCAAATGAATTCTTGGTCAACATAAGAATTGTTCCTCATTGTCTTAGCTTTCTAGAATGGTATAGTATGCCTTCATATGATGTGGAGAACTCAACTTATGGTCTTGACAAGCAAAGGGTATTTTGGGCATTTGTGAATTACAGGTCATTTTAACCTATACCCAAAACTCATACAAGGAGGCCTCAAATGGAAAAACTTACAACATCAAACTTGCTCCAAATGGGATTTTAAGTCTAGAAAGAAGGTCACAAGTTATTGGAGAAGCTCATAGCATGGAATTACACAATTGGTCAAAATATGAACTAAAAAGGCTTATAAAGTGAATAATTTCAAGTTGGAAAATGGTTTGGGAGATTTACAAGTCCAAATGGAGACTTCCAATATATGATTTTGAATGGAAAAACAATTCTAAGAACAATGGTTCACACACTTTTTTGAGTTTAGAAGGAAAAAATGAAGTTATCCATGGTTGCTTATCATTTAAGAAACATAATCAAAATGGATCAAAAGTTGAAAACAAGGGAATGTGCAAGATGGATCTAGAATGTTCATTTGGGGTCTATATATTCATGAAATGTGCATTGATCAAGGGTTGGCCTCATTTGCACCAAGAATTTCACAAATTTCTCTCTTACTTTTCATTGAAGTTTCATTCCAAATCTCACAAATTCCTCACCAATTTTCATCCACTTCAATTCAATCTTATTCAATCATCATCATAGATCATAATTGAAGCAAATACTTGGTGGTTAGGATTCATTTTCGTGCATCATCTTCAAGAACCTCAAAACTGCAAATTCTGTTGGACAGCAAAATTCAAGCAAAGAATCATCACAACACTGCATACAGAATTCATACCTGAGTAATTGGATCAAGATTCAAGCCTTGGAGGTCTCAAATCATCAATCTCCATAGCTGTTTGCAAGATTTTGCACAAGGTAAGTTTTCCTTCAAACAGCTCGATCTAGTTAGATAGGCATGATTTTGTTAGTGTAGAATTGATCTAGGTGGTTAGGTGATTAAGTTAGAAGAATTTGGAGAGATTTAGTGATGGTTAGTGACAGGTGCCATAATCTGTTTGTGTTCGAATCTCTTGGATGAGTGTGTTATAATTGCAACTTGATAGCATGTGTTAGTCTCCATTAGATGTAGTTTAATTTAGGCTAAGTCTGAGGAAGAATGGTGAAGGTTTATACCAGTGCATTTCAATGGAGGCAGGATGTTGACTCAATCGAATTTGTTGATGTGGTGAATTTCAAAGTGAATTGATGCCCTAAGCTTGTAGAGGGAGAGATTTGGAACAGATTTCATGTTTACATCATGAGGATTCATTGCGTGTGGAGTGAGAACAGAGAGGGAGAAAGCTGTGCGTGCATGGATGTTCATGGTGTTGGAAACCCTAGTTGCAGGTTGTTTGGGGAAGACGAAATCGTGACCCTTCGTTTAGAGTAAGACCTTTGACTTAGGGTAGGATCTAGTGGCTGTTATTCAATCTGAAATTGGAGGGAGTTTACCCTGGCCCTAAACGCACCGTTTCATTAATTGAAACGGGCGGGCCTGAGTGCTGTTGATAACCACACCCCCGTGTGAGCCCAAAACCATTTTTCTCACGTGTTTCTGATGCTATTCCTACCCCCCAGCGTTTATTTGTTTTTTTTAATTCTGAATGTGAATTCTGGGCTTAACCAAAATGCTATGCGCGCCCCTATTGTTGGCCCATTCTGGATTTATAACTGGGCGAATTTCTTTTCATACCCCCTCTGGCTCATTTTAGTTCATTTTATTTTTTCTTATTTCATTTTAATTTTTCATCATTTTCATAAAATCATAATAAATTCATAAAAAATGCTTTTTAACTCATTCTTTTTACCATGTTTTCATGAAAATGTCTAGAATATTATAGAAAAATAAAATTTCATTTTTAGTTTTATTTCATATTTTTTACATATTTTCTAAATAAATAGCATAATAAATAGTTACATTTCATGCATTATTTTTATGATTTTTGTTCTCTCACATGCTTTAATATTTTTTGATCATTCTTTTCATATTGTTTAGATGAGATGTTAAGCTTGTAGAAATATTTTAGCTCCCATTTTTAGGAGTTAATTTTAGGTGATTAATAAATGCTTGAATATCATGAACAAAACTAGGGTTTAGGTGACAACTTAGGAGTTTAATTTCATTCCCCTTAGGACTTAGGATTTAAATAAATTAGTTATGGGACTATATGGGCTATGGGTAGCTATTAGATCCCTTAGAGAAAAGTCAGGATTCCCCTACTGCTATTATTACTGTCTGTATATCTGCTGTCTGGTGTGGTGTGCCCTCTGGGGATTATTGCTTGCTTGCTTGGGTATTGGGGTTTGTCTGGGGCCCTGGGGAAGCTGAAGATTTGTGGAGATGAAGACCATTGGAGATTCAAATGCTGAAGATCAACTGTCAGAGTTGAGGAGGAGTTTCTTGCTGGCAGTTGCTGAGGAGACTAGGGTTTAGGAGCTAGGCAGAGCTCTATATTAGAATGATTGTTTCTCAAACATGGATTGCCTTGTCTGCATCCATTCTTCTCTGTGATTCAGAGTCTCTCTAAGACACTCACCCCCTTCCTTTGGAAGGCTTGGTGATAGTGTCTATGAGATAGAACTCTTGAGAGAAAATGTCTCTTGTGTTAGAAGCAGTCTGTTCACCACCTTTGGTAGTCAGCTGATTGCTTAACACCCAATTCACTCTGGTGACTGATCCCTCATCCTGGAGGTTTGAGCTTGAAGAAAAGCCATTGCAGATGGAAGACTGATGATCAAAGCCCTTGTCTGAAGGCCATGAAGATGGAGATTTATGCTTGTTGAAGCCTGTAGCTGATTGGAGGTTACTTGAAGCCAGTTGTTGATTCAGAGCTGCTGATGCTGTTTCTTTTGCTGTATTTCATTTGCTGATGTATTGATTGGTTTTCCGGATTGTATTGTTTGCTGTTTACCCTGCTGGGTTGAAAGTGAAGCCTGTTCACTTTCGCCTATTGTTTTCTAGGTTCGAGGTTGAGTGGGACTCCCTTGCCTCGATTGTATTGTTGCATCCATGCATTTTACTGCTTTACTGTATATATCTGTTATTGTTTCTGTTTCTGCCTATCCCGTAGGATCTCTGTTTCTCTCTGTGCAAGAGAGGAGCATGATAGACACTAGGTCTTAACCCATGCATGATAACATTAGGATAGTTTGTTTCCCTTCGCAACCGTAGGTTAGAGTTCTGTCTTTCCTTTCTCAAAACAAACAGAAAAACACATAAAGATTTCAAACACAATAAAAGACACTTCTTCCGTAAAAGAATGTGAACTCATCAAGACGTCATTTTTGTCCGCCGGGACTGCTAATCAAGAAACCCTTTTTCAGAAGGAATAAAATCAATCAAGGACAGACTTATGTCGTGCGTGGCCCGAACTACGTTTGCTCTGATCTTTCATGCTGTATGAAAGTACGTAGGCATAGGATGCGATATCCTAGCGAGCAACCTTCCCCTCCTTTCCCGTAGGTAGGCGAACTACGTTGACTCTGATTTCTCGTTCCAGACGGGAATACGTAGGCATAAAGTGCGATACTTTGCCGAGTCATTTTTATTTTCATTCTCTTTTTTCTTTTCAACCCTTGCCCTATAGTTTAGATAGAATAACAATCCATACCCGAAAACAAGCGTGGATCCCGTCGAGTACGACGGACGTGAGGGGTGCTAATACCTTCCCCTTGCGTAACCGACTCCCGAATCCAGGTTTTGGTTGCGATGACCATACCTTTCCCATGTTGTGCGAGGTTTACTCTGAGCGTTTCCTTTCCCTCCCGTGGGATAAATAACGCACGGTGGCGACTCTTCTGTTCAGCCGGCGCCGATTTTCGCAGTAGCGACAGCTGGCGACTCTGCTGGGGATCCAACGTCCCCTGGTTGCTAAGGACTGCGAGGGTTCTTATGCATTTGGGATCCAACGTCCCTTGAGAGAGTCAATCCTAACGCCTGTTTTCCCGTCGAGGATTTTTGTATGGAGTTATTTTATATTTCTAACCCTGTATTTTTCAGCTTTATATATATTGTTTATTATTGCTGTATCTGGGGTGTGACGGGTGTTCTGATATTGAGAGAAAAGCCGGACCTGGGCTTGAGTGCACCTAGAATTAGAGTAGAAATTAGTGGGCGCCCGCTTGCTTTGCTTGCTTCGGTGTCCCATGAAATCTACACTCAGACGAGGTTCCTCTGGTTGGCCTCCTGCCCCTTCCTTTGGTTGGCGTGGGTTGCTGGTTAGTTGGATTGTCGACTCTAGGGACCGATCATTTGGAAGTTGGCTGAGTGAGGCCTCTTCAGGAATTGATGATGCCACTCCTTCTGGGAATCGTATCATCAACCCTGAAAGTCTGTGACGCCGGCGACCGCATAGGATGCCGTACCTTGTGCCAGTTATAGGGCCACCCACCTGTGAGGGGATTCAGGGTTATGCAGGTAACTAGACCTCCAGACTACCGGCTATTTCTTGGTCAGAGATCTTGGTTATTTATGGAGATTTATTCTGAGGTCTGTCAGAGACCAGTTGGGGGGATGTATTATGAGGTCTGTCAGAGACCATTTGGAGATGTATTCTGAGGTCTGTCAGAGACCAATTATGGATGTGATTTGAGGTCTATCAGAGACCAGTGAGTTATGGTTTGAGGTCTGTCAGAGACCAGTGTTGGAGATTTGTTTAGGTCTATTTGAGACCAGGGTTTGGTGACTTCTGGATGGTCTATCCGAGACCTTTCTTGATTGGGTTTAGGCTATTCAGCTGCAGCTTTGGTCCCCGTTGAATGTTACTTGCATTGCATCCCTGCATATACATTATCATTTGCATTTCACTAACGTGTGTCTGTGCTGCAGGTGCATTTGCATTTCCCTAGTTCTAGTGCCCAGACTTCTGAGTATTTGATCATGACTAGCCTACGGAGAACGGTTGCTTACAAATTGCCTACGCCTGATATTGTTCCTTTACTGGGGTTGATCTCTCTTGCTGATGAGGGTGTTCGTAGGAGTTTCCGGATGAGCTATGGTAGATTATTGAGATTGGTGTGCAAACCTACAGAGGTAGAGTTAGATGGGCTGTATGCTTTGATGCAATTCTACGACCCTGCTTTGAGGTGTTTTACGTTCTCCGATTTTATTATGGGACCAACCTTGGAGGAGTACGCTGAGTATGTTGAGCTGCCTGTGCAGAACCAGGTTCCATTCGTTCATTATGATGCCAAACCCAAGCCGGAGGAATTGGCAAAAGCCTTGCATGTTGATGCTTCTGAACTTGTGACTACTGTTTCCCGTGGAGTTCCAGGCTTCTCATTTCAGTTCTTAGTTGGTAAAGCCCAAGAGTACGCCAAGAATGGGTGCTGGGTTGCTTTCAACGCTGTGTTGGCCTTGTGCATTTATGGCATAGTACTGTTCCCCAATATACCAGATTTTGTGGACTTCGATGCTTTCTACTTGTTCGCCGCTGGTAATCCTGTACCTACCTTACTCGGAGATCTCTACCATTCACTGCACTACAAGAATGAGAAGGGAAGAGGGAAGAATGTTCATCTGTGTGTGCCCTTGTTGAGTATGTGGTTTGAGAGTCATCTTCCTAAGAGAGGATCTGCTGCAGAGACTACAGTTCCAGTTGGTTGGCCGGAGCGTTTGATGAGGTTATTGTCGGAAGATATGGAGTGGTTTGATAGGGACCTGTTGGGATCGGAGCTCATCTTCAGTTGTTCTGGGTACCCTAATGTACCGTTGATAGGAAGAAAAGGGTGTATCAATTACAACCCTTCTCTATTCATTCGCCAGTTTGGATATGCGCTGAAGAATCCACCTCAAGAGGAAGAAGTACAGGAATCTCTGTACTTCACCGGTGACGTGAAGGGGGAGTTATTAGCCAAGTTGCGACATGCTTGGACGCGTATTAACCGCAAAGGGAAGTCGTTATTAGGAAAGAATGACTGTCAGGCCTACGCACCTTATAGAGTTTGGATTCAGGAGAGGGCTAGTCAGTTGAAGATGCCGTTTCCAGAGGCACCAGTTCTTGATCCTATTCCGGTAGAAGAGCCGACTACTGTTTCTAGGGAAGCATATGAACAAGTTGTGAGGGAGAAAGAAGCCTTAATGAAGATTAATGAAGGGTTAGAGCAAGAGTTAGCCCAAGCACGCAGTGAGAAGAACAAGGCCGTATATGCTTTCCAACAACAGATTGAGCTGGTAAACAGGTTAGGAGCTGAGTTGACCGAGGAAAAGAAGAAGCGCGAACGTCTGGGGCAAGAGTTCAGAAGCTCCCATGACATGCTGGAAGCCAAAAAGAAGGCGCTTGACGCAGCACACCGAGAGATATCTTCTTGCAATAAGACTTGGAATGCTACACTCACCAATAACAAGAAGAGGGAAGATAAGCTGAAGCAGCAAATTTCCGACCTCGAAGAGAAGTTGAAGTCTAGCATCAAGAAGTGTGAGGAGGAAGTGATGAACCGGTATAGTGTCCAGCATGCACTGAACAAGGCAATCAAATCCAGAGATGAAGCAGTATCCCAGAAGCGAAAGCTAGAAGATTGCTTCGGAGAAGCGGCATGGGAAGAAACTGCTGAAGACGTACGCCGTGTCCTTAAGAAGAGAAACCAGCTTGTTGAAGGGCTGCTCGATCGACCAAGCCATCCGGAGACCAAGAAGTTGATAGAGGAGTACCAGACCTTTGGGAGGATCTGATCATTCCATTATTTGTATGCTTTATTTGCATAGTGCTGACCATCACCAGGATTGTTGGTTGAGGTCATGCCATCGTTGTACTCTCAGTGATATTGTACCCTGGGCTTATTGATTCTCTCTGCTATATACGAGGCTTTCTATGATTCAACTCCGATATTCCTATTGTCAACACTGTCACTGCACCGGCACCTTCGCACTAGAACTGGGGGAATGAACTTCCCTAATGCACAGACACATTGCATTGCATTCATATTCATATTGCATAACAGGTAATCTATGAATGGTGTCTTATCTCTTGCTCTGATTCAGGTACTTATCAGGATTCCAGATCAACATCCGCACCGCTATTCTACACGATCCAACTGTCGGAAAGTCATGGACCAGATTCAGAATGAGATGCAGGATGTACGCGAGAAGCTCGCCCTCTTCATGCAGACCATGGAGGCTATAGCAAAAGGGCAAGAGAATTTGCAGGCCATGGTCCAGCCTCTGTTGGCTCGCAACGCTGGTCATGGTAACGAAGATCATCAGTCTGTCCGGGTTGATACTGCTCATGGAGATGGCACTCCAACGCCAGTGGCTCCGCCTGTCGTCAATGTGAATGCTGCTAACGTCAACAACGCTACCGCTGCTGTGAATGGTAACGTCGGAGTTGTAAATGAAACTGCTGTCCACAACGCTGGGCTGGGTGATGGCAATTTGGGAGATAATCTCGGAGGCAATGGCTTTGTCAACGCTGGGTTCGGATTCAACGATCAGGGATTCGACAACACTGGCAAGTATGGCTTTAATGCTCAAGGCTTTGGGCAAGATGGTTATGGTATGGTCAATCAGGGCTACGGAGGTTTTGGAAACGGAAACGGTGCTGGTTTTATGGCTGGAGGTCCTGCTGGAGGTGTTCAAGGGTATGGCAATAGAGGCCGAGTTCCGGGAATGAATCAGGTCAGAGCTGGACGTAATAATGCGTATGATGGATATGGGGCTGGAAACGGTATGTGGCAAGAGGATCAGCAGGAAGACGCCTTCTCTGGAGGGGGCTTTGAAGGGCCGATGGATGATTCTCAAAAGATTAGAATGCTGGAAGAGCAAATGAAAGGAGTCCTAAACCAGAGTGCTGTGGGTCTGGACATGGCAACTATGGGCTTGGTACCTGGGCTGAGGGTGCCAATCAAGTTCAAAGCGCCTGCGTTCGATAAGTACAAAGGAGATACATGTCCGAAAGTGCATGTACGAGCTTATTACAGAAAAATGTCTGCATACTCCACTGACGAAAGAATGCTCATGCATTTCTTTCAGGATAGTCTATCGGGTCCTTCCTTAGAGTGGTACATGGGGTTGGAGCCCACTGATATCAAGACTTGGAAGCAATTAGCGGAGGCGTTCGTAGCCCATTACAAGTATAACAGTGACCTGGCACCCAATCGGGTCCAGTTGGCCGGGCTTTCGCAGAAGAAAGGGGAGAGTTTTAAAGAATACGCGCAAAGGTGGCGCGATATGGCTGCCAGGGTCCGTCCTCCTGTGGAAGATAAAGAAATGAACGATATGTTTGTCGGCACATTCACCGGGCTGTTTCATGATATGTTGTTTCATACGTCTCTGGCTAGTTTTTCAGATCTGATTTTGATGGGTGAAAAGATTGAGCGGAACATTAAGCAAGGAAAGTTCCAAGTTGACGAGGCAGCTGCGTCTGGCAGTAATAAGAAAGCTTATGGTGGGCGCCGTCAGGGCGAAGCTAGTGCTGTATTTGGAGGCCGAGGCCGAGGCCGAGGCAGGGGAAGAAATCAATATCGTCAGCAGCAGCAAGTGTCGAGTGTCACTATTCCTTATCAGCAACAACCAATCCAGCAACAACAACAGGTTCAGCAGCAACCCATGCCACAGCAGCAGCAGCCTCAGCAGGGGGCACAGCAAGCTCAGAGAAAATTCCAGGGTGGTAAGCCGAGAAGGGTGTTCGAGAAGCCTCCCTCTAACTATGCTGATTTATTGCAGACCTTGTTGGGATTGAATCTGGTAGAGAAAAGAACCTTGGCACCAATAACGGGAACTCCCCCGTTCGGCTATGATGCAAATAGGCGCTGCGAGTTTCATTCTGGGGCCCCGGGCCATGATATAGAAGGTTGTCACGCTTTTAAGCACGTTGTGCAGGATCTCTTGGACAACAAGTCTATCAACTTCGGAACGACCGGTGCGAATATAGTCCAGAAACCCATGCCTAACCATGGGGCGAACGCCGTGCTGACTGAGGAAGGTCTGAATCTGATTATGAATGTTGAGGATTTAAAGACGCCGCTGAGCGAAATAAAAAGCCGACTGTTGCAAGGAGGTGTTTACCCGGGTTGTAATGAGTACTGCTTAGATTGTTGGGCCCTGTCTGGGGGGTGTGAGGAGTTGAAGAAAGGCATTCAGGCCTTGATTGATGAAGGTGTATTGCAGTTTGATAGAACAGCAACTGATGAGCCGGCAGGGGCAGTAATGGATAATCAGAGTGATGTTGCCACAGTGACAATTCCTAGGAAGACGATCACTATTTCAGCACCAGCTCAGCGACCACCGATTACTATAACTAAAGCCGGGCCAATCCCGTATGAGAACACGAGAGCAGTCCCATGGTCATATGGGCTAGAGGTGTATTGTGACGGGATTAAAATCGATGTTAACAAGCAGTCAGCGGAGATTGTGGATAATGTTGTTGGCCCGGGAGGCATGACGAGAAGCGGCAGGATCTTTATATCTCCTGAAGTAGAAGCCGAAAGGCTAGCGAAAGGAAAAGGGAAAGCGGTTGAGAATGTTCCGGTACAAGCAAATGAAAAAGAAGCAGCGTCGAAGGACGTAGAGGAATTCATGCGCTTAATTCGGAAAAGCGATTATAAAATCGTGGAGCATCTGCAGCAAACGCCGTCCAAAATATCTATTCTGTCATTGCTGTTGTGTTCAGAAGCCCACAGGAACGCTTTGCTGAAAGTCTTGGACACTTCTTTTGTACCACAGGATGTCTCCGTGAACCAGCTAGAAGGAGTATTGGCACATGTAAATGCAGGCCACAGTCTGGGCTTTACTGATTTCGACTTGACTCCGAAAGGAAGGGATCATAATATGGCATTACATGTATCTGTTGAGTGCAGAGGGTCGACAATGTCGCACGTATTGGTTGACACCGGGTCGTCTTTGAATGTGCTGCCTAAGAAGGCTATGATGAAGCTGGATGTTCGAGGGATTTTGTGCACACCAAGTGATTTGGTAGTCAGAGCGTTTGACGGCACGCGGAGAACAGTCTTCGGATCAATTACATTGCCTCTGCAAGTGGGGCCGGAAGTGTTTGCAACGGAGTTTTATATCATGGATATACAGCCTGCGTACAGCTGCTTGCTGGGAAGACCTTGGATTCACGGGGCAGGGGCAGTCACGTCAACCCTGCATCAGAAGTTAAAGTATATGGTCGGAGACAGTGTAGTCACCGTGTGCGGAGAAGAAGACATCCTGGTCAGCCATCTATCTTCGTTTAAATATGTGGAAGTCGACGGGGAGATCCACGAGACGCCATGCCAGGCATTCGAAGGTTTGCGCATAAAGGACAAGAGTCCCGGGCCAAGCAAAGCGCCAGAGATAGCTGTTTCTTCGTATAAAGAGGCTCAAGCGCTAGTGAAGGCAGGAGAAGCCACGGGCTGGGGCAAAGTATTGGACATTCCAGTGAAAATGGACCGGTTCGGACTGGGGTACCGACCATCGTCATCAACTCCTTCTGTGGGGGCCCCTCATTTCAGAAAGTCAATCACCATCTCTGCCAGTGGAGTATGCCATGAATCTGTCAATGCTGCTTCAGAATCCGACGAAGGGGACAGCGACTGTGATATGGATGCCTGGATTCAGCCAAGCACGCCAGGACAAGGACTGTGCAACTGGTCCATTCAGGAGCTTGTTCCTGTGACTTTTAAACAGTAATGCTTTGCTTTATTAATTGTTGAACAATCTGATGTCTTGCCCGGGGCATCAGGATTTGCTTAGGGCTGTGTTGTTATAAACATTGCTTCGTTAATCATTAAATAAATGGCGTTTTTTTTTCATGTGCAAATACTGTAATCCCTGTCTTTCTTGTTTTATATTTTTCAATAAAATGGCAACGTGGTTATCCGCTTTATACGCATTTTGAAGCACTTAACCCTTTCTTTTGCAGGATAACATTTTCAGATGACATCCTTGAACCACCTATGACTCGTCCCGACTTCGAGCACCCGGTATTCCAGACCGAAGAAGAGGTTGTCGAAGATAGCGACGTTCCTGAAGAACTGTCTTGGTTGGTGAAGCAAGAGGAAAGAGCCATTCTGCCTCACGACGAGGTTATCGAGATTATCAATCTGGGGTCGGAAGGGGTTGAGAAAAGTATTCGTATCGGAGCCGCACTGCAGAGTGATATCAAGCGAAAACTGGTTGAAATGCTCCGGGAGTATAATGATGTATTCGCTTGGTCGTATCAAGATATGCCAGGGCTCGATACAGATATGGTTGTGCATCGTCTGCCACTGAAAGAAGACTGCCCGCCTGTCAAACAAAAACTTCGCAGAACTCGCCCAGATATGGCGATGAAGATCAAAGAGGAGGTTCAGAAACAGTGGGACGCTGGTTTCCTGGCTGTGACGGAGTATCCCTCATGGGTTGCTAACATCGTACCAGTGCCAAAGAAAGATGGCAAGGTTCGAATGTGCGTGGATTATAGAGATTTGAATAAAGCTAGCCCAAAAGACGATTTTCCACTTCCTCACATTGACGTGTTAGTGGACAATACTGCTCAATACTCTGTATTCTCCTTCATGGATGGCTTTTCAGGCTATAATCAGATTAAAATGGCGCCAGAGGATATGGAGAAGACTACTTTCGTAACGCCTTGGGGAACATTTTGCTATAAAGTGATGCCCTTTGGTTTGAAAAATGCTGGGGCAACATATCAGCGTGCGATGACAACTCTCTTTCATGACATGATGCATAAAGAGATTGAAGTTTATGTTGATGATATGATTGCCAAATCCCAGACGGAGGGAGAGCATCTGGTGAATCTGTTGAAGTTGTTTAAAAGGCTTAGGAAGTTCAGGCTGAGGCTGAACCCTAACAAATGCACCTTCGGGGTGAGATCGGGTAAGCTCCTGGGGTTTATCGTAAGCGAAAGAGGAATAGAGGTCGATCCTGCTAAAATAAGAGCGATTCAAGAAATGCCGACGCCTAAAACAGAGAAAGAGGTGCGCGGGTTTTTGGGGAGATTGAACTACATTGCCCGGTTCATATCTCACCTAACGGCCACGTGTGAACCATTATTCAAGCTGTTAAAGAAAGATCAAGCTGTGACATGGAACGAAAATTGTCAAAAGGCGTTCGACAAAATAAAGAAGTACTTGCAGGAGCCTCCTATTTTGATACCCCCAGTGGCAGGGAGACCCTTGATAATGTATTTGACGGTTCTTGAGGGAAGCATGGGTTGTGTTCTCGGTCAACACGACGAGACGGGGAGAAAAGAGCATGCAATCTACTATCTGAGTAAGAAATTTACGGACTGTGAATCTCGATACTCAATGCTGGAGAAAACTTGTTGCGCGCTAGCCTGGGCCGCCAAGCGTTTGAGGCAGTACATGCTGAATCATACAACCATGCTCATCTCGAAGATGGATCCAATCAAATATATATTTGAAAAGCAGGCGTTGTCAGGTAGAATTGCCCGGTGGCAGATGATCTTGACTGAGTACGATATTCAATACGTCTCGCAAAAGGCGATAAAGGGGAGTGTGTTGTCTGAATATCTGGCGGAGCAGCCTATTGAAGAGTATCAATCGATGAGATTTGACTTTCCTGACGAGGATATCATGTATCTCAAGATGAAGGATTGTGAAGAGCCGTTACCAGACGAAGGACCAGAGCCGGGGTCCAAATGGCAGATGATATTTGATGGAGCTGTGAATGCTTACGGGAGCGGAATAGGGGCAATTATCACTACGCCACACGGGTCGCACATCCCGTTTACTGCCCGATTGACCTTTGCCGTTACCAACAATGAGGCCGAATACGAAGCTTGTATAATGGGGCTTGAAGAAGCCATTGATTTGCGAATCAAGCATTTAGACGTATACGGAGACTCAGCTCTGGTAGTGAATCAGATCAAAGGGGAATGGGAGACACGGCAACCCAATTTGATATATTACATGAATTATGCAAGGAGATTGCTGCCTTTCTTCGACAAAGTTGAATTGCATCACGTGCCACGGGCAGAAAATCAAATGGCTGACGCCCTTGCCACCTTGTCTTCCATGTACAAGGTCAATTTCTGGAACGAAGCTCCCCAAATCACTATCTCTCGGTTGGACAGGCCAGCTTATGTATTTGCTATTGATGAAGCATCTGATGACAAACCGTGGTATTTTGATATCCTTAATTTCCTGAAGAATAAAGAGTATCCGGCTGGGGCATCCAGTCAAGATCAGAAGACTCTCAGGAGATTAGCGGGTAATTTCTATTTGAACCCGGATGGCGTCTTATACAGAAGAAACCACGACTTGGTGTTGTTGCGTTGTGTAGACGAGAAAGAGGCAAAGCTTCTCATGGAGGAAATTCACGAAGGTGCATTCGGTATGCATGCTGGTGGGCATGCTATGACGAGAAAACTGCTGCGGGCAGGTTATTTTTGGCTGACAATGGAAACTGATTGTTTCAAATTTGCAAGAAAGTGCCACAAGTGCCAAATTTATGCTGACAAAATACATGTGCCTCCGAGTCCTCTGAATGTGATGTCATCTCCATGGCCATTCTCGATGTGGGGAATCGATATGATCGGAAAGATTGAGCCGACGGCTTCTAACGGGCATCGGTTCATTCTCGTAGCAATCGATTATTTCACCAAGTGGGTGGAAGCAGCGTCTTACGCAAATGTAACGAAGCAAGTGGTGGCTAGATTCATCAAGAGAGATATCATTTGCCGATACGGAATTCCTGAGCGGATAATCACGGATAATGGTTCTAATCTGAACAACAAAATGATGAAGGAGCTCTGTCGGAATTTCAAGATCGAACATCACAACTCCTCCCCTTACCGACCCAAGATGAATGGCGCTGTCGAAGCGGCCAATAAGAATATCAAGAAGATCGTCCAGAAAATGGTGGTGACGTATAAGGATTGGCACGAGATGCTACCTTTCGCTTTGCACGGGTATCGTACGACGGTACGCACATCAACCGGGGCAACTCCGTTCTCGTTGGTATACGGAATGGAAGCGGTATTACCATTGGAAGTTGAGATCCCTTCTCTGAGGGTATTGCGAGACGTTCAGCTGGACGAGGCAGAATGGGTAACGAATAGATTGAACCAACTGAGTTTGATGGATGAGAAGAGGCTAGCTTCTCTGGCATACGGTCGTTTGTACCAAAGACGAATGAAGAAAGCGTACGACAAGAAGATACTTCCGCGAAGCTTTCAGACGGGCGACCTTGTGCTGAAAAGGATTCTCCCGCCGCAAGCAGATCACAGGGGCAAGTGGACCCCCAACTACGAAGGGCCATACGTTGTCAAGAAGGTCTTTTCAGGAGGAGCTTTATTGTTGTCCACAATGGACGGGGAAGACTTTGCATCACCTGTGAATTCGGACGCAGTTAAAAAATACTTTGCTTAAAATAGACCCGCTGGATAGAAAAAGAGAGTCCAGGCAAAAATGGGGCATCCTGGCGAACCAAAAACAGAATGAAAGGTTCGGGCAAAAGTTAGGGATAAAATTGAAAAAAATGTACACCCGCGAAGTTGAAAACCTACACTGGGCGGCTTCGGCAAAAAGGGGTATCCCGGTGAGCTGAAAACCCGTAAAGGGCGGTTCACGCAAAAGTTAGGGATTTGAAAAGCAAATGACTGCGGTCCGAATTCGAATTCAATGAGCATCAGTGCGGGAGAATATGTTTGAGGAGTCAGTTATCGAATACAACCTCTTCAGAAGTCGGATACCGGGAAAGTATAAGAGTCGGACGAATCATGGGAGGATCAGTTCGTGGTGCTCATCTGCATCCAGTTGCCGACATGTGTACAAAATTTAATTTGTCAATATTTATGCTTCTTGTGAATACTTGCATACTTGTATATTTGCTTTGTGTAGCTTCCTCTTTTCAGGAGTTACATCCCGTGTACAAAAACTCCGCCCATTCAGGGGCCCAATCAATGAAAATGTGTTATTCAGTACTTGATGCCTGTTCTTTACTGTTTTGCGCATGATAAAACGCCTAAGTTTACTGAAGCTAGCATGAGTATAACATTACTGGCCCTTGCCAACAATTATTAAAGCTTTGAATTAACTGAGTGTAACGTCACTAACCTGAATCGATTTGGATTGCATAGGCTTGTCGTGTTGTGTTTGTGCTGTTGCAGGTTTCATAACCGTACGAGGAAGGTGATCAAAAGATTGCGATAGTGAAAGGCTTGATCCTCACGCAGGTCATGCATGTTTTTCCTGAAGAAGGATAGAATTCCCCAGCTAGCCGTAGCTTATCCAAAGGACGTGCTCCAGAGGAGTTACTCGTCCTCAGCAGAGTTTGGCGATTCCGAGATCGTCAGGCTGTATTCAGACAGGTTCATTTCCCCCCGCAGGGTCATGCATTCTCCCCCTGCGGAGTCAGTTAATTTTCCCCAAGAGAATCCAGCCATCCCCAGCGGAGTTCTCTTTTCAGTAAATGTTCTTTCCTTCCAGTGGAATTCGAAGGTCAAGGCTCTCCAACGCAGAGTCGATGGTGGGTCCTGTCATTTATTTTGGCAGGAATACTGGTGATATCAGTTCATGTTCCAGCAGAAAGATCAATCATACCAGGTGCATCTGCTACTCCCCAGCAGGGGGTTACCTCCGCAAGGTATTTGGTTTGAGTTATACTCCCCAGCAGGGGGTTACTTCAACAAGACGTGTGGTTTGAGTTCCCAACTTCCCAGCAGGGTCGACTTCATCCTACCAGCACTTATTTTGGCTGGAATAATTTTGTAGCATCAGGCTATCCCCGGCGAGTCTGCGTTATCCTTCCAGCATTTATTTTGCTGAAGCAGTTTTTGTATTCTAGCAGTTCAGGTGGAAAGAGCTCTTGCTCAAATAAATTACCAAACAGTCAAGATCTCGGCAGGAGATATTCAATAATAATGTCAGTTTCGGCGGTATTCCCCCACAGAGTTATCGTGATAAAACTCTCTTTGTCTCCAGCAGAGTCATTTATGCAAATGTATCTGATTTTCCCCAGCCAGAGTGGCCAGGATAAGAATCTCCTTATTCCCAAGCAAAGTTCGTTTGTCATCAACGAGTCGCATGAATCAGAATTTCGAAGCAGGTGTCCGATAGTTGGTTTTCAGACATCCCCAGTAAAGTTCATCTCGAAGTCGCTGTCACGTCAGTGCTGAGCAGTTTGTGGGAAAGGATCATGGAAGAATTAAGTCCTGACGTGGACCATTTACTCCTAGAATGACGGGGTCTCTTCAGAAGTGGGCGTCCTAACGTGGACAGGTTTGTGTTACCTGATTGGTAAGGTGTGTTAATCCTGACGCGGATAGATTCGGTCTTTTGAAATTTGGAGAAAAGGAGGTCATGACGTTGACAAAAGATTGGTTACTCTTCGTGTTGGTATCCTGACGTGGATCATTTTGTTTTCGGCAGATATCTTTATTTGTAATGGTGAAATGTGCGTCCTGACGTGGACAAGTTTGTAGTTCTTTGTGATGACAAGGTACAAGAATCCTGACGTGGGCAAATTTATCCTTCTTCGTGTTGTTGGCAAGGGTAAGTCCTGACGCGGTTATTTCCCCAGCAAGTCGAAGACGTGTGAGTCCTTACGTGGACAAGTTATTTCCTCAGCGAGTCGAAGACGCCTGAGTCATAACGTGGACGAATCAAGACGAGATCAGTGTCCTAACGCGGACAGATCAAAGAGATCGTTATTCCTAACGTGGACGATGTAGTCCTTACGCGGACGTATCAGAAGTGATTCCTAACGTGGAAATGACAGTATTCCTAACGTGGAAAAAGAGAGTCCTTACGTGGACAGGTTAAGATGGCATTCCTTACGTGGAAAAATGAGTCCTGACGCGGACAAATCGGAAAGAAGTTGGTATTCCTTACGTGGAAAGATTGAGTCCTCACGCGGACGTATTGAGATTGATTCCTGACGTGGAAAGATCAGAGTCCTTATGTGGGCATATCAAGATTGATTCCTTACGTGGAAGAAGAAGGAAATTAGTCCTAACGTGGACAGATGCAAGAAAAGTTGAGTCCTGACGTGGACAAGTTCAGAAATAGTTGTGTTCCTTACGTGGAAAGATCGGAGTCCTGACGCGGACATGTCAAGTGGTATTGGAGCCCTTACGTGGATAGATTGATGTAGTTTTCCTAACGCGGAAAGAAGATTGTTTCCTGACGTGGAAAGAGGAAAGGGTTAGTCCTGACGTGGACAGACGCAGAAAAAATGATTCCTAATGTGGACAGGTGTTACTCCTAACGTGGAAGAGTTTTATTCCTAACGTGGACGATGCGGTTTATGGAAATGCAGACGAATTATCCCCAGCGGAGTTGCCGAGATTTTTCTGGGATAACAGCAAGTGGAGTCCTAACGTGGACAGGTTTTAGTTGAGATTTCTTTGTATTGACGACAGACAGAGTCCTAGCGTGGACAAGCAAGCAATCTGTTATGACAGAATCCTCTTCAGGACGATGAAGGCAACCCCCAGCACGGTCGCGCGAGATCAGTGGGTTACTCTAACAGTCAGATTCAGCTGACGAATGTTATTCCTCAAGCAGGAGCGCAGTTTATTTCTGCGGTTGGCAAATTTCTGGTTTCACTAGTATTCAACCGTCTCGTACCGCGAATGTCTGAAGGCTCCGGGCTCTTCATCCAATCGGGTCCAAGTCGCTTGAATAGGGGCAGCTGTTGCACCCTAAAATTTGCCCAACCTTATTCAATTGGTTTATGTTTCATTATCATTAGCATTTGCATATAGAGTCATGTACATAGACTAACCATCTGCATAGCATAAGCATAGCAAGTCATTCAACAGGGGACCAATCATTATTTTCATCTCTAGAGGCCTATCAAGAGGTTATTATCCCAATTCAATCTCATTCAAGTCATCAGGAAAGAATTTGAAAGCAAAGAGTTCAGCAGATCAAGCCTTGAGTCCATCTCCTAGCTGAGGGTATCTGAGGATCAACAAGAGGGTTGTGAGCTGTGGAGTGAAGGTATGGAGAGCATCTAGACCTTATGAGAGACTTACAAAGTCATTTGGAGAAGAAAGCAAGTCATTGATGAAAGCACAAGAGCTATAGTGGAAGACAGTCAACTAGGGTTTCATCTGGGTCAACCCTAGGTCAACCCTAGGTCAATTGACTGACTTAGGAGGGCATTCAAGTCTATTGGAGAGATGTGGGGATCATCATTGAGCATGTGAAGAAGGATATGGAGATATGACAAGGAGAATTCAAGAAAAATCAAGGAGAAGAGGAGTTACTAAATTAGGGTTTCTCTGTAAAATCCCCTAGTTTAGGTCAAACTTCCAAGCAAGATAAGTCAAAATGCTAGCTTCAAATGGCTTCTTGGCCAACATGAAACTTGTAGAGGATCTCAAGACCTTTAATTTGAGTGGTGGAAGACCTCAAGGAGATTTATAGAACTCAAGTTATGGTCCTTGCAAGTTACAGGTCATCTGGGGTATCTGAATTTTTGTCTGAGAAAGTGACTTGACTTCCAAGCTAGTTTTGCCCCTCAAGGAGATTTCAAATGAATTCTTGGTCAACATAAGAATTGTTCCTCATTGTCTTAGCTTTCTAGAATGGTATAGTATGCCTTCATATGATGTGGAGAACTCAACTTATGGTCTTGACAAGCAAAGGGTATTTTGGGCATTTGTGAATTACAGGTCATTTTAACCTATACCCAAAACTCATACAAGGAGGCCTCAAATGGAAAAACTTACAACATCAAACTTGCTCCAAATGGGATTTTAAGTCTAGAAAGAAGGTCACAAGTTATTGGAGAAGCTCATAGCATGGAATTACACAATTGGTCAAAATATGAACTAAAAAGGCTTATAAAGTGAATAATTTCAAGTTGGAAAATGGTTTGGGAGATTTACAAGTCCAAATGGAGACTTCCAATATATGATTTTGAATGGAAAAACAATTCTAAGAACAATGGTTCACACACTTTTTTGAGTTTAGAAGGAAAAAATGAAGTTATCCATGGTTGCTTATCATTTAAGAAACATAATCAAAATGGATCAAAAGTTGAAAACAAGGGAATGTGCAAGATGGATCTAGAATGTTCATTTGGGGTTTATATATTCATGAAATGTGCATTGATCAAGGGTTGGCCTCATTTGCACCAAGAATTTCACAAATTTCTCTCTTACTTTTCATTGAAGTTTCATTCCAAATCTCACAAATTCCTCACCAATTTTCATCCACTTCAATTCAATCTTATTCAATCATCATCATAGATCATAATTGAAGCAAATACTTGGTGGTTAGGATTCATTTTCGTGCATCATCTTCAAGAACCTCAAAACTGCAAATTCTGTTGGACAGCAAAATTCAAGCAAAGAATCATCACAACACTGCATACAGAATTCATACCTGAGTAATTGGATCAAGATTCAAGCCTTGGAGGTCTCAAATCATCAATCTCCATAGCTGTTTGCAAGATTTTGCACAAGGTAAGTTTTCCTTCAAACAGCTCGATCTAGTTAGATAGGCATGATTTTGTTAGTGTAGAATTGATCTAGGTGGTTAGGTGATTAAGTTAGAAGAATTTGGAGAGATTTAGTGATGGTTAGTGACAGGTGCCATAATCTGTTTGTGTTCGAATCTCTTGGATGAGTGTGTTATAATTGCAACTTGATAGCATGTGTTAGTCTCCATTAGATGTAGTTTAATTTAGGCTAAGTCTGAGGAAGAATGGTGAAGGTTTATACCAGTGCATTTCAATGGAGGCAGGATGTTGACTCAATCGAATTTGTTGATGTGGTGAATTTCAAAGTGAATTGATGCCCTAAGCTTGTAGAGGGAGAGATTTGGAACAGATTTCATGTTTATATCATGAGGATTCATTGCGTGTGGAGTGAGAACAGAGAGGGAGAAAGCTGTGCGTGCATGGATGTTCATGGTGTTGGAAACCCTAGTTGCAGGTTGTTTGGGGAAGACGAAATCGTGACCCTTCGTTTAGAGTAAGACCTTTGACTTAGGGTAGGATCTAGTGGCTGTTATTCAATCTGAAATTGGAGGGAGTTTACCCTGGCCCTAAACGCACCGTTTCATTAATTGAAACGGGCGGGCCTGAGTGCTGTTGATAACCACACCCCCGTGTGAGCCCAAAACCATTTTTCTCACGTGTTTCTGATGCTATTCCTACCCCCCAGCGTTTATTTGTTTTTTTTAATTCTGAATGTGAATTCTGGGCTTAACCAAAATGCTATGCGCGCCCCTATTGTTGGCCCATTCTGGATTTATAACTGGGCGAATTTCTTTTCATACCCCCTCTGGCTCATTTTAGTTCATTTTATTTTTTCTTATTTCATTTTAATTTTTCATCATTTTCATAAAATCATAATAAATTCATAAAAAATGCTTTTTAACTCATTCTTTTTACCATGTTTTCATGAAAATGTCTAGAATATTATAGAAAAATAAAATTTCATTTTTAGTTTTATTTCATATTTTTTACATATTTTCTAAATAAATAGCATAATAAATAGTTACATTTCATGCATTATTTTTATGATTTTTGTTCTCTCACATGCTTTAATATTTTTTGATCATTCTTTTCATATTGTTTAGATGAGATGTTAAGCTTGTAGAAATATTTTAGCTCCCATTTTTAGGAGTTAATTTTAGGTGATTAATAAATGCTTGAATATCATGAACAAAACTAGGGTTTAGGTGACAACTTAGGAGTTTAATTTCATTCCCCTTAGGACTTAGGATTTAAATAAATTAGTTATGGGACTATATGGGCTATGGGTAGCTATTAGATCCCTTAGAGAAAAGTCAGGATTCCCCTACTGCTATTATTACTGTTTGTATATCTGCTGTCTGGTGTGGTGTGCCCTCTGGGGATTATTGCTTGCTTGCTTGGGTATTGGGGTTTGTCTGGGGCCCTGGGGAAGCTGAAGATTTGTGGAGATGAAGACCATTGGAGATTCAAATGCTGAAGATCAACTGTCAGAGTTGAGGAGGAGTTTCTTGCTGGCAGTTGCTGAGGAGACTAGGGTTTAGGAGCTAGGCAGAGCTCTATATTAGAATGATTGTTTCTCAAACATGGATTGCCTTGTCTGCATCCATTCTTCTCTGTGATTCAGAGTCTCTCTAAGACACTCACCCCCTTCCTTTGGAAGGCTTGGTGATAGTGTCTATGAGATAGAACTCTTGAGAGAAAATGTCTCTTGTGTTAGAAGCAGTCTGTTCACCACCTTTGGTAGTCAGCTGATTGCTTAACACCCAATTCACTCTGGTGACTGATCCCTCATCCTGGAGGTTTGAGCTTGAAGAAAAGCCATTGCAGATGGAAGACTGATGATCAAAGCCCTTGTCTGAAGGCCATGAAGATGGAGATTTATGCTTGTTGAAGCCTGTAGCTGATTGGAGGTTACTTGAAGCCAGTTGTTGATTCAGAGCTGCTGATGCTGTTTCTTTTGCTGTATTTCATTTGCTGATGTATTGATTGGTTTTCCGGATTGTATTGTTTGCTGTTTACCCTGCTGGGTTGAAAGTGAAGCCTGTTCACTTTCGCCTATTGTTTTCTAGGTTCGAGGTTGAGTGGGACTCCCTTGCCTCGATTGTATTGTTGCATCCATGCATTTTACTGCTTTACTGTATATATCTGTTATTGTTTCTGTTTCTGCCTATCCCGTAGGATCTCTGTTTCTCTCTGTGCAAGAGAGGAGCATGATAGACACTAGGTCTTAACCCATGCATGATAACATTAGGATAGTTTGTTTCCCTTCGCAACCGTAGGTTAGAGTTCTGTCTTTCCTTTCTCAAAACAAACAGAAAAACACATAAAGATTTCAAACACAATAAAAGACACTTCTTCCGTAAAAGAATGTGAACTCATCAAGACGTCATTTTTGTCCGCCGGGACTGCTAATCAAGAAACCCTTTTTCAGAAGGAATAAAATCAATCAAGGACAGACTTATGTCGTGCGTGGCCCGAACTACGTTTGCTCTGATCTTTCATGCTGTATGAAAGTACGTAGGCATAGGATGCGATATCCTAGCGAGCAACCTTCCCCTCCTTTCCCGTAGGTAGGCGAACTACGTTGACTCTGATTTCTCGTTCCAGACGGGAATACGTAGGCATAAAGTGCGATACTTTGCCGAGTCATTTTTATTTTCATTCTCTTTTTTCTTTTCAACCCTTGCCCTATAGTTTAGATAGAATAACAATCCATACCCGAAAACAAGCGTGGATCCCGTCGAGTACGACGGACGTGAGGGGTGCTAATACCTTCCCCTTGCGTAACCGACTCCCGAATCCAGGTTTTGGTTGCGATGACCATACCTTTCCCATGTTGTGCGAGGTTTACTCTGAGCGTTTCCTTTCCCTCCCGTGGGATAAATAACGCACGGTGGCGACTCTTCTGTTCAGCCGGCGCCGATTTTCGCAGTAGCGACACCTGGGCCGCCAAGCGTTTGAGGCAATACATGCTGAACCATACAACCATGCTCATCTCGAAGATGGATCCTATCAAATACGTATTTGAAAAGCAGGCATTATCGGGGAGAATTGCCCGTTGGCAGATGGTTTTGACCGAATACGACATCCAGTATGTCTCACAGAAGACTATAAAGGGGAGTGTATTATCTGAGTACTTGGCAGAGCAGCCTATTGAGGATTACCAATCAATGAGGTTTGATTTTCCTGACGAGGATATCATGTACCTGAAGATGAAAGATTGTGAAGAACCGTTGCCGGACGAAGGACCAGAATTGGGTTCCAAATGGAAGTTGATCTTTGACAGAGCTGTAAACTCCTATGGCAGCGGAATAGGGGCAATCATCACTACTCCACATGGGTCACACATCCCATTTACCGCTCGATTGACCTTTTCAGTTACCAATAACGAAGCCGAATACGAAGCTTGTATCATGGGGCTTGAAGAAGCCATTGATTTGCGAATCAAAAATCTGGATGTATACGGAGACTCAGCTCTGGTGGTGAATCAAATAAAAGGAGAGTGGGAGACACGTCAGCCTAATCTGATACCCTACATGAAATACGCGAGGAGATTGTTGCCTTTCTTTGACAAGGTTGAGTTACACCATGTACCGCGAGCAGAGAATCAGATGGCTGACGCCCTGGCCACATTGTCTTCCATGTATAAGGTCAACTTCTGGAATGAGGCTCCCAGCATTGTTATCTCTTGGCTTGACAGACCTGCTTTCATATTTGCCATTGACGAAGCATCTGATGGTAAACCCTGGTATTTTGATATCCATAATTTCCTGAAGAACAAAGAATATCTGGCTGGGGCATCCAGTCACGATCAGAAGACTCTCAGGAGATTGACGGGTAATTTCTATCTGAATCCAGATGGTGTCCTATACAAAAGAAATCACGACTTGGTGCTACTATGTTGTGTAGACGAGAAAGAGGCGAAGTTGCTCATGGAGGAAATACATGAGGGTACATTTGGTACGCATGCCGGTGGGCATGCCATGACGAGGAAGCTGCTGCGGGCAGGTTATTACTGGCTAACTATGGAAACTGACTGTTTCAAATTTGCGAAGAGGTGTCATAAGTGCCAGATCTATGCAGATAAGATCCATGTGCCTCCGAGTCCTCTGAACGTGATGTCGTCACCGTGGCCATTCTCAATGTGGGGAATCGATATGATTGGAAAGATTGAGCCGACGGCATCTAACGGACACCGGTTCATTTTGGTAGCAATTGATTATTTTACCAAATGGGTTGAAGCGGCATCCTATGCGAATGTGACCAAGCAGGTGGTAGCCAGGTTTATCAAGAGAGATATCATTTGCAGATATGGAATCCCCGAGCGGATAATTACCGACAACGGTTCGAACCTGAATAACAAAATGATGAAGGAGTTGTGTCAGAGTTTTAAGATCGAGCATCACAACTCTTCTCCTTATCGACCCAAGATGAATGGCGCTGTGGAAGCGGCCAATAAGAACATAAAGAAGATTATTCAGAAGATGGTGGTGACCTATAAGGACTGGCATGAGATGCTACCTTTTGCTTTGCACGGTTATCGTACGACGGTACGCACATCAACCGGGGCAACCTCGTTCTCGTTGGTATATGGAATGGAAGCAGTGTTACCACTGGAAGTTGAGATTCCTTCCCTGAGAGTATTACGAGATGTCCAACTAGACGAGGCAGAATGGGTGAAAGACAGGTTGAACCAGCTGAGTTTAATGGATGAGAAGAGGTTAGCTTCTCTAGCATATGGTCGGTTGTACCATAGCCGAATGAAGAAAGCGTATGATAAGAAGATACATCCTCGGAGCTTTCAGACGGGCGACCTGGTGCTAAAAAGGATTCTCCCGCCACAGGCTGATCACAAGGGCAAGTGGACCCCCAACTACGGAGGGCCATACGTTGTCAGAAAAGTCTTTTCAGGAGGAGCTTTGTTGTTGTCCACCATGGACGGTGAAGACTTTACGTCGCCTGTGAATTCGGACGCAGTTAAAAAATACTTTGCTTGAAATTGACCCGCTGGACAGAAAAAGAGAGTCCAGGCAAAAAAAGGGCATCCTGGCGAACCAAAAACAGAATGAAAGGGTTCGGGCAAAAGTTAGGGATAAAATTGAAAAAATGTACACCCGCGAAGTTGAAAACCTACACTGGGCGGCTTTGGCAAAAAAGGGTATCCCGGTGAACTAAAAACCCGTAAAGGGCGGTTCACGCAAAAGTTAGGGATTTGAAAAGCAAATGACTGCGGTCCGAATTTGATACTGCGGTGCGCATTTGGTGCGGGAGAATATACCTGAGGGGTCGATTATCAGATACAATCTCTTCGGAAGTGTGAATACCGGGAAAGCACTAGAGTTCGGCGAGTCATAGGAGGATCAGCTCATGATGTTCGTCTGCATCCCGTTGCCGACATGTGTGCAAATTTGATTTGTCATTATATTCATGCTTCTTTGCATACTTGTATATTTGTTGTGCGTAGCTTCCTCTTTTCAGGAGTTACATCCCGTGTACAAAACTCTGCCCATTTAGGGGCCCAATCAATAAAACATGTTATTCAGTATTTGATGCTGGTTCTTTACTGTTTTGTACATGACAAACGCCAAGGTTTAATAAAACTAGCAAGTGTATAACATTGCTGGCCCTTGCCAATAATTGCTAAAACTTTGAATTAACTGAAAATGATGTCACTAACGCTAACCTGAATAGATTTGGTTGCATAGACTTGTCTTGTCTCGTTTGTGGTGTTGCAGGGTTCTTGACCATACGAAGTGGACGACCAAAAGATTGTAGTACTGACCAGAAGCTCGTAACGGAAAGACTCGATCGCTGCTTGAAGTGAATCCCCACGCAGGTCGCGCTTCTGAGATGACAATGTTCCTTACTGAAGAAGGATCAAATTCCCCAGCTAGGCGCAGCTTATCCGAAGGACATTCTCTAGCAGGGTCGTTTACTCTCAACAGAATTGATGACTCCAAGATCGAAGGTTGTATTCAGACAATGTATCCCGAGCAGAGTGGTTTAACCTCAGAAGATTAATTTCCAAACTTGTGAGCGGTACCCAGACAGTCTACGCTTCCCAGTAGGGTCATTTACTCTCCCCCAGCGGAGTCAGTTGATTTTCCCCAAGAGAGTCGTTTCGTCCCCAGCGGAGTTCTCTCTTTTCAGCAAGTGCTCTCTTTCCTCCCAGTGGAACTCGAAGGTTAAAAATCTTCCCGACAGAGTTGGTTGTGCGTCCCGGCATTTATTTTGTCGAAATACCGTGTGATACCCGTTCACTCCCCAGCAGAAGTCCAATCATGATTGGTGCATTCAGTTATTCCTCAGCGAAGTTGGCTTCACTCTTCCAGCATTTATTTTGCTGGAATAATTCTGTGACGCTTGGTTATCCTCAGCGGAGTTGGCGTTGTCTTCAACATTTATTTTGCTGAAGCGGTTTTCTGTATCCCAGCAGTTCGAACCTGCATTTGCATCGGCATATAGTGTCATATTTGCATCCACTGAATAAAAAACGCGTAGCATTTCCATGTCGAATGGAGCATTACGCCATTGTCAAACATATGCATCTTGAAACATAAGCCAGGTTGGTTAACCCTTTTGTTTTCAAGTGTTGTTTCCCTCGCAGGTGGAGAGAGCTCTCGCTCAAATTAATGGCCAAACATTCAAGATCTCGACGTGAGACGTGTAATGATGATGTCAGTTGTGGCATTATTCCCCACAGAGTTGCTTGTTTAAGTTTCTCTTACCCCTCCAGCGGAGTATTTCTTCAAGATTGTTATGCCAATATCAAAAGATTTCGTGAATCGATTTTTGGAAGTTGCCGCCTATGTTAAAGTAGGTGTATGGCAGTGTGGATTCAGAAAATCCCCAGTAGAGTCCTTCTCAGATTTGCTGCCATGTCAGCACTGAAAATTGGAAGACTAGACTCATATTGTGTTATCCATGTGATTGATGGAGCTAGCTGCTGCAAAGATAGGCAGAAAAGTTGTATCAGAGTTATTTCCCGTAGTGGTGACGGAGTTATTTTCCCGCAGTGGTGGCGGAGTTATTTTCCCGCAGTGGTGGCGGAGTTATTTCCCGTAGTGGTGACGGAGTTATTTTCCCGCAGTGGTGGCGGAGTTATCTTCCCGTAGTGGTGACGGAGTTATTTTCCCGTAGTGGTGACGGTGTTATTTCCCGTAGTGGTGACGGAGTTATTTCCCGCAGTGGTGGCGGAGTTATCTTCCCGTAGTGGTGACGGAGTTATTTTCCCGTAGTGGTGACGGAGTTATTTTCCCGTAGTGGTGACGGTGTTATTTCCCGTAGTGGTGACGGAGTTATTTCCCGCAGTGGTGGCGGAGTTATCTTCCCGTAGTGGTGACGGAGTTATTTTCCTGCAGTGGTGGCGGAGTTATGTTCCCGTAGTGGTGACAGAGTTATTTCCCGCAGTGGTGGCGGAGTTATCTTCCCGTAGTGGTGACGGAGTTATTTTCCCGCAGTGGTGGCGGAGTTATGTTCCCGTAGTGGTGACGGAGTTATTTCCCGCAGTCGTGGCGGAGTTATCTTCCCGTAGTGGTGACGGAGTTATTTTCCCGCAGTAGTGGCGGAGTTATTTTCCCGCAGTGGTGGCGGAGTTATTTTCCCGCAGCGGTGGCGGAGTTATTTTCCCGTAGTGGTAACGGTGTTATTTCCCGTAGTGGTGACGGAGTTATTTCCCGCAGTGGTGGCGGAGTTATCTTCCCGTAGTGGTGACGCAGTTATTTTCCCGCAGTGGTGGCGGAGTTATGTTCCCGTAGTGGTGACGGAGTTATTTCCCGCAGTGGTGGCGGAGTTATCTTCCCGTAGTGGTGACGGAGTTATTTTCCCGCAGTGGTGGCGGAGTTATGTTCCCGTAGTGGTGACGGAGTTATTTCCCGCAGTGGTGGCGGAGTTATCTTCCCGTAGTGGTGACGGAGTTATTTTCCCGCAGTGGTGGCGGAGTTATTTTCCTGCAGCGGTGGCGGAGTTATTTTCCCGTAGTGGTGACGGAGTTATTTTCCCGCAGTGGTGGCAGAGTTATTTCCCGTAGTGGTGACGGTGTTATTTCCCGTAGCGATGACGGTGTTATTTTTCTGAAGTGGTGACAGAGTGATTTTCCTGTATCGTTGGCAGGGTCATGTTTTGTTGACAGAATTGCTTCTCCCAGTGAAGTCAATAAGTTCATTCCAGTATTGACAAGATAATGTTGAAATCAGATTTGTAGATAGTGTTCCCCAAACAGTTGTGCAGTTTATTTTTGCAGTTGGCAAATTTCCGGGTTTATTTTATATTCAACCATCTCGTACCTCGATTGTCTGAAGGTCGTTCGCTCTTCACCCAGTCGGGTCCAAGCCGTTTGAATAGGGGCAGCTGTTGCACCCTAAAATTTGCTCAACCTACTTCATTTGGTTTATGTTTCAATTGCATTGTCATTTGCATAAAAAAGTCATGTATATAGTCTAATCATTTGCATAGCATAACATAACAAGTCATCTGACAATGGACCAAGTGCCATTCTTATCTCTATGAGCATATCAAGAGGTTCTTATTCAAATTCAAGCCTATCCAAGTCATCAGAAAGAAATTGAAGCTTGAGAAGTTAGTGGACCAATCAGTGGGTTTTTCTCCTATCTTGAGGGGGTTTGAAGGTCATCAGAGAAGTTGTGGACTATGAATTGAAAACATGGAATGTATATAGACATCATGGAAGACCTAGAGGGTCATTTTGAAAGTAAGACAAGTCATTGGTGTGGTTACAAGAACCACAGTTGAAGACAGTCAACTAGGGTTTCATCTGGGTCAACCCTAGGTCAAATGCTTGATTGAAAGGCATCAAGGCCTATTTGGAGGATGTGGGATTAATCATTTGATAGGTGGATATGGATGTGGTGTTGTGCCAAGGAGAAATCAAAAGAAAGCAAGAAGAAGAGAAGTTTCTGAATTAGGGTTTCTGTGTAAAATCCCCTGATTTAGGGCGAACTTCCAAGCAAGATAATTCAAAATGCAAGTCTCAAATGGATCCTTGGCCAACATGAAACTTGTAGAGTATCTCAAGAACTTTAATTTGAGTGGTGGAAGACATCAAGGAGATTTATAGAACTCAAGTTATGGTTCTTGCAAGTTACAGGTCATCAGAGGGCACTGAAATTTGTCTGTGAAAGTTACTTGACTTCCAAGCAACTTTTACCCCTCAAGGAATTTTCAAATGGATTTCTGGACAACATGAAAGTTGTTCCTCATGATCTTATCTTTCTAGAAAGGTATGGTATGCCTTCATCTGATTTGTAGAACTCTACTTATGATCTTGGCAAGCCAGGGGTATTTTGGGAAAGTGGAATTACAGGTCATTTCAAGCATATGCCCCAAACTCCTATTTCCAAACTTCAAATGAAAACATGTTCAACATCAAACTTGCTCCAAATGACATTTTGAGTCTAGAAGAGTGGTTGTGGCAAGTTGGAAATGCTCATAGCTTAGAATTGCAAAATTGACCAATTATAAAGGGAAAAGTACATTTGTAAATGACCAAAATTGTGAATTTTTGATACAAGAGAAAGACCAAGCATATGACCAACCATTTTGAAGGTAAAGGACATTTTAAGACCATTGGCAATGTTAGATTTTAGGTTTGAGGTCAAAATTTGGGAATTACCATAGCTTGCTTATAATTGAAGTTACACATCCAATGCATACAAGGGATTAATGTGCAAGCTAGCAAGGCCTTTCCACATGTTCAAAATATAACCTAATGAGATTTTCAAGTGAGAATGAGGAGCTGCAACAAGGTTTCATGGACTGATTTTTTTCAACTCACCAATTTCACTTTCTCATGCAAAGATATGAGCAACTTCTCATGAGATCAATCTAGCAAGTTCTGGAACTTTCCATCATCATCTATATATTCATTCTAACTGATCCAAAAGAGGGTTGAACTTCATTTTGATAGAAAACTCATAGTTTCACTTCATCTTGCTTTTTTGCAAATTGCTTCAAATCCTCTTAATTCTTCATCGTTCTTCCAAGATTTTGGTTCTATTCTATTCAATAATCATCACTGGTCCTATTGCAACAAAGATCTGAGTGAATAGTGGCCTGAATCGTGCTTTGTAAAATCCTCACATCCAAGTGCAATTGAAATCGGTTATGAGGATCCAGGTGGTTTGAGCAAGAAGTGTTGCATACAGAATCAAGATCATAGTCCATTGAATGATCCTGAAGCATTGCAAGCTTTGAATTGAAGAGTTCAACCTTCTGTTTTCATCTTCTTACCAGGTTAGTGCTTCTCACGATTTGACTTGAATTAGGGATGGTCTTCATTATTTGTTAGCTTAGACATGGTTTAGGTGGTTAGATGATTGTTTTTGGAGACTTTAGCAAGATTTGGTGAAGGTTGATGGATGCACATGAATTCTGTTGGGGCATAGAACATGATGATTAAGCTGTTAGAATCTTAGATGATTAGCTATTTTTGATCAGTATAGCATGAGGATTATTTTTGTACAAAGAATGGTGAGTTTGGTGATGATCGAAACCTGATGAAATTTTGAGATTGCAAGGTTATACTGTTCGGTTTGCATGATTTAGGGTGTTTCAATGCAAACCAACACCATGGTTGTATTCTACGTGGAAAATGGGTTAGATTTGGTTCTTATATCGTGTTATTTGATGGAGAGACGAGGGAGAACAAGCTGGTCGAATTCTGTTGCATGAAGGATGTATGTTCATGGTTTCTGAAAACCTTAGTTGCTCAAGGTTGAAGACGAAATCCAGACCGTTGATAGGCATGTTGACCAATTGACTTGGAAAAGATCCCACGGCTTAGATTTGAAAACGAAATTGGGAGGGAGCTTCAAACCATGAAGCGCTGCGTTTCATTAAAGCAGCTTCATGGGCTTAGATGATTTTCGCTATTTCCACCCCCATGCAAGGCCCAGTCCATATTTTCATTGTGTTTTCTTTCTATTTGCACCGTCATTTTGTGATTTTTCTTTTGATTTTTTTTAATGTTTTCTGAATCATTGCTGGGCCCAAGCGCTATGCTAACGCCACCCCCATATCTGGGCCCAAAGCACCATAATAACTGGGATTGTTGCTGTTCATACCCCCTGCATCATTTTTACATTAATTTCATTCCAAAATTTTTTTATAACTTTGAAAATCCATAATAAATTGAAAAATCACTATTTTTCAATGGGATTTTTTTCCCACTTTCCATTTTTTGTCAAGAAAAATATAAAATCATAAAATGGTCATTTTACTTCATTTTTATATTTTTTGTATATTTTTACATTTAATTGTTTTTTAATTCTTTTAGTTGATGCTACCATTTGTAGAATTTAGTATAAGAGTTTCCTTTAGGATTTTCACCCCATTCTTTTTAGTACAACTAGATATGGATATTAGGTGCCCCTGGTTTTTATACCATAATTTCTAGGATTTCATTTTAGGTAGTTTAGTTAGAAACTATTAAACTAGTTAATTAGGGTTTTAAACACAACATATGTATAACAAAACAATTTCTTTTTGGGTTTTTAGGTTGAATTAGAAGATGGGACTATAGGGGTATTATGGGTAAGTGTAGTAGATCCCTTAGAAAATATTAGAATTTCCCCTATTATATTAATACTTTTAGTATATTTTTGTAATTGATTGATTGTATGGTGTGCCCTTTCTAGGGTTATTGTTTGATTGTGTGGGGTATTGGGCTTGCTTGGGGTATGGGTTTGAGCTGAAGACTTTGCTGATGAAGCCCATTGAAGACAAAAGGAGTGAAGATCAATTTCAAGAGTTGATGAAGATTGTGGCTTGCTTGCAGCTGTTGAAGATTATAAGAACTAGGAGCTAGGTAGAGCTTAGAGTAGAAATTTGATTCTTAAACATGGATGGCTTTGTTTGCCTCCATCCCTCTCTATGATTCAGAGTCTCTCTAGGATACTCACCCCCTTCCTTTGGAAGGCTTGGTGACAGTATCTAAGAGATAGAACTCTTGAGAGAAACATTCTACATTTTGTTAACAGTCTGCTTACCACCTTTGGTGGTCAACTAACTGTTTAACATCCCAATTCATCCTATTAATTGTTCCTCCTCTTGAGGAGTTTGGTTTGAAGAAAAGCCATGAAAGATTGAAGATAGAGACCTTGCTTGAAGGATGAAGACTGTGCTGTTGAAGCTGTGCATTTGACTGCTGCTGTTTGAAGCCCTGCTGTTTGAAGTTGTTGAAGGTGTTTACTGTTAGGGTTTCTTTCCTTGAAGATTGATGCTTGCTTGAAGCTTGTAGATGTTTGAAGATGACTTGAAGATAGAAGATGATGGAGCTTGCTGTGCAGAGTTGCTGTTTGCTGTTTATTTTTTGCTGTTTAGAAGCTTTTGATGTATTGTTTGAGTTTCCCGGACTGTATTGCTTGCCAATTAATCTGTTAGGTTGAAAGCGAATTTTGTTCGCTTTTGCCTGTTGTTTTCTAGGTTCGAGGTTGAGTGGGACTCCCTTGCCTAGCTTGTGCTGCTGCATTCATGCATATTTTACTGTTTTATTGTATCTGTTGTTTCTGTTTCCGTTTATCCCTTAGGATCTCTGTTTCTCTCTGCGCAAGAGAGGAACATGATAGACATTAGGTCTTAACCCATGCATGATAACATTAGGTTAGTTTGATTCCCTTTTCAACCATAGGTTAGAGTTGCTGTTTCTCTTCTCATCTCAAAACAATCAAAATACACTAACAATTTTGAACACAATAAAAGACACTTCTTCCGTAAAAGAATGTGAACTCATCAAAACGTCAATTTTTGTCCGCTTGGACTGTTAATCAGAAAAACCCTTTTTTAGAAGGAATAAAAACAATCAAGACAGACTTGTGTCGTACATTTCCCGAACTACGTTTGCTCTGATCTTTCATGTTGTATGAAAGTACGTAGGCATAGGATGCAATATCCTAGCGAGCAACCTTCCCCTCCTTTCCAGTAGGTAGGCGAACTACGTTGACTCTGATTTCTCGTTCCAGACGGGAATACGTAGGCATAAAGTGCAATACTTTGCCGAGTCATTTTCTTTTCTTTTAACCCCAGGCCTGTAGAATAGATAGAATAACAATCCGTACTAGAAAACAAGCGTGGATCCCGTCGAGTACGACGGACGTGAGGGGTGCTAATACCTTCCCCTTGCGTAACCGACTCCCGAATCCAGGATTTGGTTGCGATGACCATTCCTTTCCCGTCTTTGCGGTAGGTTTACTTCGAGCGTTTCCTTTCCCTCCTTTGGGATAAATAACGCACGGTAGCGACTCTTCTGTTCAGCCGGCGCCGATTTTCGCAGTAGCGACACAGATGTTCTTAGCAGCAAGGTCAGGACGCCAATCATGGTACCTGGACTCTGGATGCTCACGACACATGACAGGAGAAAAGTCTATGTTCCAAAGCCTGGAACTTAGATCTGGAGGTGATGTGAAATTTGGAGGGAATCAGAAAGGCAAGATCATTGGATCTGGCACCATTGGAAATGGTAAACTTCCCTCTATCACTAATGTTTTACTTGTTGAAGGGTTAAAGCATAACTTATTGTCCATAAGTAAATTAAGTGAAAATGGTTATGATATTACCTTTAATCAACAATGTTGTAAGGCTATTAGTCAAAAAGATGGCTCTATTCTATTTAGTGGAAAGAGGAAAAACAACATTTATAAAATAAATCTTTCAGAACTTAAAGTTCAAAATGTTAAATGCCTCTTGTCTGTTAATGAGGAGCAATGGGTCTGGCACAGAAGATTAGGACATATTAATATGAGACGTATATCTCAGATTAATAAACTTAATCTTGTCAGAGGACTTCCTAATCTGAAGTTCACCTCAGATGCTCTTTGTGAAGTATGCCAAAAGGGGAAGTTTTCAAAATCATCTTTTAAATCAAAAAATGTTGTTTCTACTTCCAGACCACTAGAATTACTTCATATTGATCTGTTTGGACCAGTGAAAACTGCATCCATCAGAGGCAAGAAGTATGGACTAGTCATTGTTGATGACTATAGTAGATGGACATGGGTAAAGTTCTTAAAACACAAGGATGAGTCACATTCTGTGTTCTTTGACTTCTGCAAGCAAGTCCAGAATGAAAAAGATTTCAAAATTATAAAAGTCAGAAGTGATAATGGTGGTGAATTTGAAAATAAATATTTTGAAAAATATTTTAATGAAAATGGCATTACTCATGATTTTTCCTGTCCTAGAACTCAACAACAAAATGGGGTTGTAGAGAGGAAAAACAGAACTCTTCAAGAAATGGCCAGAACCATGATCAATGAGACAAATCTAGCAAAACACTTTTGGGCAGAAGCAATCAACACAACTTGTTACATTCAGAACAGAGTGTCTGTAAGACCTCTTCTGGAGAAGACTCCATATGAACTGTGGAAGAACAGAAAGCCCAACATTTCATATTTTCATCCTTTTGGATGTATTTGTTATATGTTAAATACTAAGGAAAATCTGAACAAGTTTGATTCCAAAGCACAGAAGTGTTTCATGCTTGGATATTCTAAACGCTCTAAAGGCTACAAAGTATACAATACTGAGACACAGATTGTGGAAGAATCTATTCATGTTAGATTTGATGATAAGCTTGGCAATAAAAAGCCAAAGCAGTCTGAAAACTCTGTAGATAGAGAAGTAGTCTTCACAGACTCTGAAATCCCAGAAGCAGACAAAGCTCAAGTGAAGGAACCAGGAGCAACGCAAGATGCTTTTCCTTTAACTTCTCAGATGAACAATCTAAACATTTCTGAAGAATCAACTGTTAAAGGATCATCATCCAGAATTAAAGCTTCTCATCCAGAGAATGTCATTATTGGAAAGAAGGATGATCCCATCAGAACAAGATCCTTTCTAAGATCATCAGGAGCATCATTATTTGGACTGGTGTAAGAAATTGAATCATCTTATGTGGATGAAGCTTTGCAAGACAATGATTGGATCATTGCCATGCAAGAAGAGTTAAATCAATTCACCAGAAATGATGTATGGGATTTAGTTCAAAGACCACAAGGATTCAATATAATTGGAACAAAATGGGTCTTCAGAAATAAGCTAAATGAAAAAGGAGAAGTTGAAAGAAATAAGGCAAGGCTTGTAGCTCAAGGTTACAATCAACAAGAAGGTATTGATTACACTGAAACTTATGCTCCAGTGGCAAGGTTAGAATCTATACGCCTTCTTATTTCATTTGCTGTACAAAATAACATCACTCTGTATCAGATGGATGTTAAAAGTGCATTTCTTAATGGTATTATAGAAGAAGAAGTTTATGTCCACCAACCTCCTGGTTTTGAAAATGAAAAATTTCCAGATCATGTTTTCAAATTAAAGAAATCTCTGTATGGTTTAAAACAAGCTCCCAGAGCTTGGTATGAGAGATTGAGCAATTTTCTTCTGGAGAAAAATTTCATCAGAGGCAAAGTGGATACAAGACTCTTTTGTAAATCAATTAAGAAAGATCTTCTAATTTGTCAAATTTATGTGGATGATATAATATTTGGATCTACCAATACTATGTTGGGAAAGGATTTTGCTACATGTATGCAGGCAGAATTTGAAATGAGCATGATGGGAGAACTCAGATTCTTTCTAGGAATCCAAGTTAATCAAACTCCAGAGTGCACTTACATACATCAGACCAAATATGTTAAAGTACTTTTGAAGAAATTTAACATGACTGATAGTAAGCTGGCAAAGACTCCCATGCATCCAACTAGCTCACTTGGCAAAGAAGAGGTAAGTAGGAAAGTAGATCAGAAGCTCTACAGAGGTATGATAGGATCTCTTCTTTATTTAACTGCTTCTAGACCTGACATATTGTTCAGTGTATGCTTGTGTGCTAGATTCCAATCAGATCCTAGAGAATCACACTTGACAGCTGTCAAGAGGATTCTAAGGTATCTGAAAGGTACTTCTAATGTGGGTTTGTGTTACAGAAAATCTGATGATTTCAAATTAGTTGGATTCTGTGATGCTGACTACGCTGGAGACAGAGTGGAAAGAAAAAGTACTTCTGGAAGTTGTCAATTTCTAGGAAGAAATCTAATCTCTTGGTATAGCAAGAAGCAACCCACAATAGCACTTTCAACCACAGAGGCAGAATATATTGCTGCTGCTGGATGTAGCACGTAGATGCTCTGGATGAAAAGTCAGCTAGAAGATTATCAAATATTTGAAAGTAACATTTCTATCTTCTGTGATAATACTTCTGCTATATGTTTGTCAAAAAATCCCATCTTACATTCTAAGGCAAAACATATAGAAATTAAGCATCATTTCATCAGAGACTATGTTCAGAAGGGAATCATAAATTTAGCCTTTGTTGATACAGATCATCAATGGGCAGATATTTTCACAAAACCCCTTGTTGAAGATATATTCAAATTTATTTTGAAAAATATTGGTATGGATTTTTGTCCAGAATGATATTTATCAGAAGCAAATTTTTACAGATGCAAAAATGCCTAATGCTCTGAAGTATTTCTTCTGATTGCTTATTTATTCTCTTTAATTAATTTCTGTGAAACTCTGAACTAACAATCCTTAGAGGATCTGAACATTGGTTAATGTTTCATTTCTCAAGAGAATTCAGAACACATGCAAGCAAACACGTGTCACTCCAAATCTGCAAAGGTGGCGTGTACACTACTGAAGAGACGTTTGAGGTGAAGTTTGAATAGTGAAAATCTTGATTTTCCCCCCAATTTGTCAGAAGCAATAAATGATTGAAATGATTTTTATTCTTTTCATTTAATGCTTTGATCAAACGTGCAAAATTCTGACTGTTTGTATGCCTACTTGTTTTAGTATAAATACATCTCTTCTCTTCACATTCACACTTTTCACATCTCAGACATTTTATGCATTTTCATCTTCTCTTCTCTCTGCATAAAAACCCTAAGCGTGTGACAAAACCATCTTCAATGGAAACTTCATCATCAACTGCTGCACAATTTCAATATACAATGGATGCAGTTACCTCTGCTAACATGGGCGTTACTCCTTATTCTCCACCAAAAAGAACTTTGCTCACCCCTGTTGAAAAGCTGGAAGTTCTGTGTGAATCATTGGTGGAATTTGATTCACTTGCTGAGAATGGTTTTGAGTTTCGTTCTATCATAGGTGCTCAAGGATGGGTGAAGTATTTTGATAGAATTTTTGGACCAGTTTACCCCCTTCTTGTGAAAGAGTTCTGGATCCATGCTTCAGTTTACCCTAAGTTTATTTTATCCTCTATTCTGGGCAAAAATATTATAATAACAGAGGATCTGATTAGAAAACTTATTAGCTATAAGGAAACAAATGGAGTTTCACACTTGCCAGCTGGGCGTGTGGATATAGATGAAGTGTATGAAGAAGTGATGACTGTTGGACAAGCCTCTAACAAGTTCAAGGATCTGAAACCTGACTACAAGATCTGGGCTAAGATCTTCATGGGACACATTCATCATAGGAAGTCAACAAACTCTCCAGACTATGTCAATAATGAACAACTTTACTTTATGTATTGCCTCAGTCAGAGCACCAAGGTAGATCTTCCATATATTCTCTTTATGCATCTTTGGAATCATATAAATGCCTCTAGAGAGTATGTGAAAGAAAAAGGTCAGAAGATCAGAACCTGGATTCCTTTTGGAAGGTTAATCTCAGATCTTCTAACTGAGAATGGACTTGTTACTGCTCTGTACGCTGCTGGAGTTACAGAGGAATTGGAATTCATTTTGGGAAAGCCTCTGAACGCCAAAAGTCTTCAGAGACTTAAAATAGTGGATGAACTCACAACAGCTCCCAAGAAGCTGAATACTTCTGAACTGAGTCAGAAGAGAACTCCTGTAGTTGATTACCCTCTGTTCTATGCTGAAGAACCTAGGGAAATTATTGTAAGATACATTGATGATTGCAAGAAAGAAGGAAAGCCTGTTCCTGCAGATATTATAAAGAGTGCAAGACAACCACTGCATGTTGTAGAAGAAGAAGAACCATCAAGAAAGAGGACTCAACCAGAAGCAGAAGTTGCATCTGTTCAGAAGAAGTCCAAGATTGCTGAAAATCCTCAGAAGCTGTTAAAGAGAAAAGAATCTGGAGCCACTTCTTCTGTACCAGCCAAAAGAATCAAGATCAAAGGTACTAAAACTTCTGTATCTTCTGCAAACCCTATTGTTATAAATGATTCTAATGTTAAGTCTATTCCAAAACCACCCTCTACACAAAATACATATGTTACTGCTCCACCTCATGTTTCTACCCCATCACCACAAAAATCTTCTACTCCAATTTTCAATTCACCTGAAAAACAATCATATGTTCTAACACCAATACCAACAAAATCAATTCAAACTCCAAAAGTCTCTATACCACAAACAATTCAACCAAAAATTCAAATCAAACAATCTGTACCACAACCAACAACAACAAAACAAAAAATTCAGACTCCACAACCAGAGGTTCCACCCAAACCATCTGCACCACAAAAACAAACACCAGAAAAACAACCAGAAAAACACTCTGAACCTGTACAAGCAAAGGACTCTGCACATCAAAAATCCCAAAAATCATCTGAACCTCAAACACAACAAAATAAACAACCACCATCAGATAATCCTCCATCCACCACATCTAAACCCACTGAATTTGTACCAGTTTCATCTAAACAAATAAAAATTTCATCTGATCCACCCTCATCAAAACCTTATGAAATCCCTTCAGAATCAACCAATCCTTCTGAACCCAACATTCCTGAGACAGAAGTTCTTGATGTCACACCACTAAAAACTGTGTTTCAAGTATCCTCTACCTCATGCACACCAACTACCTCATCAAACTCCTCAGAATCTGACATTCACCCAGATTTTCTAATCTCTCCATCTCACAGAGACTCTGAGGTAAACCAACCAGAACCCTCTATATCTCATAAAGCTTCTATTCTAGATCCTACTCCCACACCCAATCCAGCATCTGAAATCCTGATTCCAAATCCTAACCCAACATCTAACCCAAGATCATTTATCTCTTGTGCACAATTCTCATCCCTATTTCACAATCTTGCATATGGTTTTAAACTCAAAGATTTTTATGACAGAGTTGAACCATCTGACCCTATCACTCCCCTGAAACCCAAACTCATAATAACCCTTCCATCTGTGCTTATCACATATATTCAATCCATGTCAGATGTAGGTTCATTAGCAACAATATCATATTCTGATAAATCTGCCAAAGCTGTTACTTCAGCTATACCTGTATCATCTGATAAATCTGTTGCTTCTAATAAACCTGCAAAATCTGCTTTCCAACCTTACACTGATCAACACTTTTATGTTGTTTCTAATAACCCAACTGCCAAACCATGTTTAATAAATGCTCTGAAAAGGTCAAAACCAGAAAAATCATCTGAGATTCCATTTTTCCCCTACTATCCTCCTCCTCTGATTTCCATTCGTGAATCCTTATTTCCACCTACTCCCCAACCAAAACCAATAACGCTGGAGACTCTGTTACATCCCAAGCCTAGACTTAATGTTAATCATCTATTTCAATCCTTTTTGCAAGAAATACAGTTGTATTTAGGTACTGTACAGAAGAAGTGTTCAGCAACAATGGATGCCCAAGAATCTGATGTCATCTGGAATGGATTCATAAGCAGATTCAACACTGTAGCATCAAATCTGAAGAACATATGTTCTGATGATGCGAAGCTCAGATTCGCTGAAGCTGCAAGAAAGTTGTTCTGGACTGTCAAGAGATCTGGACCACTACTTCTTACAGATGTTCCTCCATCATCAGAAGAGAATATTGCATCTACATCTGCATCTGAAGACAATCCTATGGCCATGACTCTGATAGAACAACCTTCTGGCTCTACTGCTCCAAGCTCTGAGACTCCCATGGAAATTGACTCTGTTCAAGCTCCAGAAAATGATCATCCCTCTTCATCTGAGTTAAAGAAAGAACATCCAGATTTTGAGGATAAAATTGCTGCTCTGGAAGATGGTCAATCAGAGATCAAGACTTGGATGGTAAAACAAGATAAAAAGTCTGAAGACATGACAGAGTGGATGTCAAAGCAGGATCAGAAGAATGAAACAATGGCTAAGTGGATGTCAAAGTAAGAGCAGTCCTCCTTTGAGATCACAGATCTGTTGAAGATGCTTTTGTCAAAACACTCTTAGATTTTCATTTTCTTTCATTCTGATGTTTTTGCATCTGATGTTTGCTTATGTACTTTTTGAAATATCTTCTGATGCATGTACTCTTGATCTGAACTCTATAAATGAATCAAAGTTTTCTCCATTGAACTATCTCATTTACTGTTTCCTTTTATTTGTCTTTTTTAAAGTTTTTACTTTTTGCTTATGACAAAAAAGGGGGAGAAAATATAGATCTGAACTATTTAATTTAACTTCACCAGAATGAAACTTCAGACATATCTATTCTATCTAACATTTAATCTGAGTATTTTAGAATATTTGATAAGTACACTCTATAAAAGAAACTCTGAGTCTCTCAGATCATTTGACTATTATCAAACTCTGAATCTGATATTTGCAAGACATTCTAACTTTCAAATGTTAAAAGACCAATCAAGATCTAACTCTGAAAATGACTCAAGACAAAAGGGAAGTTTCTATTCCTTATCTGTATTTAACTCAGGGGGAGATTCATCATCTCAGGGGGAGTTATAATTTTAATATTTTCAATTAATCAAAATTTCTGATGTTTTTGTCATCATCAAAAAGGGGGAGATTGTTAGAACACAGATTGGTTCTTAATAATATCTTTATGTTTTGATGATAACTATTATGAAATTTTGTATTTAAGAATTATAGACTCTAAAATTTGCTTGAGAATTTTTACTGCAGATAGTAAAGGAATTAACTCTCCAGAAGCAAATCAGAATTGAACACAAGAAATTAGCTAGACTCTGAAGCGCCAGATGCTTTCATTAGAAGATTCTGATTGCTGCCAACAGAAGATTCTGAGCGTAGCCTCCAGAAGGATCTGAAGCAGAAGCTCTAGAAGAATCTGAAGCAAGTCAGAAGCATCTGTAGCAAAGAAGAATTTTGTATGAAGAGTTTTTCAAAGCATAGTTTCTACAGAAGATTCTGAAAGTACTAAAGCTGCCAGTACTGAAGTTCTGTCTCAAATATGCTCTGATCTTAAACACGCTGAAAGCACACCTGCTGCAGAAGACTCTGATTCAGCAAAACTCTGATCATCATCAGAAGACTCTGACCCAATTAGACTCTGATGAATTTGCTGAAAACTGAAGAAGAAATATTCAAAGTTTATATCCGTTGGAGTAAATCAAACGTCTATTTCCTTATTTATGCTAGACACAAGAACACAGACAAAAAGGATTTTTCTGTGCTTTCTTCTTCTAGGAAAGGTCACTTGATGTGAAGACAAAAAGGCTCAGACCTTTTGGACACTCTTCTCAACGTGAAGCTCACCTTGGATCAGCTGCCTATAAAAGCAAGACTTCACCAAATTCTTCAGTTGACGTTTTTGTTAAAAAAAAAAAAGAAATAAAACATTCAAGCTCTCATACTATTCATATTCATTCTAAGAATTTATTTCTTTGTTCTAAATAGTTAAGTGAAAAATCACAGTTGTGATAAAGCTTTATAGAAGCAATCTTAAACACTTGTATTTGTATTACATTTGATTGTAAACCTTAAGAAGATCCAGTTAGGATCAGTAGTTCTTGAGAAGACTTTGAACAGTTGTTCTAAGTGTTAACTATTGTAATCAGTTGATTTAATAGTGGATTAAGTCCTTGATTGAGAAAGGAAAATCACTCTAGGAAGGGTGGACTGGAGTAGTTGAGTTCAACGAATCAGGATAAAAATATTTGAGTTTTTATTTCTAAGTTTTAATCTTCATACTTATTCAACCCCCCCCCCCCCCTTCTAGGTATTATCTCACCTTCAAGTCATCTTGAGCGTCGAGATATAATTCTCCTACCCCATAACACATATCGTGTGATGTAGATCTTTTCCGCTTGAGGGAGATAGTGGCATACTCGTCGATGAAATTCGAGTGTTTGAGCCATTCTCTCAAGACGATGCAAAGACCATCTCCTATAAGTTGTGGTGGTTAAGTCAAGTGTTCTCCCTCAAGATGACGACTCTTCTTTTCTCCTAGAACCAGTCAATCAACAAACCCTTTCCCTTTGGAAATTTGACCAACAATCAATGATTCCTCAAACCCTTTTAGGGGAACTACAAGGTGCCACTATCAGGATATGTAGGCACAAGATGCGATGTCTTGGCGAGTATACTTAGAAATAAACCACTAGGTCTTTCATCCCCTTAAGCAGATAACCCTTAGCAATAAACACCATTAAAACAAGAGGTTCCTATAGAGTACTATAAAAACTTAGAATGCTAGCACCTTCCTTAAGTTTAACCAACCCCTGAACCTAAACTCTTTAGCTTTTGCATTTGCATTGCATCGTGGGTAATTCGATCTTTTCCCCTTCCTTTGGACAAATAAAAGACCGGTGGTGAACCAATGAATTAAGATTCAAATTAATTAATAATTTGACATCCAATTCTCACCGCGACAGAAAGGCGACTTCACTGGGAACAATTCTTATGAGTTTCCCTAACCTGTTTTATTTTGCTTGTTTATTATTATTATATATATATATATATATATATATATATATATATATATATATATATATATATATATATATATATATATATATATATATATATATATATATATATATATATATATATATATATATATATATATATATATATATATATATATATATATATATATATATATATATATATATATATATATATATATATATATATATATATATATATATATATATATATATATATATATATATATATATATATATATATATATATATATATATATATATATATATATATATATATATATATATATATATATATATATATATATATATATATATATATATATATATATATATATATATATATATATATATATATATATATATATATGCTTATTTGCTAATTGCTTTTGGGTTGGTGCCCTTTATGTGGTGAGATAAGTCCTACACCCGGACTTGAGCGAACTTATTATAGGAAGGTGATATATTCGACGAGGCTTATAGGGAGTGAGTCCCGACCAAGCTGACTTGAGAATCACCGCTCAGTTGAGGCCCTCTCGAAAATGGTACTGTTGAACGAGTAGTCGTGAAAACATTCACTATTTTCGACCTTGGAGCTTGTGATACTGGGGACCGTAGTCACCTTTAACCCCACTTTGGCCTTTATTAGGATGTAATGTGATGATTATGAGGGAGTAGTCCCGAAATAGTTGCTACGCGATGCTACACTCAAAAGAGGTTCTCTTGAGAATATTATTAACCACTGAGTTAGTCGGGAAATTGGTAATATCTGAAAGATGAACTAATGATTTTGGGAACTTTTTAAAACCTTGCTCTGAAGGTACAATCAACCTTTAGTCCACACCCTTTGGGGATGGGTATACCTTTTGCTCCATGTTCGTTGCAAACCTAGGATTTCCTGTTTGTTTATCTTTGTGTCTCTATGTACTTACCTGTGTTTGTGCATCCATAAAGAATCATATTGCATTGGGTTTCATGGAATTCAACTTTACTTATGAACATTGTAGGACACTATGGATTACAATAAGAGAAATACTTTGAAATATTCTTTTAAGAGTCTTAAGTTGGATGACCTAAGGAAGATGGGAGCTTCGGTTGAAGACCAAGAAGGATTCAGGAACAAGTATGGGAAGCTGTTATCTTTGTTGAGACTCCGAGTGGACGACGAACTTCTTTCTGCTTTGCTACAATTCTATGATCCGAATTATCACTACTTTACCTTCCCAGACTATTAGCTCTTGCCTAGTTTAGAATAGTACTCTCATTTGGTTGGTTTACCTATTATGGATGACTCTCCTTTTCCTTTCTTGGAGGGGAACCCTAAGGAACAAGACATTGATATAGCCATATATCTGAAGTTATCCGACATCAAGGACAATATGACTATCAAAGGTGGAAATTTTGGGTTACCTACAGACTTCTTAATCAAGAAAGCCCAATACTATGATGATCATATGAACATGAATACATTTGAGGCAATCCTTGCCTTACTTATCTATGAATTGTTGCTTTTCCCAAGTTTTGAAGGATTCGTTGACGTTAACGCCATCAAAATCTTCATGAAGAATAATCCGGTACCAAATTTATTGGCTAACTCTTACCATTCTGTGCATCTCTGAAACTTTCATGGTGGAGGGATGATCACCTGCTGTGTGCCTTTATTATACAAGTGGTTTATTTCGCACTTGCCCAAGTCTATTTCTTTTTGGGATCTCGATAAAGGATGCTCGTCTGTTTCTCTTGAAAATCGGAAAACAACCGTTGATCTTCCAAATCTAACTTTGGTGACTCACAAGATCGATCAGATTGATCCTAGTACATGTGCTAAAAGGTTTTTTCATTTTAAAAGTCTATTCAAATTCCGCACTCGAACAGTATTGGGGTGAAAGTATCTTAAAGAAACATCTATTTGACTACGGGATAACTTAAAGGTAAAATAAAGCTTTCAATAAAAGAGAAGAAAGTTTGTTGGGAGAGGTGACGTTAGATTGAGGACGAAGAGAAAAGAATTGCATAGGAAGGGGAAAAATAAAGTAAGGAAAAAAGGTGTAAAGACAATTAAAGACTTTGTAAAGTTTAAAGTAAAACAAGTAAATTGCATTAAGTTAAAAGATGGTGTGTTTACATCACGTACATTCTCTACAATACTCGCTTTCTCTACACTCGGATACTTAGAGTAATTTTAAGAGTAATTTGTACAATAGTAAATTACAACACACTTTGGATATGTCTAAGACACCCTATTTATAGTAGTAAAAAATAACCTCTATCATCACCTCCTTCCGCCATTTGTCGCAAATGCATGGATCTACTGCTCATAAGGTGACACGTGTATCCCTCAATATTCAACAAGCAAAACCGTTCCCTCCAATTTTTTGAATTTCAAATCCTTCGACAAACCATCCCTAATAGCAAGCGGTCGAACTCCTGGTCTTTGGGTGAGTTCTTCGACTTCTTCTTCTGGCTGCTTTGCCTCTTTCGACCACTCTCTCGCTCTAAACCTATCTTTGACCCTTTTATCTTGAATTCCTTCCTTCTACATGAGGCGTCGAATTTAGGAGCTAACAAATTGCCCCCCAAAAATGTCTTTTCGACTTCGAATGTGGAAAAGCACATTTTTTGACAGCGTTTGACCTTCGACGCCGCTTGTCCTCATGTGTGTCGTCTGATATTCTTTCAACCAATGCGAGTCTGGGAAGGTGAAAGGGAATGAAAGAGAAGCAAGAAAGATAACTAGGAACACGCAAGCTACTGTTCTGCCACCTTGATGGACGTTTCTGACGTCACTTTCATCATGGCTATTTTCTCGGAAATCAACACAATCGTGGGCCATCATCACCCTTCCAACCTCGGGGATGTGAATTGCAACTGCTGCCTCTGTCATCCCATATCCAAGCGCACACGTGGCCCACTAACTCTAGCCCCTTAATGATGAAAACTTTCAGTCTTCCATACGCTATATAAGTAATTTCCCTTTGATATTTTCATTTTTTCCAACTTCTCTAACTCTTCACACCATCCTTGCTTTTTTCCTCTAATTTTTCTGCTTCCCAACCAACAAACTCTTACTTCCTTCAAAAATGGCCGATCATCAAAAGAAGAAAATGCAACTCAAAGGACAAACTTCTGCATCAATGCTTCCTCCCTTTGCCAGCTTGAGCGGTCCCCAGGTGGTAAATAACCAACAGTTCATCCGCAAACCCTTGACGGAGGAGAAAAGCCACATTTACGAATCTCAGGTAATCATTCCTGTTACTGTTGCAGGGAGACCTTTAGCCATGTCTGGGCCTTTACCCCCTCCAGGTCTTGACTATTCCGCCATTAAAGATTTCTTCCCCTCTTATAGAACCACTAAACCCTTAGGGCAAAAAGACTCTAGCAAAATTTCCACTGATGGTCCTGATAGCCTGAGCCTCTTCGACGTAGACCTTAGGTATCTTCATGATGGGGCCAGATTATTTAGGGCTACTCCCTACTTTAAAGATTCTAAACTTTATCTCAACTGGCTGACAAAAATAGAGAAAGTGAAAGCCCAGGAATGGAAGGACACTGGGATTTACGATCTGATCATGATGTCGAAGGTAGGCCCTTCGTACTGCCCTCTTATGCTGACTTCTTCCTTATTCTTCTGGGATATAACTCACAATACTTTCCACCTCCCTTGTGGGATGATGACACCCACATTACTTGATGTAGCTGCCATTATAGGCCTAAAACCCTACGACCTTGTTTATGATCCTGAGATTGATAGCCACGACACCATTGGTTTCGCCAATACCAAACATACCTACACAGCTTTTGTCCAACATTATCATAATAAAACTAGCACCTCAGTTGACGACGAGGAACATATAGCCTTTTTGGCCATGTGGTTATCTCGTTGTGTATTCTGCACAAAATCCTTGCAGGTGGCACGAAAGTATCTGGTTCTGGCCAACCAACTACATCTGAAGAGAGGCATTTGCCTAAGTGAAATGATTCTGGCCAGTCTTTACGAGGCCCTAGGCGAAGGTGGGAATAAGTTGAAAGATCCTGAAAGCCATGGCAACTTGCTGTTGTCAGGCCCCTTTTGGCTTCTTCAGCTGTGGCTTAATGCCACTTTTGAACACAATCTTCCCAACAGAGGTGAAGTTGATGAAAGTTCGCCTTCAGTCGCTAAGAGAAGAGTCGAATGGCCTTGCTTGGCTCAACTTAATCCTAGCGAAGAAGGCCATACTCTTCGATCCAATTTATCCAGCTTCGTTCATATGTTTGCAAAACGGTATGAGTTTACCGCGAAGATGGCTCCCTTCGCAGAACGAAGATGTGGCCCAGAGTGGTTTACAAGACCCTTCCCTGCTCCCTTAAAGAAACAAGAAGAGGAGTTAAAGCTGATTTGGGAGCGATTCCTCATTCCTCGACTCCTGGTTCACAAATTAAACCTTGTTAGAGGTCACTCCAGCTTACTATCCTACCAACCGAACTTGGTGTCCAGGCAATTCGGGTTGATCCAAACCTTGCCCAAATGCCTATATGACAAGAAATCACATATCATTCTTCCTTTAGCGGTGCTATCTCCTCTGGACTTTTTGACACAACTAGCGCACCACGCTCACAAGTCCTTCCTCACACCTGTCCACTTTGAACCTTCTTACTTTTGCTCCCAAGACTTCTATGACTGGTGGTCGAAACATTACGCCTCAGAATTTCTTGACGCCTCCAGTTTTGCTCGCTTGATTGACCAAGCTTTCAGTGATGTGCAGGAGAAGATCAAGAAAGGTATGTCTACCCATATCAAAGAGATTCGAGCCTTCCAGAAGTATTTCGAAACTGCCTATCGACCAGATGATGTTAGTCGAACCATCCGTGAGGCTGCTGTCACTTTGAAAGAAAAGTTTTCCAAAAAACTGGATAGTTTAAAGATTCCCTCTTCTGTTCCTCGCGAGAAACGGTATGAGGTTGCCTTTAAACTTTTTCCCCCAAAAGTCCCTCGACTACCAACCGCTGGTTTTGGCGTGGCTCTTGCCCCTCCATTCCCAGATTGGTTCATTTGTGGAGATGCTATAAAAATTCTTCGACAGCAGTCTAAGCCCAAAGCACAGCGGGTGGTTCCGACTAAACATACACTCGATATGTTTAAAGGGCATCTTCATGTCAGTATCGAAGATGTTCACATCAAACCCGACATTCTTGAAGGTTCATCCCCCTTCGATTTGGACTTTCCTCTCTGAGCTTTATTGTTGCTAACTGGTTTTAGTATCATTTACTTTTCAGTTGCTCCAAAACGTGTTGCCCCAACATTCAAAACTGAAGTCAAGGAAGAATACCAAAAGGTAATCTTCCGCAGCTTTCTACTATCTCGACCTCCTTAATCATTCTCAACACTTTACGTTGCTTTCAGGCTAGTCGAAAACCACCCACCGCTCAAAGAAGATTAAAAAGGGCTTCTCCCCAGATTATAATTGATTCTGATGACGAAGATGGGTCTCCTCGTGAGAGTCTTCAAGTAAAAAGGAAACGAAAGATCGTCCATGATGTGGATACTCCTGATGCTCCATCCACTCCTCTTGCAACTAACACACCTCAAACCACTACTCCTCCTCAAGACCCCACTCCGACTCCCATAGGGGATGCTTTAATCCAAGCTGCTGTCCCCATGGAGAGTGACAACTCTAGTCCTGCTGATGAGACTGTTAAGGTATATTGTGCATCTACCTTTCTTTGGGCTTTTGTACTGATTTTTTAGTCTTTATTCTTTCTAATGTCTACCTTTTCTAGGATGATGTTGGGGCTTCACAATCTGATCCCACCAAGCTTCCTTTGTCGCTCTGTCCCTTGAATAGCCAAGGTGAGCCTACCTATCATCCCACTTCTGATTTGGGTTCTGGTGTGAGTTCACTTGGCGAAATTAATAAACCTGATTCTTTTACAACCCCTCCTTCTCCTGCAAAGACCACTACCCAGCAGTCTCAAACTGATGGTTCTGATCATGAAGACAACAATGCTCAGGTCGATCCTATTACAGCGGATGATAAATTCAACGCTTTGGAGGGGAAAACAACTTTGGTTGATACGACCAGCTCTCCCTTGGGTCAGACAATAGTTGTGGATGAAAAGGCTGTCGAGGGTGATCGAGCCATTGAGGATCAGGCTATGCCTCAGCCTGAATTGCATGAGTCCAGTGATAAAGGTACTGGGGATAAAATGGAGGAGGATGGCGCAAAGGCAAAAGAAAGCCAAGATAAAGAATTGAAGACTGTGGACATCTCTGTTAAAGAACCCACAACTGCTGAAGTGACAAAGACTCATGTTTCTTCTATCCCAAAGGATATTCCAACAAACCCCTTCCCAGGCGGAACTCAACTCACCTCCGCCGAACTGGATGCGTTGAAGGTTTCTAACCCTCAACAATACATCAGGCTTTTGTTGAGCAGGCGAAGTCATTCTTCTAGCCGCACTCCCAGTACTTCGACCTCCGAAGGGCAAACCTCAAAGCCGCCAGCTGACAGTGCCCTCGACAAGGTTAAGCAAAAGATTTTCAAAGGGGATCTTTTCACCCTCCTGCAGATAGGCCCAGCCAGCCATCTTCCCCTCAAAGCTCTTCTTCAACGAGTGGACATTAAATCCCTTACTCCTGAGGCCGCAAATGTTATTCAAGAAGTTTGTACCCTAATCGACCAAGTTTATAAAGACTATCGATTGTTGCCCCAGATTGAGGGTGACATTGAGACAAAGGCTGGCAGTGAAGCTGCTGCTTGGAGTGCTGTTGTCGACTCTGAGGAGAAGATTGCTGAATTGGAAGAAACGAGGGAGAAAAACAAGCAAGAGGTCCTGACTAACGAGGCGAACATTGCCTGTTGGAAGCGGAAGATTAAAAAACTCCGTAGTAAGATAGCGAAGGCTAAGAAGAAGAACACTGAATTATCTTCTTTCGATGACTCCTCCCTAAAAGTTGAACTTGAACATGCCGTTACCTACGCTGAGGAATCCCGTCGTTTGGAATCTGAAGTTGCCCAGCTGAGGACAGATAAGGCTCAATGCCAGAGCTGCCTCGAACTCCAAAAATCGACTTATCTTAAGATGAAGGCGAATCTTCCTTTTTGATTTATTTAGGTTTTGTAATAAAGCAGATTATACTGGCCTTTGTAAGCCATTTTTATTTTGTTTGTAAGATATTGGGCCATTTTGGCATATTTTAAATCACCATTTATGGCCTCGCTTTATCTTCGACTATTACTCTGTTGATATTTTTACCTCTTGAAGTGCAGGCTTATACTTCTTTAAATATTTGCCATTTACTTTTAATATTCTCTCGTCCTTACTCAGCTCTGTCACTTCATATGCCCCGTTAAAGAATACTTTCGATACCTGGAATGGTCCTTCCCACTTTGGGGACCACTTGCCTAGGGACCTCACTTTTCGATCCATAGGCAGGATTACCCTCCATACTAAATCTCCGACCAGGAAAGCCTTTGCTTTGACCTTCTTTTTATATGATTTCTCCACTCTTTTCTTTTGTCTTCTCAAGAGTTCTAGAGCTTTTAATCTTTCTTCGTCTAAATCGAATAACTCATCAAGCATCATGTCCCAATAAATCTCTCGAGGGATTTCATGATGTCTTTGAATTCTTACTGACTGTATGTGTATCTCAACTGGCAATACTGCGTCATGGCCGAAGGTGAGTCGATAGGGGAAAGTGTTGGTTGCTTCCTTAGGGGATGTTCGACATGCCCATAGGACTTGATCCAACGTCTTATGCCAATTCCTAGGCTTGCTTCCAATCTGTTTCTTTATCATGCCAATTATCACTTTGTTTGCCGCTTCGACTTGGCCATTGGCCTGGGCGTAGTAAGGTGTCGAGGTCAGGAGTTTAAACCCTATTTATTTGGCAAACTCCTGCATCTTCCTACCTATAAATACTGACCCTTGGTCTGTCGTTATTGTTTCTAGTAGCCCAAATTTGTAGATGATATACTTCTGAATGAATTCGATAACATCTTCTTGGTCTACCTTCAGTAGAGGTATAGCTTCGATCCACTTGGTAAAATAGTCTATCCCTACCAAAATGTACTTCTGGTTTTTGGAAGATGCAGGTGAATCTCTCCTATCAGGTCTAAAGCCCAACCTCTGAATGGCCATGGCTTGACTATGGAGTGCAACTCGCTTGCTAGGAGATGTTGTATGCCAGCATGGACTTGGCATTCCTGACAACCTTTGGCGAACTCAATGCAATCTTTCAGCATCGTGGGCCAGTACATCCCCTGGAGAAATAGTAACCATTTCATCTTATGGCCTACTTGGTGTGCTCCGTATGTCCCACCATGGACTGAAGACAACGCCAAGTATGCTTCAGATTCACTGAGGCATTTAAGTAAAACTCCCTCAGAGGTCTTCTTAAATAACTCATTCCCCAACAGGACATAGCTTAGTGCTTGGTATTTTATCTTTCGTTCTGTAGTCGCTGAAGGGTTCCGAAGGTATTCGACCAGAGGTTTCCTCCAATCTTTGTCTTTCAGGCCTTCGACTGTAAAAATCTCAAAGGTTTCCTCGTCAGCGTAGCCAAATTTCATGACTTCCAAGTCTGACGGTCTCAAACCCATGGACACAACCTTACCTCTGGCCTTAATTGCTTCTTGCAAGTTTTCCTTCGAGACCCTGTATCCTGAGGCAACTTGCGCCAGATCGTTGGCTATCTGATTGTGTAGTCGTGGTATGTGTTGAATAGTGCAGACTTCGAATTTTTTGAGTAGCCTGTTGGCTATCACGAAATACATAATGAGATTTTCTTTAACACACTTGTACTCCTTTGTTAGCTGTTTTACAACCAACTTTGAATCTCCCATTATTTCGACTTGGGTTGCCCCCAATTCTAACAAAATTTCAAGTCCAGCGATCAAAGCTTCATATTCAGCTTTGTTATTGGAACATAGGCCCTCGACTCTATACTTGAATTTTGTTGGAATTTTGTCAGGCGAAATTATCAACAGACCTATGCCTGTCCCGTTCTTGTGACTAGACCCGTCGAAGTATAGCTTCCAAGGCTCTAGTTCAACAATGTTCAGGGTACTTTCATTTATGGAGTGGTTGACAATAAAGTCTGCCACTATTTGCCCTTAGACCGCTTTCAACGGTCTATACGTTAATGAATACTCAGTTAATGCTAATCCCCATTTACCAATTTGACTATGCAAAATAGGTTTGGACAACATGTGCTTAATAATATCAAAATGTGACGAAACGTAAACATCAACTGGTTTTATATATTGCTTCAACTTCATACATGAGAAATACAAACATAAGCATAATTTCTCTATCTCACTATACCTAGTTTCTGCATCATTTAAAACTCTGCTAAGGTAGTAAATGGTTCTTTCGACGCCACTTCCATCCTCTTGAGCAAGCATGCTCCCTAGAGTTTTTTCTGACGGTGCTATGTACAGTCTCATGCTTTTATTTCAACATGGAGGTGAAAGGACCGGAGGATGAGTCAAGTAGTCCTTGATCTTGTCGAAAGCCTCTTGCTGATCTTTCGTCCATTCGAACTTCTCCTTGGTGGCTCGAAGCAATGGCGAGAAGGCCTGTGTTTTTCCACTGAGATTTGATATGAACCTTCTTAGGAAATTTATTTTGCCCAACAAGGATTGAAGTTCCTTTTTGTTGGATGGTGCTTTCGCTTCCATGATGGCCTTTGTTTTGTTTTGGTTGATTTTGATCCCCTTCTTGTGGACCACGAAACCTAGAAAATCTCCTGCTTGTACGCAAAATGCACACTTAAGGGGATTCATCTTGAGGCCAAACTTCCTCATTCTCATGAAGGATTTGCGTAGATGTTCCACATGAGCCTTTCCTGACACAGATTTTATCACAATGTCATCAATGTATATTTTCATAAAGGACTCAATGTAATCATGGAAAATCGAATTCATCACCCGCTGGTACGTTGCCCCAGCATTTTTTAGGCCAAAAGGTATCACTACCCATTCGTAAGTGCCTAAGGCCCCTGGGCAACCGAACACCGTTTTAGGAACGTCATCCTCAGCAATGAAAATCTGGTTGTAACCAGAATATCCATCCAGCATGCTAAGGTATTCGTGGTCAGTGGCTGACTCGACTAGCATTTCTGCCACTGGCATCGAATACTCATCTTTAGGAGTTGCTGAATTTAAATCCCTAAAGTCTATGTAGACTCTTAAAGATCCGTTTTTCTTAATGACTGGTACAATGTTTGCTAGCCATTCGACATACCTGGTCGTACGGATAGACTTGCATCGGAGGAGTCTTTCGATTTCCTCCTTTATCTTTGAGAGGATTTCAGGGGCAAAACGTCTTGGATTCTGCTTGGCTGGTTTTTTGCCAGGCTTGATTGGTAGCCTATGCTCGACTAGATCTCTCTTTAGACCTGGCATTTTGTTGTAGTCCCAAGAAAAATAATCCCTGTACTCTCGTAGCAACTGAATATTTTCGACCCTAAGTTGGGGGTCGAGGTTGGCGCTGATATAAGTTGGCCTTTTGATTACTCCATCTCCCAGGTCAACTTCCTCCAGTGGATCTTATGCCAACATTTTAACATCGTTGGCCAATGGATCTTTTTCAAAACCCAAAGGCTCATCGTCATATATGGCGTCGAGTCTTTGCCCTTCGCATTGAATCTTAGGGTTGAAATGCCCAACTGGACCTATTTGTTTGGATTTTTCGTTGGCTCCCTCAGCCATTTTGTTATTAGCGGCCTCCAAGGCCGTTTGTAGCTTAGTTTCGGCCACGTAGGCCGAAATCCTTTGAAGCGCTACGACTTCAGTCATCATCATCAAACTCACTTCCCCAGCCAGTGGGGTCTATGGGAAGTTCGCCAATGTATGGTAACCTTTCACCTGGCACTTCCTTGTCCCATCGGAAACCTTTGACGGGATGCAGATATAATGAGCAATACACTTCGTCATTAGGTGTAAAGTAAAAATCTGCAGGTTCACATGGCCCTATACTGGCCAAATGTTTGTCAAACTGACCTCTATCAATATGGTTTATAGGTGCTTTGAAGTATCCCTGATCTGCTTCGATGTTTTCGACAATGCCATCTGGTCTCCAGATGGCGATCCTCTGATGCATCGAAGATGACACTTCCCCCACTCCATGGATCCATTCTCTTCCAAGTAATAGATTATAGTTGGCAGTGGTCTCCACCACCATGAAGACAGTCGGGCGGTTAATGGTTCCGACCGTGACATTCACCTGAATGACCCCCATGGTCGAACCCACTTTTCCTTCATAGTTTGATAACACCATGTTGTGTGGCTTGGTGTCTGTCTCACTTTTCCCAATTTTTTTCAACAGAAAATGCGGCATTAGGTTTACCGTAGCGCCGCAATCCACCAAGATTTTGTTAACTGGGACCTTCTCTATTTGTGTCGTAATATAAAGAGGCTTCAAATGATTTTTTATCACCTCTGTTGGCCGTTCAAAGAATGCGTTTTTCTCCTCGACGCAGCCATTGTTCATCACATAATAGCATACCGGCTTATGAGCCGTTATTTCCCAATTCGTATATGTGTCTGAGTTTTCAACTACGGAAATCCTGTCGAATTCCCTGGGCATTACTCATACTATGTTGACCAAAATATCCAACGTATCATCAGAGTCTTCATCAAAATTATCGGTCACTTCGTCATCGACCGATTTCCTCTGTTCTTCGACCTGCGTTAAAAACAACTTTCTTCCTACAGGTGCCTTCCTGAACATCTTTGTTCGACCCTCATGTTCGACGGGGATGTTGGGACTGGATTGTGGTTAGTCCCTATGTGCACCTTCTCTGTGTGCTTTTCTTCTTCTCTGCTCACGTCTCCATTGGGATCGAGACATGGGATTCTTCCCTTTATAATTTTCTGACACATGAGCAGCCCTCAAAGACTGAAATTCTTTTCGGTAGCTTAACGAAGATCCTCGTTGCACTTCGAAGTTCTTCCACCTCTTCTGCCCTTGCTGCCTGTTCTCATTAAGCTTCGTCCACTTCCCATCAGTGGCCTCAGCATTGGGCTTAAAACTAGTGGGTTTGTTCGTATGAGGTCTCATGCGGGGGTCAGATCTTTGTTGAAGGCCTCTTCGAGGGTCGAATCTTGGCCTTTCGTTATCTTGCCTCAGCCTTCGTGTCCCTTCTAGCTTTTGTGCGGCCTTCTTGTCGAATATGGCGCTGCATCGGGGACAAAGCATCACACTAGAACCTCTCTCCTGGAAGTGGTGAAGGAAAGAAACAATAGATTCCTCCTGCTCTGGGTATGCTTCCCTAGTGTGTGTTTCTTGGTTTCTCGACTCACTGTCTGCTACCTCCTCATGCTGGGTGATTTGTACCATGTTAATTTCAACTTCTTTGGCCAGATTAAGCTTCTTCAGTCTTAACTCCACGCCTTTGGTGGCTTGATCAATTTTGACGAAGTCATCAGCCGTTTCTTTGGTCACTATCTCCCAACCCAGATTGGTCCTGTTGTTTGGGCTTTTGGTTTCATCCCTTTGGTCACAGTTATCAACTTCCATTTCGACACAGCTCCTTTGTCCGAAGCTCATGGTAACTTTCGCCATCACATCTTCGTCCATGGGATTTCCAGCAGCCTTTGTTACTTCGATTGAAAAGTCGTAGCCGTCAGCAACTTCGACCATATTAGCCTCGACTGGCTCTGTGTAATTTGCGTCTGCCGTTTGCAGAGGATCTGTATCAACCTTCATCTGGTCGCCAGCTTTCTCTCCGAACTTTAGACGTCCTTTCTGGATCGCATTCTGAACAAGGTCCCTGAAAAGAAAATATTGAGACGTTTTATGACCCAAGAAATTATGATATTTACAAAACCCTATTTTCTTCCTTTGTTCTATGGACGACATTTTGGCGCCAGGAGGCACTATCATTTGTCCGTCCTTAACTAACAAATCGAAGATTTCATCATATTTTGTGATGTCGAAAGTATATGTTTTATTTGGGAACCTATCATTCTTTTCAGATTCGACATAACTCTTCCCTTGTGGGGGAGCTAGTACTTTGCATAAGTAAGGCGGTCCTTGTTTAAGTTCAGCAAGGTCCACTCCGCCATCGTCGAAACTCACAGGCTCATCACACAGACCTTCGACATTCTCATTATATTCGACAAAAGCTACCTTCTTATTTTTATTAAACTTAGCCTTCTCGTCTTTGAGTCTTTCTAGTTGCCTAACTCGATCAGCTAGCTGAGCCATGTCCCTTAGATACTGGGTATCCAACTTTTTCCTAATAGAGTAGTCGAGACCCCCAGCGGCCATTTCGACCAACTCATGTTCAGGGACCTGCGTGAAGCATCTGACTTTAAGCAACCGGAACCTATTAAGGTATTCCTCTATTGGCTCAGAAAACTTACGCTTCACACTAGCGAGTTCCCTCAAGCTAATTTTAGTCTGACCTATATAGAACTGTTCATGGAACAAACGCTCTAACTGGATTCAATTACACACCGTGTTAGGGGGAAGTGTTGTGAACCAGGTAAAGGCGTTCTTAGTAAGAGAACTTAGGAAGTATTTTATTCTAAGGCTTTCATCATTCGCTATCTCTCCAGCCTCAATTAGGTAACGAGCCACATGTTCGACGGTAGATTCCGTCGTATCTCCTGAAAACTTAGTGAATTTGGGTACTTTCGTCTTAGGAGGTAACTCCGCCTGAAGGATATAGTCTACTATAGGTGAAGTGTAGTTTGGCTTGGTGAAACTAGTGTTTAACCCATTTCTGGCCATAATTCTCTCGACCATGGCTCCTAGATTATTGTCGAAGGCTACGTTGTTTCGACGAACCTGCTGGACTACATTATCTGCGTCTTGGTTCTGATTCACAACTACTACTCCTGGGTTTCTTTCTCCCAAGACACTGGGTTGGTTTTGCAAAGGCTCTTCCCTAATCCCTTCGACTAACGGAGGGGCCATCCTTCCTTGGTTTCCTACGTCGACTTCTGCCATATTCGCCAGGTTGTCTCGTGGGGTATCCGCTACTGTGGCTTGGTTTCTGGTTAAGAGAGGTACCCCCATGAATTCATCCATTCTCGTTAATTGTAACGCCAATTGTTGATTGGTCTGAGTTGTATTTTAGATTAATGGTTGAAATATTTCACCCATGGTTTGTGACAAAGTCTGAACCATTTGTAGGTTACTTTCGTCCATCTGCTGTCTTAAACAAGCAACTGAGGTGTTGGTCAAATTGGGGCCTTGCGTCGAATACCCTACACTCTGGCTTTGGGGGGTTTCGACCCAAGTTCAAGCCTGACCCTGACCCTTGTAGCAGCGAAGCCATCGCCTGATCTGAGAATATGTAGGGTGCACTTTGGAGCCCCTGCATCATAGCGGTGGGCATCCCGTATAGGGGATTTCTTGGTGACTGTGAAAAACCAGGGGGACCAAACTGCCTGGACGTCGAACTTCTTCCTAACAAAATCTGAGGATTCGACGTTTGATGACCAATATATTCCAACACTGGTTAAGTATAAGGTCTTATCACTGTCAATCCAGCCCCAAGTATGGAAGGTGTCAGTACTGGCCTCACCGGAAGCACCGTTTGTTCTCCAGTCGACGGTATCGGAGGGGGAACTCCCTCGTCTCTTATTCCCTCGATGGAACCGTCTCCTTGATGGTTGGGGTTATCTGGCTGGTTCGTATCCGTAGCCATGTTCCTAATGTTTTTTCTTGGTCGTGTCCCTTCGTTTACAGCGGCAATTTTACCACTTCTTAGTAACATAAAAATGTACCTCTCACGAAAAAGGACCAGTACGAATGCAGAATTTTTATAAGTTTAGTTTTATGAAAAAGATTTTCTAGCACTGTCCCACCGGGCGTGCCATTTTGTTTCCCTTGAAAATCGGAAAACAACCGCTGATCTTCCAAATCTAACTTTGGTGACTCACAGGATCGATCAGATTAATCCTAGGACATGTGCTAAAAGGTTTTTTCGTTTTAAAAGTCTATTCAAGTTCCACACTCGAACAGTATTGGGGTGAAAGTATCTTAAAGAAACATCTATTCGACTACGGGATAACTTAAAGGTAAAATAAAGCTTTCAATAAAAGAGAAGAAAGTTTGTTGGGAGAGGTGAAGTTAGATTGAGGACGAAGAGAAAAGAATTGCATAGGAAGGGGAAAAATAAAGTAAGGAAAAAAGGTGTAAAGACAATAAAAGACTTTGTAAAGTTTAAAGTAAAACAAGTAAATTGCATTAAGTTAAAAGATGGTGTGTTTACATCACATACATTCTCTACAATACTCGCTTTCTCTACACTCGGATACTTGGAGTAATTTTAAGAGTAATTTGTACAATAGTAAATTACAACACACTTTGGATATGTCTAAGACACCCTATTTATAGTAGTAAAAAATAACCTCTAATAACCTCCATCATCACCTCCTTCCGCCATTTTTCGCAAATGCATGGATCTACTGCTCATAAGGTGACACGCGTCTCCCTCAATATTCAACAAGCAAAACCGTTCCCTCCAATTTTTTGAATTTCAAATCCTTCGACGAACCATCCCTAACAACAAGTGGTCGAACTCCTAGTCTTTGGGTGAGTTCTTCGACTTCTTCTTCTGGCTGTTTTGCCTCTTTCGACCACTCTCTCGCTCTCAACCTATCTTTGACCCTTTTATCTTGAATTCCTTCCTTCTACATGAGGCGTCGAATTTAGGAGCTAACATGGTCAAAAAGTATTATGGCTCTAACTCACTCGGACATCGATTTCTATAACCGTGTGAATGATGGGACGTTAATCATTGATAGTTGTGGAGACTTTGCCAATGTACCCTTACTTGGCTTTAATGGAGGAATCAGCTACGATCCTGTTCTAGCTCGTCGACAGTTAGGATATCTGTTGGAGGAACCACCCAAGAGTGTTCATGTGGAGTGTATTTTCTTCAAAGACGACAAAGAACTTCAAGAGAAAATTGTGGTTGCTTGGCGTCACTTGCATAAGAAAGGGAAAGAAAATCTGGGAAAGCCTAATTGTGTGTCTTTGGAACCATATCTTCATTAGAGAGCAATCAAGTTGAAGATGCCTTATCCTCGTCAAGATCCTATGCCTCCAAGAAGGGAACCTGTTTTGGTATTCATGTCTGAAGCTGAAGAATTAAAGATCGCTTTGAGAAAAGCACAACGGGATTCAGAAGCATGGAAGAATAAGTATCAGGTGGTTGTTAAAGAAAATGTTGAACTTCATAAGCAACTTCAGTTGAAGAATCAAGAATCACTTTCTTACAAGAAGATAAAATCCCAAGAGGATTTATTTTCCTCCAACCCTCAATCTACCCCTTGGAAGTTGGTTGTGGACAAGCTCACCCTCGAGAAGGCCCAGCTAGAAGAATAGATCAAGGAGCAGAATAAGATTCCTTAGGACTTTATTAGCTTTTATTTAGCTATTTGTTTAAGACTCTTTAAGGAATATTTATTTGTAATCCGTTATAAAATAATAAACATTTTTATTTTCGCCACAATGTTCATAAATATTAGAGTTCCATGAAGTCTTCGCATCTTTGCATTGCACTTTTTTTTTCTCTAGCACTTCAAGAAACTCAATTTTGTTCCTAAAAAATTCCCGGTGCTCTCTCTCTCTCTCTCTCTCTCTCTCTCTCTCTCTCTCTCTCTCTCTCTCTCTCTCTCTCTCTCTCTCTCTCTCTCTCTCTCTTGTCGCTACGCGAAAAATGACACAGAGTCGCCACCGGATTTTATTTATCCCAAGGAGGGAAAGGGAAATAGTGATAAAACCTTTTGGATAAGAGCATGATCATCGCAACCAAGTCTTAGGGTTTGAGAGTCGGTTATACGAGGGGAAGGTGTTAGCACCCCCTCGCATCTATCGTACTCGATGGGAACCTTCTAGGTAGTTTAGCGTGAATGAGTGTTTTTATTATTAAAAGTGTGTTTGCTTAAAAGAAAGGAGGGGTTGGTTTTTTATTTTAATGCTCGTCAAGGATTGTGGCCCTTGTGCCTACGTATCCTCACTTAAAAGAAGTGAAGAATCAGAGCTCCGTAGTTCGGAGGCTTGTGAAATAGTTGTTTGTTGGTTGATTTTATACCTTGAAAAAGGGTTTTCGGATTGATGCCCTAAGGCGAAAATAAGTTTTATGAGTTAATGTCATTTTTAGGTTTTTTGAAATGAAATTGTTCTTGATTAGGGTCACACTAAAACTTTGGATAGAGATGAATGTTTCGAATAACTAAGTCGAGCGCCTTGTATTCAAAACATTCGGAACGAGTGTAGGAGGGTTCCATTCTCATTCCTTCCCCACCACTTTAAAGTTTATGGTGTATAACCCCAATCGTATATTATTGTGTTTTGGATTTATTTTTTTTGAGGAAAGAGTATCACTTGATGTTGGATCAAGGTTTATTTTTATAAAAAAAGGTTTGAAGCGATACAAACAAGGTCGATGGTGATGCACAAGGCAATCGACTTACAAGGTTGAAAATGACTCGATAAAATCGAGAGTTTGTTTTTGAAAATGGTTTTTGGAAACAAAGGTCATAAATGACCAACAATATCCACATACAAATGACTATACAATCACATAGGGTTAGATGTCTTGAACAAGGCAAAAACAAAAAAACACAACAAAAAAAAAACGGTGCCATCAAGGAGTTCGCCGTGCGAACTCCTTGAAAAAAAAATTTTAAAGGTAAAAATAGCAAAAAAAAAAACGTGAAAACAGGGGGCCTGACACGGCTGGCCATGTTGGATGACACGGACCATGTCAAAAAGTGCATACAAAAATGAGTTTTTGAGGCAAAACAGCGGGCTGACACGGCCGCCCGTGTCACACGACACGGCCCGTGTCACAAAGTGCCCAGAAACAAAGATTTTTGAGGTAAACAGCGGTGTGACACGGCCCGTGTCAGAAGGTCTGGTAGATACACTCCAAAGAAAACTCAAACAATGGCGTGACACGGCCACCCGTGTCGTGTGACACGGCCCGTGTCAGAAGGTCTGGGAGATACGCTCCAAAGAAAACTCAAACAGCGGGCTGACACGGCCGCCCGTGTCGTGTGACACGGCCCGTGTCAGCCTTGCTGGGTAAAAAAATGAACTTTTTCTTTGTTTTTCTTTCTTTCTTGTGGTTCTTAAAAAAGGTTTCTTGGCCCCCCTTGGGACCTTATACAAGGTACACAACACAAACACACTTAACAAGGATAATAAATAGCAAGTGCAAAATATAAAGAGAGAAAAGTTTGAAGGAATGGATACCAAAGAGTTGTTCTCCTTCTTTGTTAAGCCTCCACTGATTTGGTTGGGTATTCTATTCCTTCTTCTCTCTATGTTTTGAAGTTGCTTCTCCTCAAAGCTTCTCTTGTGTTTCTATGGAACTCTCTTGATTTTTGCTGGTTTTCTTTTTCTCTATTTTTTTTGGTTTTTAGGGTTTCTTGCTCTCTATATTTTTTTCTCTCAATGTGTAGTGAATGATGAATGAATCCTTCTTTGCAGCCCCCTATCCTCTCTTATCTCACTTTTTCTGCTGTACCAAATCACTTTCTCTCAATGTGTAGTCAAGTGACTTTTACAGATAAATTTCATAGTCCTCTGATGACCTGTAATTTGCAAGAACCATAACTTGAGTTCTATAAATCCCCTTGAGGACTTATAGTACTCATATTAAAGGTATTGAGAAGCTCTACAAGTTTCATGTTGGCCAAAGCTCCATTTGAAACTTGTATTTTGACTTATGAGGCTTTGAATTTAGGCACTAAACAGGGGATTTTACACTAAAACCCTAATTTAGCAACTTCCCACATTCTTGATCTTTCTTTGCTTAACCTTGGCAAAACACCACAAATGTATCAACATACCAATTCATGAATCCCATGACCTCAAGGTAGGCTTTGATGCTCTCCAACTACTCAATTGAATTAGGGTTGACCCAGATGAAACCCTAGTTGACTGTACCTCAACTGTGGCTCTCATACTTGAATCAATGACTTGCCTCAGCTTCAATAAAGCCCTCTAGACATCCCATGAGATCCATACACACCTCACATTCACATCCCATGTTTCTCATCCCACTGATAATTCTCAATATTCCTCAGGATAGGAGCAAAACCCACATGTAGGCACTCAAACTTCTCAAGACTTCAAATCCCTTCTTGATGGCTTGGATGACTTTCACACTTGGATAAGACCTCTTGCTAGGCTCTTCTCTTGATAGACACCCTTGATCCCTTGTTGGAGGAATGCTATGCTATGATATGCCAATGATTGAACTATGTACATGATGTAACTATGCAAATGAAATGCAATGAAACATAAATCAGGCAAGAAAAAGTTGAGCAAATTTTAGGGTGCAACAGCTGCCCCTATTCAAACGGCTTGGACCCGACTGGGTGAAGAGCGAACGACCTTCAAACAATCGAGGTACAAGACGGTTGAATACCAAGAAACTCGGAAATTTGACAACCGCAGAAATAAACTGCACTGCTTGGGGAACGACATCCACCAACTGAATCTGGTCGTTACGGCAACAACTAATCCAACGTCTGATAATAATTCTGATTTCAACTTCAACTACCTATGTAACGCCACAGGTACTGAACAATCTTTGCAAAAAACACCTCCGTCCATAACTGGACTAACCTTGTCAACACAAGAAGAGAAACAAAGTCGTCAACACGAATAGAGATTCCGTCGTCATAAGAGTAACCTTGTACACATCTGGACCCAAATTTCGTCAAATCACGAATAAGTACAAATCTGTCCACGTCAGGACTCACATTTCGTCGACCCGAAGAAATCTCAACAACACAGGAATAGAACTTTTTCCACGTTAGGACGCTTGTTTCGTCAACACGAAGAAATCTCAACATAAACTTGTCCACGTCAGGACTCCACCTGCCGTCGACACGGAACAATCCCGGCGACTTCGCTGGGGATGAATCGTCTGCATTCCGTCAGCGCGAGGGGATCCTATCAACATAGGAATAAATTGTCCATGTCCGGAATAAATTGTCCATGTTAGGAATAAGCAGTCCACGTTAGGAATAAACTGTCCACGTTAGGAATAAACTGTCCACTTTAGGAATAAACTGTCCATGTTAGGAATAAACTGTCCACTTTAGGAATAAACTGTCCATGTTAGGAATAAACTGTCCACGTTATGACTCACATCTCGTCTTGATTTGTCCACATCAGGACTCACATCTTCGACCCGCTGAGGAAATGAAACTTGTCCACGTCAGGACTCACGCTTCGCCAACACGAAGAAAGATAAATTTGTCCACGTCAGGACTCGCGCATCTTGTCAACCCGAGGAACTATAAACTTGTCCACGTCAGGACACACATTTTTCCGATACGAAGGAAGATATCTGCTGGGGATAAATGGTTCACAAAGAGTAATCAATTTTGTCCACGCCCGGACTCCACATTCCATCAATACGGAGAAATCGAATCTGTCCACGTCAGGACTAGCACATCTCGTCAACCCGAGGAAAATAAATCTGTCCATGTTAGGACACCCACTTCACTACCACGAAGAAATCCCGTCAATAAGTTGTCCACGTCAGGACTCATATCTCGTCAACACGAGGAACTCCTATCAACATAGGCAATAAAATTTTGACGATCTCCGGGGAAATACTCCTGTCAACCAGTAAGAAAATACATCTGTCTGTTCATACGGGAAGATACTCTGAATACAGTTTCTCTGCTTATCCCTACAGTAGCTAACTCCATTGGTCCCAACCCACAAACCTTTTAGCACTGACGTGACAGCGACTTTGAGGCGGACTCTACTGGGGATATTTGGAAATCAAACTGCCGGACGCCTGTTTCGATAACTGGCGGCAGCTTCCGAAATTTGATTCATGAAACCCCTTGACGTTGACGTAACAACAAATTTGAAGAAAATAATCTGTTGGTCGGATAAGAGAAACTTCAACAAGCAACTCTGGCGGGGAAAACAAGAGAAATTTAAACAAATAACTCTGCTCGGGGACAAAGAGAAACTTAACCAAGTAACTCTGTGGGGAAAAATAGAAAGATGAACCGTATCATCACACGTCTCACGACAAGACCTCGAATACCTGGTAATAGATCTGAGCTAGAACTTCATACTCTTGCTGAGAAAACACACCTGAAAGCAAAAGGTTAACCAACCTGATTTATGTTTCAAAATGCGTATGTTTGAAAATGGCGTAATGCTCCGTACAGCATGGAAATGCTACGCGTTTGAGTAGATGCGAATATGACGATATATGCAAATGCAAATGCAGGCTCATGCTGCCGGGGCCACTATGGCAATGATGTCTCATGAATGCTGAGGGTAACGCCAACTCCGCCGGGGAGAACAAGTATCACAAAATATTCTGGCGAAATAAACGCCAGAAATACAACCTACTCTGCCGGGGAGAGATTAAACATCGATTTCCACTGGGAGGAAAGGACAAACACCCTGCTGGTGAACAAACTTAGCTGAGAAAGAAACGACACTTCTGAGCAGAGCACACTATCTGGGCACAGTTTACACATTCAGAGTTACCACTCTGCTGAGGATCAACATCCTGTCAATGGCATGACGACCTGTGGGGAGCAAGAACACCCTCCTTCGCGGATATAGACCTTCTGAACCAACAACTTGGTTAACTATTACAGGACTCTCCCATGCTGGAGATTGAACGTGCACATCTTCGATTCGCTGAGGAGCGCAACCTCTGCAGGGGACATTGATTTTGACTTGCTGGGATTAATCCTATGGACGGCTTTCCATGAGGACACTCTCCCAGGGAAAATAAATCCCTCCTTCGGGAAGGGATAAACGTCATTTCAAATCTCGGGGGGATAAACTGCGACTAGCTGAGGAATGACATCAACTGGAATCAGGTCTTACGTTAAGCGACCTTGGCTGGGGAATACAATTCCTGACCATTTGCTCCAAAGGTAAGAATCCTGCAAAACACAAACGAGACAAAAAAGGCCTATACAACAAAATCTATCCGGGTTAGCATCTATGACATTACTTCAGTCAATTCGAAGTTTTAGCAATTATTGGCAAGGGCCAACAAGATTATGTAAGTGAAAGTTTATCAAAAACATTGGCGTCTTTCACAAACAAAACAGTAAAGAACAAGAATCAAGTACTGAATAACATGTTTTATTGATAATGGGCCTCTGAATAGGAAAAGTTTTGTACACTGGATGCAACTCCTAAAAAGAGGAAGTTACGCACAACCACACATAAATATATGCATAATAAGCATAAAGAAAATACAAAATAATATTTGTATACATGTCGGCAACGTGGCAGATGAACACCATGAGCTGATCCTCCTATGACTCATCTGACTCTGCGCTTTCCCGGCACTCGATCTTTGGAAGAGATTGTTTTTAGATAGAAGGCCCCCCGGGTACTCCCAAACCACCAAGCAATGCCGTATCAAATCCGGACCGCAGTCATTTGCTTTTCCAATCCCTAACTTTTGCGTGAACCGCCCTTTGCGGGTTTTCAATTCACCGGGATACCCTTTTTTGCCGAAGTCGCCCTTTTCAGGTTTTCGACTTCGCGGGTGTACATCTTTTCAATTTTATCCCTAACTTTTGCCCGAACCTTTTATTCATTTTTTATGGTTCGCCGGGATGCCCCATTTTTGCCTGGACTCTCTTTTTACTGTCCAGCGGGTCACTTTCAAGCAAAGTATTTTTTAACTGCGTCCGAATTCACAGGAGACGTAAAGTCTTCACCATCCATGGTGGATAGTAACAAGGCTCCTCCAGAGAAGACTTTTCTGACAACGTAGGGACCTTCGTAGTTAGGAGTCCACTTGCCCATGTGATCTGTTTGTGGTGGGAGAATCTTTTTCAAAACAAGATCGCCCGTCTGAAAACTTCGAGGGTGCACCTTCTTGTCGTAAGCTTTCTTCATCCGGCTCTGATATAACCGACCGTATGCTAAAGAAGCCAGTATCTTCTCATCCATTAAGCTGAGCTGATTCAGTCTATCTTTAACCCATTCTGCCTCGTCAAGTTGGACATCACGTAAAACCCTCAGGGAAGTAATCTCGACCTCCAACGGTAACACCGCCTCCATCCCGTATACCAGTGAAAAAGGGGTTTCCCCGGTTGATGTATGTACCGTCGTACGATAACCGTGCAAAGAGAAAGGTAGCATCTCGTTCCAGTCCTTATACGTCACAACCATCTTCTGAACAATCTTCTTTATGTTCTTATTGGCCGCCTCAACAGAGCCATTCATCTTGGGCCGGTAAGGAGAAGAGTTGTGGTGCTCAATCTTAAAATTCTGACACAGCTCTTTCATCATTTTATTATTCAAATTTGAACCGTTGTCGGTGATAATCCGCTCAGGTATTCCATATCTGCAGATAATATCTCGTTTGATAAATCTGGCTACCACTTGTTTGGTCACCCTGGCATATGATGCTGCTTCCACCCATTTGGTGAAGTAACCAATTGCCACCAAAATGAATCGGTGTCCGTTTGATGCCGTGGGCTCAATCTTGCCAATCATATCAATCCCCCACATCGAGAAAGGCCATGGTGATGACATCACCTTCAGAGGACTTGGAGGCACATGGATCTTGTCCGCATAAATCTGGCATTTATGACACCTTTTTGCAAACTTGAAACAGTCTGTTTCCATAGTCAGCCAATAATAACCTGCCCGCAGCAGTTTTCTCGTCATAGCATGCCCGCCCGCATGTGTACCAAATGTACCCTCATGTATCTCTTCCATGAGCAACTTCGCCTCTTTCTCATCTACACAGCGTAGCAACACCAAGTCATGGTTTCTTTTGTATAGGACACCGTCCGGATTCAGATAGAAATTGCCAGCCAATCTCCTGAGAGTCTTATGATCTCGACTAGATGCCCCAGCCGAATACTCCTTGTTCTTCAGGAAATTCTGGATGTCAAAGTACCAGGGTTTACCATCGGGAGCCTCGTCAATAGCGAATATGAAGGCAGGCCTATCAAGCCGAGAGATAACAATCCGGGGAGCCTCGTTCCAGAAGTTAACTTTATACATTGAAGACAATGTCGCCAGGGCGTCAGCCATTTGATTTTCTGCTCGTGGCACATGATACAATTCCACCTTGTCAAAGAAAGGCAACAATCTCCTTCCATAATTCATATATGGTATCAAATTGGGCTGACGTGTCTCCCATTCTCCTTTAATCTGATTCACTACTAGAGCTGAGTCTCCGTATACATCCAGGTTCTTGATTTGCAAATCAACGGCTTCTTCCAGACCCATGATGCAAGCCTCATATTCAGCCTCGTTGTTGGTAACGGGAAAAGTCAATCGGGCAGTAAATGGGATGTGCGACCCATGAGGAGTAGTGATAATTGCACCTATTCCGCTACCATAGGAATTTACAGCTCCGTCAAATATCAACTGCCATTTGGAACCCAACTCTGGTCCTTCGTCCGACAATGGTTCTTCACAATCTTTCATCTTCAGGTACATGATATCCTCGTCAGGAAAATCAAACCTCATCGATTGGTATTCCTCAACAGGCTGCTCCGCAAGGTACTCTGACAGAACGCTGTCGCTACCGCGAAAATAAGGTGCCGGCAAAACAGAAGAGTCGCCACCTTTCGTTATTTATCCCTCAGAACGGGAAAGGAAACGATCGGAGAAACCTGACGAAAAGGTATAAGACAAGGTCGTCGCAACCGTTGTCTGGGTTCGGGAGTCGATTACGCAAGGGGAAGGTATTAGCACCCCTCACGTCCGTCGTACTCGACGGGATCCACGCTTGTTTGTGTTTACTGGACGGGTTTATTTTACTATCTACCTATCAAGGCTGGTCTGAAAAGAAAAGAAAATGACTCGGCAAAGCGTCGCACTTTATGCCTACGTATTCTCATCAGAGAATGAGAAATCAGAGTCAACGTAGTTCGACCTACGACGGGTTGCGGGGAAAGGTGGCTCGCCAATACATCAGTATTGTGCCTACGTACTCTCAACAGGTATGAGAGATCAGAGCTTACGTAGTTCGGGCTACTACGGCTTACGGGTTTAGATTCATCTGTTTTATCGAGTAGGGTTAAACAGCAGTTCCAGCAGTTAGGGACAAAGCCTGTTTGCGGTGGCGCTGAAGTTTAACGACACTCTTTTCTTCAGAAAAGCTTCCTTTGAGTTATGGGCCCACGGGGAAAAAAGGTTTGAAGTTTGTTTTCTGTCTTTTACGGAAGAAGTGTTTTTTATTGTGTTTGCAATTTCAATCGCACTAAAGACTATGACCTGAGAGTGAATGCGTCACATGTCACCCAAAGGGCACCATACTAAACATCCAAACTATTGAAAAGAAGCTCTCCAACAATCCTTTCTCAGATAGCTTAAGGCTCGTAACGTACGATAGAAATCATTCATGATTACTGTATCTTAAGCTGTTTTGAGATGAGAAGAGAACAGACTCAACTAAGGGGAGACTATCAAGTCCTACTGTTGTCATGCCAAGGATTCATCCTATAGTTGAAGTTTGAAACAGAGAACTCCTAGAAGTTATCATGCATAGGTTTCAATCTAAAGTGCTATCATCACTTCCTCATCAAAGGAGATGAGAGTCCTAAGGGATCATGTCAATGATAAACAGAAACAGATAAAGCATAAGCTTAAACAGTAAACGACTGTAAAAATGCATGCAATGCAAGTGAGGGAGGAAATGTGTGTGGGGAAGCAGCCTCCACAAGCTCATCTCAACCTCAATCCAGAATGAATAACTGTAATCATACAGAAAAAATAACATGCTATCAAGCAAAATAAACCACATGGGCAAGGGAACAGGGCTCTACCGAATACCCGCAAGCAAAGCCATACAGTAACAATACAAGCAGAGGGAACAACTCAACCTCTAGTGCAATCATGCTCCTAGATTAAAGTCAGTCTAGTCATGGACTTATTCTAATGCATCAAGCAAGTCAAACAAGGCACATCAATACAGAAAATAAAACAGACAAGAAAGCAGATCAACAACTCCCTCTGAATTCCAAGCTTCAGCTCTTCTAACAGTTATCCAGTCTTCAGACTTCAACCACCCTTCAAGGCTATCATCTTTCATGACAAGTATCAACTTGCTTCTCCAGGGTTTCAATCCATCAAACATAAGTATCAACTTATTCTTTCTTCATCAAGCCTCAGCTTCACCTTCAATCTCAATTGAATCCTCTTCATAAGTATCAACTCAGTCTTCAAGCTTCAGCTCTCTTTGCTTTACCAGTCTCAACTTGGTCTTCTTCTCCTACAAGCTTCAGCTGCTCAGAGTAATCTTCAATCACTTATAAGTGTCAACTTCATCCTTCAATTCTTCAAGCCTCAGCTCTTCATTCAGTCTTTATTAGATCTTCAAGTATTAACCTACTCTTCTTGCTCTTCAAGCTTCAACTAAAGTGGCAATGCTCAAGGAGTCATCCTCTTCCACACTCTTCAATGAAGTCCTCATCTTCAACTCAAGCCTAACATCTTTCAAGATACTCAAACCAGAGGACAATGGATTTAACAGGATGAGTGGAAATGATAAACAGCTTACTGACAACCAAAGGAAGCCTGTAAGGGTTCATCATTAGGAGAGACTGGTTCCCTCAAAGTTCTACTTCCCAGATAAAGCCACTCATCCTTCCAAAGGAGGGATGTGAATATCTGAGAAGGACTTTTAGTCATTGGGAGGAATGGAAGCACAAGATGCTTTCCATGTTTGAAAAAGAAATCACTCTAACTACAAGGCTCTCCCTATGTCCTATCTCCTAATCTTCATCAGACACCCTCAGGCACCACCAAATCCAAAGCTCCAAGCAACCTTAAGCCACCTCAAGCATCTTCCTCTTGTCTTCAACTTGTCCTCAATCTCAACCAAAGGCAAACCAAGCACAAACCCTAATCTAAGGGGACTAGAGAAATTAAACTAGTTGAATCAGTAGATTAGGATCACCTAAAACCTAGTACTAAAGTTAGTCCTAACTAAAATACTAGAATCAATTGTAAAATCCTACAAAAATTACTATGGGAACCTAGGTCAATCATGACTCTATCACATTAGTTTCAAAGATCAAATCATCAATTTGGACCTAAAACTAAATCCTACATTCCAAGGTATCAACCTAAAACCCTAAAAAGGAAGCACCTAAATATCAATCTAGAAAGCACACCTATTTTCATCACAAAAATGTGATAAAAATCTATGGGGATCATACATGTCTAACCTAATCACACACAAAAAAATTAGGCTCAAAATCATCACCATGAGATCAAACAAAATTCCACAAAAATATGCATCAAACATAAACACTTTAATATCAATTAAAATACAAAATTCCAATTAAATTAGAAATTATATGAAACGAAAATATTTTTTCTCTAAAAAATAATAGACTCAATCATGATTAATATGCAAAAAGAATGGATTTAATTGGATTAATATTCAATTAGTTATGAATTTTTCAAGAACCATGAACAAAATGGAAATTAAATGAAAATAACCAAACACACGGTGTGGATAGCAGTCAGATTTAGTTTAAAACATGGGTTTGGCTCGCTGGGGGGTGTGGATAACACTTATTTCACTAAGCCCAAACGCCCGAATAAATGAAACGCATCGTTTCATCAGAAACCCTTCACAACTCAGAATTAAAACGTGGCCCTTGGATCTTCTCCCAGTCAATGGTCAATCCATCATCCAATGGTGAGAACTTCATCTTCTTCATTTCAAACGTCTGAGCTTCGCGCCCAGCTTCGGCCACCGCCGGTGGAGCTCCGATCGTCCCCCTCAACCCTAGTTCTTTCTAGAGGCCTCCCATCCAAGAGGTCAAAACATGAAACACACTCCAAATCTTGCCACGAACTCAATCATACCATTAGTTTCTTCTGAAACCCCAAGAATCATCATCTCCCAATCTCAACCGAAAATGGTGATCTTCCTATTTTGTCTCTAATTCATCAATTAACCCTCTGAAATCCATCCTAGGCCATTCTACAACTAATCTACCACCTTAATTTAACCTAATTCTACCTAAATCATGCTATAGGAAGAAGGTTACCAACCTGGAAATTTTTGAATAACAGATGCACGAATCCTCCACTTCAAGCTCTCAAATCTTCTGGACACGATCACTGAACCTCCTCCTTGCTTCTGTATGCAAAAGATTCAATGAAAAGTGCTTCAATCTTGAAACACGATGATGAGTTGCAGGTGCTGAAAACCACTTGCTCCCACACGATCTAGCCACCAATTCTCCTTGGAAATGATCTGGAATCAATCCTTGATACTCATGGAAGAAGAACCAATCAAGAAAATGGAAGGAAATGGAGGAATTTGATGAAACCGATTGCACTTGCAAGCTATGAAAACTCAATTCCAAACTATGCTCAATCCTTCAATGATCACCAACCTCTGCCATGGATCCATTCTACTCAATATATAGATGAAGTTTGGATGATCTAGAACCCTCTAGATCCTTCCAATGAGATTTTCTACTTCTCATGTCATGAGATTTTGAATCACTTATCATGACATGCTCAATTCTGTTTGCAGCTTGAAATTCATCTCAATCTCTTTCAAAATCTCCCCTAGTGACATATTAGAGGTGTTTAGCTTGCACAAACCCTTGCTCATGCCTTGATTTTAAGTTATGCACATGTTACTTAATATGCAAGTAAGTGCTTTTCAAAGCAAGTCCATAAATTGAATCTCAACTCAAAAATGTGGCTAAACCAATGTTCTTAAAATGTTTTCTAGAGTCAAAATGATATATTACATGCCATGGTTTGGATTTGTAGGTTGAAAATATCAATTTCCAACTTTGATTCATTTAACTTATGCCTTTATTTTAGGTCATTTTTGCAACTTTGAACTACAAGCCTTTCCAACATCTCATGACCTCTTTAATAGCCTTAAAACATCATTTTGAACAAGTTTGATGTTGAATATTTTTCCATTTGAAGCTTGGAAATAGGAGTTATGGCTTAATGTTTGAAATGACCTGTAATCTCCAAATGACCAAAATGCCCTTGACTTGTCAAAGCCATAACTTGAGTTATACAAATCCTATCAAGGACTTCTAGTAATCTATAGAAAGCTAAGAAGATAAGGAACAACATCCATGTTGACCAAAAGTTCATAGGAATCATCCTTCTTGAGCAAAAGTTTGATGCAAGTTGGGTAACTTTCAAGGCCCCAGATTCACATACCTCAGATGACCTGTAACTTGTCAAAGTCATAACTTGAGCTATATAAATCCTATCAAGGACTTATAGTACTCAAATTAAAGATAAGAATAAGCTCTAAAACATTCATGTTGGGGGAAATATGAGATGACAATCACATCTTGGGCTAAACTGCCTTGAAGATAGGGGTCAAACTAGGGGATTTTACACTGTCAAGCCTTAGAAACCCTAGCTTGAAACTTCTCAAACTCTTCAATCATGATGAGTTAACCTTGGAATCATCCTTATAGCATCTCAATGCATCAATCCATGATCACATGGCTCTTGGTTTAGGTCTCAACCCTCTCCAAATCATCAGTTGACCTAGGGTTGACCCAGTCAAACCCTAATTACACCACTCATGGCTGAGTCTTTTTAATCTTGCACCATGACCTGTCTAGGCTTCATGATGGATTTCAAGACATCTCATAAGATATCTCAAGGCTTCAAGTCCATCTTCATGGCTTCAGAATCATCTGATGACTTCCCACAACTCTCAAGTTAGGAGACCTACACCCTTGGTTTCAACCACTCACTCTGAGGATCTTCTAACTTCTTTGACAAGGATATCAACCCTTTAACACTTGAATAAGCTTCTTGGCTAGCTTCAAAGTCTTGTGTAGCTCTTGATTGGTAATCATACCTCTTGATCTCCTACACACATGTCAATGAATTGCAAATGATAATGCTAATGTGAATGAAGTGAAACATAAGCTAGGTAAAGAGAAGTTGGTCAAATTTTGGGGTGCAACAACTGCCCCTATTCAAACGGCTTGGACCTGACTGGGTGAGAAGCGAACGACTCTCAGCCAATCAAGGTGCGAGACGATTGAATACTGACAAACCTGGAAATTTTCCAACTGCACAAGTACACGATACTCTGATGGGAATAAGTCTTTGGAAACTGAAATACTAGTTGCACGGCAACTAGCTGGGGAATTGGTCACACGGTAACCGGTGATACATGGTCGATCATGCCGTCAGGCATCAAGATTCCTCGGGACTCATCAGGTTAACACCCAAGTTGGTCATGCCGTCGGGCATTCAAGGAAATTTTCGGGCATCAGCCGGACTTCATCAGTGAGTAGGGAATAGAATTCTCGGTCAATCATGGACCAATTGGGGATATCCAAACTTCTACCATCAGGAACTCCGCATCGGCTGGGAGAACGGATTTGTCAATACGGCTGGACTTCAATCATCAAGTCTTCGAGGGAAGTTTCAACTTCACTGTTCAGAAACCTGCTGGGGATGACACATCTCTGCTGGGGACTCTGGAGAACTGTCAAGTAACTCTGCTTCGGGGATCCAAAAATCCTTCTAGGTAAATCAACTCTGCTGAGGACATCAAGAATCATCTTGAACAAATAACTATGTGGGGACTTCAAGAATCATCCTGAACCAATAACTCTGCTGGAGATTTCAGGAATCATCCTGAGTGAATACTCTGTTGGGGATTTCAGGAATCATCCTGGGCAACCTCTGCTGGGGACTCTAAGCATCAGCTTGAGCAACCAACTCTCGCGACTTCACTGGGGATTTTAAGAATCATCTTAAACAATCAACTTCGCTGGGGAATCCAAGAATCATCTTGATCAAGCGGCTCTGCAGGGGATTCAAGAATCATCTTGAGCAAGCGACTCTGCGGAGGAACACCTGCAAAACAAGAACGGTAACGACCTAGCTCATGTTTCACATGCATATGCTTTGATAATGGTGCAATGCTCCACACAGTGGAAATGCTATGCGTTTACGATAAATGCTATGCAATCATGCAAAATGCTACGATCCCGTCAGCAAAATAAATGCTAAAGGGAGAATCCTCTTGTCAAGGAGGAAGAACCACTCTGGTGGAGAAAAGGTCACGCTGATCTCAATCGAACTCTGCATGGGGAAATGAACTTCAGTTGACTGCTGCAGGGAGACGGAGCTCTACGGGAACCTGGACCTGCTGAGGAGAGCGATGTTAATCACGCAAATAAACTGCACGACCTTCACGGCTAAACCCTCCTGGAGATAACGACTCCGGCGGGGAAATACAGCATCAGCTATTCAACATTCTACTGGGGACAACCAATCATGACCCGAACTGCTTTCCGAGGACTCGGCTCTCTTGGGTTTCTGCAGACTCGGCTGGGGAAGGAGAAATCATCCTGCTTCGGGGGAGAGTACGACTCTGCGGGGGATTTCAATTCCGCTGGGGACTTCAGTCTAGCACTATCAATTGCTGCTCACTTCATCGTATGACCCAGCTGGGGAGATGCCGCTCCCATAGGATGCATCTGATTGGGGAGAGAATCTTCTCTGCCTGGGGAGACATATCAATGCTTACGATCTCACATTCAGACTCTGCGGGGAGAGGCTGCTGAACCTTGCTGGAGGAAGAGGAATCATCCTGCTTGGGGACGCGCACGGCGCGCTGTCTGGAGTACACTACACCTGCAACAAACAGGCAAGATACCCTTCTCAAAGGGACCTATCAGGGTTATCATTTTGTGACAATGTTTAAGTAATTCATTGTTTCAACAATCAATGAGCTAGGCCAGTAAGTTTATGTATGCGCATTTTGTCAAAAACATCGGCGTTCTTTTTCGCAAACAAAACAGATAAATGCTAAACAGGTAAACAGAATTGCTGAATAGTATACATTTTATTGATAACGAACCCCTGACTGGGTAGGAACGTTTTACAACAGATGCAAGCTCCTGGAATGAGGAAGCCGCGCAAAAATAAAACATAAATATACATCAGTATACACACAAATGTCGGCAACGAGGCGTAGACGAACACCATGAGTTGATCCCTCTATGACCCACTCGACTTCGATACTTCTCCGACGCTTTAGCTTCAGAAGAGATTGATTCAGATAAACGGCCCTCAGGTCTTCCAAACCACTAAACAAATACAGTCCACACGCAGAACGCAGTCATTTGCTTTTTCAAATCCCTAACTTTTGCCTGAATCGCCCTTCCGGGTTTTCGATTCACCGGGATACCCTTTTTTGCCAAAGTCGCCCATCCGGGTTTTCGACTTTGCGGGTGTACATTCTTTCCTTTATATTCCTAATTTTTGCCCGAACCTTTGTCCTTTTTTATGGTTCGCCGGGATGCCCCATTTTTGCCTGGATATTCTTTTTCTTTCCAGCGGGTCATTCTTTAAGCAAAGTATTTTTTAACTGCGTCCGCGTTCACCGGGGATGCAAAATCTTCGCCATCCATCGTGGATAACAACAAAGCTCCTCCCGAGAAGACCTTGCTGACGACGTACAGACCTTCGTAATTGGGAGTCCACTTGCCCCGGTGATCGGAGTGTGGAGGAAGAATCTTCTTCAGGACGAGATCACCCGTCTGAAAGCTTCTAGGACGCACCTTCTTATCATAAGCTTTCTTCATTCGGCTTTGGTACAGACAACCATATGCAATCGATGCTAACCTCTTCTCGTCCATCAGGATGAGTTGGTTTAGTCGATTCTTAATCCATTCTGCCTCGTCGAGTTTCACATCAACCAAAACTTGCAAAGAAGGGATCTCCACTTCTAACCGCAGGACAACTTCCATACCGTACACTAAGGAGAAAAGAGTTGCCCCGGTTGACGTACGTACTGTTGTACGATAACCGTGCAGTGCAAATGGCAACATCTCATGCCAATCTTTGTAGGTCACAACCATCTTCTGAACAATCTTCTTGATGTTCTTATTGGCCGCCTCAACGGCGCCATTCATCTTCGGCCGGTAAGGAGATGAGTTGTGGTGTTCAATCTTGAAACTCTTTCACAGCTCCTTCATCATCTTGTTATTTAGATTCGAACCATTATCGGTAATGATCCGCTCGGGAACTCCGTATCGACAGATGATGTCCCTCTTTATGAATCTAGCCACCACCTGCTTGGTCACATTAGCATATGAGGCTGCCTCCACCCACTTGGTGAAGTAGTCGATAGCTACTAGAATGAAGCGATGACCGTTAGATGCAGTGGGCTCGATCTTGCCTATGATGTCGATGCCCCACATGGAGAACGGCCACAGGGAGGACATGACATTCAACGGGCACGGCGGCACATGAACTTTATCAGCATAAATCTGGCATTTATGACATCTCTTCGCGAATTTAAAGCAATCTGATTCCATCGTCAGCCAGTAGTATCCCGCTCTCAGGATCTTTCTCGTCATAGCGTGTCCGCCGGCGTGCGTACCAAATGTGCCTTCATGGACTTCTTCCATGAGCATGCTCGCCTCTTTCCCATCTACACATCTGAGTAGCACGAGATCATGGTTTCTTTTATACAAAACTCCATCAGGATTGAGATAAAAATTTCCAGACAGCCTCCTCAGAGTCTTCTTATCCTGGGTTGATGCTCCCGCCGGATACTCCTTAGTCATAAGGAAGGTCTGGATATCATGGAACCATGGTTTGCCATCGGAGGCTTCCTCGATCGCAAAGACGAATGCAGGTCTATCAAGACTAGAAATGACGATTCTCGGAGCTTCATTCCAAAAGTTGACTTTATACATCGAAGCCAACGTGGCTAAGGCATCAGCCATCTGGTTTTCAACCCTGGGCACATGATGGAGTTCCACTCGATCAAAGAACGGAAGCATCCTTCTGGCATAATTCATGTACGGCACCAGATTCGATTGACGAGTCTCCCACTCCCCTTTAATCTGGTTAATCACAAGTGCCGAGTCACCATATACATCTAGGTTCTTGATTCTCAAATCAATTGCTTCTTCTAGACCCATAATGCATGCTTCGTACTCCGCTTCGTTATTGGTGACCGGAAACGTCAGTCTCGCAGTAAACGGGATGTGGGATCCATGGGGAGTCGTGATGATCACCCCAATACCACTTCCGTAAGAATTAACCGCCCCGTCAAATATCAATTTCCATTGGGATTTCCTATCTGGACCCTCGTCGGGCAACGGTTCTTCGCAATATTTCGCTTTAAGAAACATGATATCCTCATCAGGGAATTCAAATTTCATCGACTGGTAATCTTCGATTGGCTGTTCGGCAAGGTACTCAGACAATACGCTTCCCTTGATGGCCTTCTGGGAAACGTATTGAATGTCATACTCCGTCAACACCATTTGCCATCTGGCAATCCTGCTCGAAAGCGCTTGCTTCTCGAAGACGTACTTGATCAGATCCATCTTCGAAATTAGCATGGTTGTGTGATTGAGCATGTACTGTCGTAAACGTTTGGCAGCCCAAGCTAGTGCACAACACGTCTTCTCCAGCATCGAGTAACGAGATTCACAGTCTGTGAACTTTTTACTCAAGTAGTAAATGGCATGCTCCTTTCTGCCCGTCTCATCGTGCTGACCGAGAACACACCCCATACTATTCTCAAGAACTGTCAAGTACATGATTAGTGGTCGTCCGGCCACTGGGGGTATCAAGATTGGAGGTTCCTGCAGATACTGTTTTATCTTATCGAATGCCTTCTGGAAATCCTCGTTCCAGATAATCGCCTGATCTTTCTTTAAAAGCTTGAACATCGGTTCACACGTGGCCGTGAGCTGAGAGATAAACCTTGCAATGTAGTTTATTCGGCCCAGGAAACCACGAACTTCTTTTTCTGTTTTTGGCGCTGGCATCTCTTGTATTGCTTTTATCTTCGCAGGATCAACCTCGATGCCTCTTTTGCTCACGATAAACCCCAGTAGCTTTCCGGACCGTACTCCGAAAGTACACTTGTTAGGATTCAGCCTCAACCTGAACTTCCTAAGCCTCTCAAAAAGCTTCAGCAAATTGACCAGATGCCCCTCCTCCGTTTGGGACTTCGCAATCATGTCATCAACATAGACTTCAATCTCATGATGAATCATGTCATGAAACAAAGTAACCATTGCTCGTTGGTAAGTGGCCCCTGCGTTCTTCAGACCGAAAGGCATTACCTTGTAGCAGAATGTTCCCCAAGGAGTGATAAACGTCATTTTCTCCATGTCCTCCGGCGCCATCTTGATCTGGTTGTAACCGGAGAAGCCATCCATGAACGAAAACACGGAGAACTGGGCTGTATTGTCGACCAACACATCAATATGAGGCAGCGGGAAATCATCTTTAGGGCTCGCCCTATTCAAATCCCGATAATCGACGCACATTCGTACCTTACCGTCCTTCTTCGGTACAGGCACTATGTTGGCGACCCACGGAGGGTAAGTAGTGACCGCTAAGAAGCCAGCGTCAAGCTGTTTTTGCACTTCTTCTTTGATCTTAACGGCCATATCTGGTCTCGTCCTCCTAAGCTTCTGCTTGACGGGAGGACAATATTCTCGCAACGGCAAGTGGTGGACCACGATGTCAGTGTCAAGTCCGGGCATGTCTTCGTATGACCAAGCAAAGACGTCACTATACTCTCTTAGCATCTCGACCAATCTCTGCTTGACATCACTCTGCAATGCAGCCCCTATCCTGACATTCCTGACAAGTTCTTCAGAACCCATATTCACAATCTCAATCTCCTCTTCATGAGGCAGAATAACTTTCTCTTCTTGTTTCAACAAGCGGGCCAACTCTTCGGGAAGGTCTTCGTCTTCATCAATCTCTTCTTCGGCTTGATAGATCGGGCGATCGAAGTCGAAGTGAGTCGTAGAAGGTCCAGAGTCGATGTCATCTGCTATGTGGATCCTGCAATAACAAGGGTTAAGCTTAAGACAAGAATATGCAGGTTAGCACAAACCCCATTGCCATTTTATTGTTTTTCAGAACAAATATAAAACAGGAATAACAGAGATCACAATATTTGAATACGAAGAAAAACGCCTTTTGATTTATTGATAAAATGCATGTACATAATCAAACAAGGCCCTGACAATAAAACCGTTATGCCCCGGGTAGGACATAGGGTTGTACAATGATTGGAAATATTAAATCATTACTCTTCGCTTGTCATCTGGATGATATCCTTGACGGACCAATTGTTGAGGCTCTCGCCTGGCTTGCTTGGATGGATCCAAGAGTCGAGGTCACAGTCGCTATCTCTGCTGTCTTCAGACACTGCGTTGATGCTTTCAAAAATCACCCCGCCACTGGTAAACTGGATCGGCCCTTTACCTCGCGACGCGCTGCTGGAAGAGGAAGAAGCTTCAGCTCCAGGAGAATATCCCAACCCAAACTTGTCTTGCTTGTTAGGTATCTCCAAAATTCGCCCCCAACCTGGGGTAGATCCGGCTTAGACAACGGCCCGGGCTTCCTTGAAGGAAGAGAGAGTCATCTCTGGTTTTTCAGTAACTACAGGAGCTACGTCCTTGACTTTGACAGCTTCGAACGCTTGGCATAGGGTTTCATGGATTTCTCCATCCATCTCAACATACTTGAAGGACGACAAATGGCTCACCATTATGTCTTCCTCGCCACAAACGGTCATGATGCTACCTCCGACAACATACTTGAGTTTCTGGTGCAACGTGGAGGTCACGGCACCTGTAGAATGGATCCATGGCCGGCCCAAGAGACAGCTGTAGGCAGGCATGATGTCCATAATGTAGAATACTGCGTTGAATGTTTCCGGCCCGACTTGGATTGGCAACGTCACCTCCCCGAAAAAATGGTGTTTGGTTCCATCGAACGCTTTCACAACCAGATCACTGGGTGTGCAAATCACTCCACGAGTGTCCAACTTCATTAATGCATTCTTTGGAAGAACATTAAGTGACGAACCCGTGTCCACCAACACGTGAGACATAATCGTTCCCCTACACTCTATCGAGATGTGCAGGGCGCTATTGTGGTTCCTTCCCTTTGGCGTCAGCTCTAGGTCAGTGAAACCTAACCCATTCCCAGCATTTACATGGGCTACGACCTCTTCTAGCTGGTTTACCGATATTTCCTGTGGTACATATGCGGTGTTCAACACCTTCAGCAGGGCATTGCGGTGTGCTTCAGAACACAGCAACAGATTCAGAATGGAGATTTTCGAGGGTGTTTGATGGAGATGATCCACGATCTTGTAGTCACTCTTTTTAATCAACCTCATAAATTCTTCGGCGTCTTTAACAAGTAAGTCTTTTTCTACCCCACGAGGGATCTCTTCAACGACTTTACTTTTACCTTTGTCAGTTGCATCAGCTCTGTCTGCTTTGTCCGCCACGACCTCTGGTGGTGCGAACACTCTCCCGCTGCGAGTAATACCACTGATTCCTGCTAAACTATCCATAGTCGACCCATATGGTTCTAGTTCCAACTTCTGTCCGTTGCAGTAGACTTCAGCCCCATAATACCATGGGACAGCATTAGTGCTCTCGAACGGTATCGGCCCAGCTTTGGTGATGGTAATCGTAGGCGGTCTGGGTGCAGAAATAGTTATCGTCTGGCGAGGGATGGTGATGGTGGCAACCTCATCATCTTGCTTCAGCATTACCTCTCCCGATCCACTTTCAGCCCTCCGGCTGAACTGTAAAATCCCTTCAGTCATCAAACTTTGAATTCCCTCTATCAGCTGTTCACATCCATCAGGACTAGTAGCACAGCCCATACACAGTTCTCCACAACCTGGGAAGAAACCCCTTTTCATCAGCTTAGCTTTAACGAAACTAAGCGGCGTCTTCAGATCTCTGACGTCAGTCAACAAATCCAAACTCTCGTCTTCAATAATGGCGTTTACCCCACCTCCCCTATGGTTCGGCATGGGGTTCTTCGTGACGTTTGGCACATTATCCGAAAAGTTGATGATCTTGGCGTCCACCATGTCCTGCACCTTGTGCTTGAAGGCTTTGCAATTCTCTATTGTGTGGCCTGGTGCCCCTGAGTGAAACTCGCAAGTTGCATTCGCGTCGTAACCTGGAGGAGGTGCCCCTATCAAGGGAGCCAAGGTTCTCTTCTGGATCAACTGTAGTTGAAGCAAAGTCTGCAATAATTGAGTGTACGACATGGGCGGTGTCTCGAGGTGACGGCTCGACAGAGGTGCCCGATTCTGATACTTTCGGTACCCTTGTTGGTTCGGCTGCTGCTGTGGCTGTTGAACTGCCGGGATAGTTATGCTGGCCACCTGCTGGTGAGGACCTTTACCCTTTCTTCGAGCGTTGGACACAGCGCTCGTTTCTCCTTCCCGTCGTTTGCCACTATAAGGTTTCTTTCCGCCTCCTCCAGCTGAGGACGATTCACCTTGAATTTTCCCGAGTTTGATCCCATTTTCGATGTGCTCACCCGTGATAATGAGATCTGAGAATGTTCCGGACATACCGCTGACCAGCTTCTCATAATAAACCCCCGGGAGGGTAGCTACGAACATCTGCACAAGCTCACGTTCAACCATCGGCGGCTGAACCCTGGCTTCCAATTCACGCCACCGCTGGGCGTATTCCTTAAACCCTTCGTTGTTCCTTTGCGACAAATTCTGCAGTTGGACTCGGTTCGGTGCTAAGTCACTGTTGTATTGGTAATGGTGCACAAATGCTTCAGCAAGGTCCTTCCACGAGCGCACACTGGTAGGCTCCAGACTCATGTACCATTCGAGGGATGGTCCGGACAGACTGTCCTGAAAGAAGTGCATCAGCAACTTCTCGTCATCAGAATGAGCGGACATCTTCCTGTAATACGATCTCAGGTGGACGCGAGGGCAGGTGGTGCCCTTATACTTTTCAAAGTCAGGTACCTTGAACTTGGGAGGCACCTTGAAATCAGCAATCAGTCCCAACTTGGACATATCAACGCCCAGGGTGTTCTGGTTCTCGATATTTCTCATCTTATCCTCGAGTGCCTTGAATCTAAGCCGTGCTTCAGCATTCAACTCCCCTTCAGCACCTCTCTGAGAGAACACATCGTCTTGGCGGTCTTCTAACCACGGCTGAGGCACAAACAGATTCCCAACACCTGCATTGTCGTTGCCCAGCCCAACATTGACATTAGCTTCAAGACTCCCATTATCGACGCCCGTCGTATTACCATTGAGTCCCATGTTAGCTACCACATTGCCGTTGGCACTGCCATTCCCCCTGGTCACGGGGATACCATTCTGAGGAGTTTCAACCGGTGGAGGAGTAGGCACAGCCCCACCATGGAGTACCCCATTGCTATCGACCCTTGAAATCAGAGGCTGAACCAAGGTTCTGAGCTGATCTTGGCCATTGGCGACTGCTTGCATGAGCTCCATGAAGCGGTCCATTCTTTCGCGGAGTTCCTGAACATCAGTTTGCACTTGCTCCATGATTCTGGTTTGATTTGCTCTGGTCGGGTAGCGGTGGATAGGTCTCTGATCAATCCTGGAACTACCTGAAACAACTGGAAATACAAAAGGGTTAGGAAAAACGACAAAGTGCTCGTTATGCAAATGCTTCATGCAAATGCAAACGTGTGTCTGTGCGTTAGGGAGATCTCCCCCGATCCTAGTGCCTGAGTGCCAGTGCTGATAATAATAAGAAGTCCGAGTCCAGTTATGGAAATAACAATCTCATATATAAAGAAAGAAGCCCATCAAGGCAGTACACGACATCAATGAGTACAAGAAGAATCAATAGCATGACCTCGACCAACAAGCCTGGTGATGGTCAGCATACAACAATGATCAAAACAAAAGGAATACAAATAGTCAAGCACGGCCACAGACGCGAAACTCTTCTAACAACCCCTTCGTTTCTGGATGATCAGGCTGAGTGAGCAACCCTTCGACGAGTAACCCTCTTTGCATAATAGTGTATTGAAGACCTTCAACCGAATCTTCCCATGCTCCTTCGCCGAAGAAATCTTCTAACTTCCGCTTCTTGGACTCAAACGTCAGTTTGCGCTCCTTCAGGTTAGCGAGAGCTCTGTTGAGCTGGCCTTCAACGGCATATCTGCGAGCGGTTTCTTCATCAAACCTCTTCTCACTAGCCTTCACCTGGGCTTTCAGCTTGGAAATCTATAGCATCAGCTTATCCTCCCGCTCTTTCCTGGTGGCTAGGGAGGCCTTCCAGTGCTGGTTGAACTTGGATATCCTCCGATATGCTTCGTCCAAGTGCTGCTTCTTCGTAGCCAGTACGTCGTTGACAGCTTTGAAGTCTTGACCCATGCGCTCACGCTCGGCTATCTGCTTAGTCAAATCTGTCCCCAACTGGTTCACCAGTTCTGTCTGCCTCTTGAAGGAATAAACGGCTTCGTTTCTCTCGCTTCGGAGATGAGCCAATTCTTTCTCCAATTCTTCATTTGCCTTCTTCAGCTCGTCTCGCTCAGCTAACACTTGATTATGCTGATGAATAGGCACGGTGGTAGGCTCTTCAATCATTGGAGGGCTTTCTGGCTTGGCAGGAGGAAAAGGCATCCCTATAGCATATGCTCTGGCTCTGATCCACGTCACATATGGAGCGTAGGCTTGACTGTTACTCTTCCCCAGCAATGGTTTTCCCCTCTTACTGATACCATTCCAAGCGCGCTGAAGCTTAGATAATAGATCCCCCTCTAGAAGACCAGTGAGGTACAGAGATTCCTGCACCTCTTCATCCTTCGGCGGAGCTCTCAAAGCATAAGCAAATTGTCGGACCAGCAGAGACGGATTATAGTTTATACAGCCCTTCCTGCCTATCAAAGGCACGTTCGGAAACCCACTGCAGCTGAAGATAATTTCGGCACCCAACCTATCTCTATCAAACCAGGCAACATCCTCTACTGATAGGCTCATCAGACGCTCCGACCACTCAGTTGTGGCTGCAGACGAAGTAGAGGGACCCCTCTTGGGTAGATGACTATCAAGCCATTTATAAAGTAGGGGCACACAACACGAGACATTCTTGCCCCTTCTGTTCTCGTTTTTGTAGTGGATGGAATGGTAGACATCTCCTATCAAGGTAGGGATTGGATTCCCTGAAGCAAAGATGTGGAAGGCGTCGAAGTCTGCAAAGATGTGAAAGCACAACAAACAGTCTTGTTGGATTCGACAAAACCAACACACAAGTTGTTGACAACTTTTCCAAAATTCTTTGAACTTTCTTCATAGTGACATAATACTACTTCCTCTCTAACACTGATAACTCAATTCTGCGATGTACAACCTGATCCTCTACATCCTTCTAATACATTGAAACACCATTGGTTACACAACCCTTGGCTCACTCACTCAAGTGTGGAAAATCCCATTCCAAACGGACACGCAGTTGTGGACCTATGGCGAAAACACGAATCTCACTTACCACAACACCCAAACATATTTCATCAATAAATACTTGATTCCATGTCACTACCTCCTCGTCGCGTAGAGCACTAAAATAACTTCCAACGCTCCTAACTTTGCGTCATTCCGAATCACGGTTCTCCCGTTACTACAAAATTTAGAAACAACATTCTGCACTTAGAAGGCCATTCAAATCATCTTCAACTTCTCAAAATGGTTGAAGGTTTACGCATACTAATCTTGTACCCTACATCTTACTCCCTTTAGTAATTACCAGAAGTCACCATCCACTCTTTATATGCTTAACCTCGGAGTCTTTTGCCGTAGCGCCAACACCAAACGCGAGTCTCAACCACTCAATTAATTTAACACCTTGACCATCCAATCACACCTATAACATGGGGTTCTCAATCCCGGACCAGTTCCCAGAATTGCGTCCTTCATAACCCCACTTAACATCCTGACTCTATATCACTTATCTTGTCAGGATAACTTCCAGACAACCATAACTAGTTGGAAACTGCCAACCCCCCACTTTCATTAGCACTCCAAATCTCATCAAAATTCAACATCTCAACACTGCCCTGCGTCGACTCCTTAGAACAATCCTTAAGCATTTGGCTTCACTCCAAACAATTCACTACACACACCATCTAAGCTCTTAAGACACGTCTATCCCATCCAACACAATCCCAACTACTATCAACAAGAGATTAAGGGTGATCAGTTCCTCAATTTGTCAATAGACAGCCGAAAATCATGATGGAGTATAAACCATCTTTACCAGATTATAATAGCGCTTAATCACACACCACGGGAAACACATCAATTTCCACCTTGCTCCCAACCGACGACGATGCAAACAAGTCAAACAACTGAGCTTCGTCTGCTAAAAATTCTTCAACTCTTTAGTGGATAGAAAACTCTCACTTCTATCATCTTTCAAAGAAGGAAACTCTACCAACTTGTGACAACAATCTAAATGAACTCTATTAGATTGCAACCGATTCATACCGAAGATCGCGTCCAAACCGTCCAACGGTAAACACACTAAATCCATAACGAAGTCCTTACCACACATGGTCGAAGGACGACTTATGCATATCAAAGAAGTAGTTACCAACCCCGAAGCGGGCGTCTCAATAACCATATTATCATCAGAAGTAAATATACACAAATCCAATCGCTTAGCGCACTCAAAAGAAATGAACGAATGAGTCGCTCCGGTATCAATAATAGCAACTAAAAGCATATTATTAATAAAGCATGTACCTTTAATCAAACGGTCCGCATTAGTAGCGTCGGAGCCTGTTAATGCAAATACCTTCCCACTCGTTGGAGCTTGCTTAGGTTTAGGACACTTAGAACTGATGTGTCCTACTTCTCCACAATTGTAGCACTTCACTACACCCATTCTACAATTCGTAGCATCATGTCCAAGAACTCCACAGCTAGAGCACTTAACTTTGGGCTTCCTACACTTAAAAGACTTGTGACCCATCTCGCCACACTTGTATCACTTAATGGGACCTGAACATCCACCTCCAGACCTCTTAATAAAATGTTCCCTATGCTTGCCTTTATCAGCAGGCGTCACATAAGGCCCACTCCTTATTGGTTGCTTTCCTCTCTTCTCATTCAAACTTTTGTAATGAGCGGAACGAACCTTGCTATCTTCCTCGAAGATTCTACAACACTCCGTCAAATCCGAAAACCTTCTTATCCTCTGATATCCCATCGCTTGCCTAATCTCAGGACGCAAGCCATTCTCATACTTAATACACTTTGCGAACTCAGCCGTAGCCGCATCATAGTGAGGATGAAATTGAACCAATTCCACAAACTTAGCAGTATAGTCCACCACGGACATACTACCTTGTTTCAGCTCAAGGAACTCCATCTCCTTCTTCTTGAACTCATCAGTCGCATTCACAATCGGCGCATCTCGCACCGTCCTAACCATTTCTTCCAAAGCAGCCGCCACCGCATCGCTGTTACGACCATCCATTCTAACCATTACCAAAAATATCAACAAGGTTAAACAACTGTTCAACCAACACAACGATAAGACATACACAACTGACTCAACACTGGCTCTGATACCACTTAATGTAACACCCCCTTCTTATACCCCTAAATAATTGAATAAATCATTTAGGCACTCAATATGAATTTCATCAGAGTTTATTTTAAACATGGTATAAAAGAGGTGCATCACATTATCATGAAATTAAACGCATACAACACCTGCTCAAGTAGATATGCAACAATGGGCAAGTCATAACAAAGAAATCTTAGTCGTAAAACCCACATCTCAACATTCAGAATAAAAGCGGAAACATCTAAACATTGAATCAATTCATTCATGTAAACATATATACATCATTCAGTTAATTCATGTTTACAAATCATCCATAAGCAGATACATACACAGATGTATCACAAAAGAATCAAAACACTTGTATCTCCGAAAAGAGCCAAAGGCTTCCTAACTACCCAGATGTTACATATCAGAGCCAACGACCAAAAACAATGAAGACTCGCTTCACAAAAAGGACCTCCAGCAACCTACTCTGCAATGCCTCATAGAGCATTATAAAACAGCAGAAGGGTGAGAAACAATATCATAACAGTCAATGCATAAAATTATATATTATACAAATTACACATATTTCACATTCTCACCACGATTCATTATATAAACCTCAATGCACATTTCATAACTGGGCATATTCGCCAATCATACTTCTACACATACACATTATTTCCACATAACATTTACAATATAACGCCAAGCATATACAATATGCGTCAACCATGTTTATATTAATTCATAAACTCACAAAACATACATATACATATATTCACACACACACACACACACACACACACACACACACACACACACACACACACACACACACACACACACACACACACACACACACACACACACACACACACACACACACACACACATATATATATATATATATATATATATATATATATATATATATATATATATATATATATATATATATATATATATATATATATATATATATATATATATATATATATATATATATATATATATATATATATATATATATATCTTCAAGCATACCAATCACTCCAATCATCCACAATTCACATAAACATTTACACTTATGTTCATTCATCATACATCATGCAAGATGTCAACATGCAACTCATAGAGACCGACTCACGACTCTATGCAGATGCAAATGCGGTACCGACTCATTTCAACAGGTTCAATTGAAGAACCAAATGGAATCATCGCTCGTTACCGAAGTAACTCCCCGTCGGGCCTACGATGTTCACCCATCGCTCACACCCCACATGGGCACACGATGTTTCAGGATTGCTCACACCCCACACGGGCACACAATCTGATTGCTCACACCCCACACGGGCACACAATCATTCTGTAGATTCACTACGGAATCAAGAAATAACCATCGCTTACACCCCACATGGGCACACGATGTTTCACATGCGACATGACTCATGACACTCATGAAATTTATACATGTTTACAAACACACTCATGCATTCTTCACATTTATCGCATATATTCATTTATGCATTCAAAATATATGTATCACAAAACATATATATTCATCATTCATTCACACCATTCAAACATGGCTCACATTCATAATCAATTCCTCATGCATTTCTATTCAAACTAAGAAAATGCACAAAATTGCCAACCGGCCACACTTATGCTTCACAACCATAAACTAGGATTCACGCCATACGGCTACCTACAGCACATCACAAATCAGCACACAAGCTATTAAACCAAAGAAGGGTCGATCGCCACCAAAACCCCAAGCCACAACAACACACAGCAGCAGGGAAAACCCATCCTGCTACGTTCGCTACACGCTCGCCTAGCGAGCTGCTAGCGAGCGTTCGCCACTTGCTCGCCTAGCGAACTGCTAGCGAGCACAAACAGAAGCTCCAGACTTCGTTCGCTACCTCGTTCGCCACAGCGAACCTCCAGCGAGCTCCTCGCTACTCCCTTCGCTGCAAGAGAAGGACATCAAAACCATTTTGTCCCAAGTCTGGGACCGTTCGCTGTGCACTCTCCTAGCGAACTGCCAGCGAACACTCGCGACCTGCTCGCCTAGCAAGCTGCTAGCGAGCGTCTGCGATTTCCACTTCTCCCCACTGTTCAGAATCCAAAACCATCGATAAAATCACCCGATGAACTCCAACTCATATCCAGTAGCCTTAGTCTAACATATATCGACTAATCTACGTCATCTAATCACGATTCTAACCGTTAGACAATGATTTCTATCGATTAAACCAATTTCGACCTAAAATAGAAAGTGTAGAAAACTACCAATCAATCCAAAACAATCCAACAAAAATCATACATGATTATACACATTGATATAATAATAAGGTTTCACACCCTTACCCGATTGATTGAAGCTTGAAAGTTGTTTCTTGATGAATTTCTAGGTTTTTCTCCATTTCTCCTCTTTCTCTTCTCTTTTCTTCTTTCCTTCCTTTTTCTTTCTATCTCATTTATTTTCTCTCTAATTCTCACTTATACCTCTTTCTATTCTATTCTATTTCTCCTCAAAATACCTCTTAAAATATTTTCTCACAAAATACCCCACTTAATATAAAATACTAGATGTCTAAAATACCCTTTAATCTATTTTCCCCGAAAAGTCTCTGAATCGGTAAAATAGCACAAAAAGCAATTAAACGTATCGACACATAAATTCCATAATTAAAATAACATTCATCCAAATAAATCAAAAAGGACTCAAACAAATTGGGAAATTCAGAATCGGGGCGTTACAACTCTCCCCCACTTTAGAAATTTTCGTCCTCGAAAATATTAACCGATTCAACCGACTCGGGATGTGACTCTCGCATCCTAACCTTCCAAATCCAACTCCCTCTAGTTGATTCTACCTAATTACCTTTACCAAGATGATCCCTTTTCCTCAAGGTTGTCTCAACAGTCAAATCCTCTCGCACTCATACACTCTCCATCCGTGGCCACCGAAACAATTCTTTCAAAGTACTCATATCCATTCCACACTAATCGGACACATAGACTCTATCACAACATCTCATGTCACCCTTCCCATAAATCCGAAAATCAGCCCTTCGACTTCAATTCCTTAAACTCCATCAATCTATTAACTCCAATTAGAATTCCAACTTTCTCGAATCTCATCGAGAACACCAATAATCAGTCTCACTACACAAAGCTCAACTCCATACGAAGTCCCTATTATTTCCTCTTCATCATATGCAATTTTTCTCAAACCAAACAAATACCTCAAGTTCTTAAGATCATTAACCACCTCAAAGCTCAACTAAGCCATTGAAGCTCCCCAAACTCCAGTACAAACACACAACATCAACCAACTCTAAGTCACTCATCAGATAATTCCTCTTGTACTTTTAACTGCCTTAAAGAATAATTCAAACATTGATGGTGTTGCATTCAACGTATCTCCCGATCATATCACCAAGGCATCAGAAAGCACAACAAACAGTCTTGTTGGATTCGACAAAACCAACACACAAGTTGTTGACAACTTTTCCAAAATTCTTTGAACTTTCTTCATAGTGACATAATACTACTTCCTCTCTAACACTGATAACTCAATTCTGCGATGTACAACCTGATCCTCTACATCCTTCTAATACATTGAAACACCATTGGTTACACAACCCTTGGCTCACTCACTCAAGTGTGGAAAATCCCATTCCAAACGGACACGCAGTTGTGGACCTATGGCGAAAACACGAATCGCACTTACCACAACACCCAAACATATTTCATCAATAAATACTTGATTCCATGTCACTACCTCCTCGTCGCGTAGAGCACTAAAATAATTTCCAACGCTCCTAACTTTGCGTCATTCCGAATCACGGTTCTCCCGTTACTACAAAATTTAGAAACAACATTCTGCACTTAGAAGGCCATTCAAATCATCTTCAACTTCTCAAAATGGTTGAAGGTTTACCCATACTAATCTTGTATCCTACATTTTACTCCCTTTAGTAATTACCAGAAGTCACCATCCACTCTTTATATGCTTAACCTCGAAGTCTGTTGCCGTAGCGCCAACACCAAACGCGAGTCTCAACCACTCAATTAATTTAACACCTTGACCATCCAATCACACCTATAACATGGGGTTCTCAATCCCGGACCAGTTCCCAGAATTGCGTCCTTCATAACCCCACTTAACATCCTGGCTCTATATCACTTATCTTGTCAGGATAACTTCTAGACAACCATAACTAGTTGGAAACTGCCAACCCCCCACTTTCATTAGCACTCCAAATCTCATCAAAATTCAACATCTCAACACTGCCCTGCGTCGACTCCTTAGAACAATCCTTAAGCACTTGGCTTCACTCCAAACAATTCACTACACACACCATCTAAGCTCTTAAGACACGTCTATCCCATCCAACACAATACCAACTACTATCAACAAGAGATTAAGGGTGATCAGTTCCTCAATTTGTCAATAGACAGCCGAAAATCATGATGGAGTATAAACCATCTTTACCAGATTATAATAGCGCTTAATCACACACCACGGGAAACACATCAATTTCCACCTTGCTCCCAACCGACGACGATGCAAACAAGTCAAACAACTGAGCTTCGTCCGCTAAAAATTCTTCAACTCTTTAGTGGATAGAAAACTCTCACTTCTATCATCTTTCAAAGAAGGAAACTCTACCAACTTGTGACAACAATCTAAATGAACTCTATTAGATTGCAATCGATTCATACCGAAGATCGCGTCCAAACCGTCCAACGGTAAACATAATAAATCCATAACGAAGTCCTTACCACACATGGTCGAAGGACGACTTATGCATTTCAAAGAAGTAGTTACCGACCCCGAAGCGGGCGTCTCAATAACATTATTATCATCAGAAGTAAATATACACAAATCCAATCGCTTAGCGCACTCAAAAGAAATGAACGAATGAGTCGCTCCGGTATCAATAATAGCAACTAAAAGCATATTATTAATAAAGCATGTACCTTTAATCAAACGGTCCGCATTAGTAGCGTCGGAGCCTGCTAATGCAAATACCTTCCCACTCGTTGGAGCTTGCTTAGGTTTAGGACACTTAGCACTGATGTGTCCTACTTCTCCATAATTCTAGCACTTCACTACACCCATTCTACAATTCGTAGCATCATGTCCAAGAACTCCACAGCTAGAGCACTTAACTTTGGGCTTCCTACACTTAAAAGACTTGTGACCCATCTCGCCACACTTGTAGCACTTAATGGGACCTGAACATCCACCTCCAGACCTCTTAACAAAGTGTTCCCTATGCTTGCCTTTATCAGCAGGCGTCACATAAGGCCCACTCCTTACCGGTTGCTTTCCTCTCTTCTCATTCAAACTTTTGTAATGAGCGGAACGAACCTTGCTATTTTCCTCAAAGATTCTACAACACTCCGTCAAATCCGAAAACCTTCTTATCCTCTGATATCCCATCGCTTGCCTAATCTCAGGACGCAAGCCATTCTCATACTTAATACACTTTGCGAACTCAGCCGTAGCCGCATCATAGTGAGGATGAAATTGAACCAATTCCACAAACTTAGCAGTATAGTCCACCACGGACATACTACCTTGTTTCAGCTCAAGGAACTCCATCTCCTTCTTCCTGAACTCATCAGTCGCATTCACAATCGGCGCATCTCGCACCGTCCTAACCATTTCTTCCAAAGCAGCCGCCACCGCATCGCCGTTACGACCATCCATTCTAACCATTACCAAAAATATCAACAAGGTTAAACAACTGTTCAACCAACACAACGACAAGACATACACAACTGACTCAACACTGGCTCTGATACCACTTAATGTAACACCCCCTTCCTATACCCCCAAATAATTGAATAAATCATTTAGGCACTCAATATGAATTTCATCTGAGTTTATTTTAAACATGGTATAAAAGAGTTGCATCACATTATCATGAAATTAAACGCATACAACACCTGCTCAAGTAGATATGCAAAAATGGGCAAGTCATAACAAAGAAATCTTAGTCGTAAAACCCACATCTCAACATTCAGAATAAAAGCGGAAACATCTAAACATTGAATCAATTCATTCATGTAAACATATATACATCATTCAGTTAATTCATGTTTACAAATCATCCATAAGCAGATACATACACAGATGTATCACAAAAGAATCAAAACACTTGTATCTCCAAAAAGAGCCAAAGGCTTCCTAACTACCCAGATGTTACATATCAGAGCCAACGACCAAAAACAATGAAGACTCGCTTCACAAAAAGGACCTCCAGCAACCTACTCTGCAATGCCTCATAGAGCATTATAAAACAGCAGAAGGGTGAGAAACAATATCATAACAGTCAATGCATAAAATTATATATTATACAAATTACACATACTTCACATTCTCACCACGATTCATTATATAAACCTCAATGCACATTTCATAACTGGGCATATTCGCCAATCATACTTCTACACATACACATTATTTCCACATAACATTTATAATATAACGCCAAGCATATACAATATGCGTCAACCATGTTTATATTAATTCATAAACTCACAAAACATACATATACATATATTCACACACACACACACACACACACACACACACACACACACACACACACACAGATATATATATATATATATATATATATATATATATATATATATATATATATATATATATATATATATATATATATATATATATATATATATATATATATATATATATATATATCTTCAAGCATACCAATCATTCCAATCATCCACAATTCACATAAACATTTACACTTATGTTCATTCATCATACATCATGCAAGATGTCAACATGCAACTCATAGAGACCGACTCACGACTCTATGCAGATGCAAATGCGGTACCGACTCATTTCAACAGGTTCAATTGAAGAACCAAATGGAATCATCGCTCGTTACCGAAGTAACTCCCCGTCGGGCCTACGATGTTCACCCATCGCTCACACCCCACATGGGCACACGATGTTTCAGGATTGCTCACACCCCACACTGGCACACAATCCGATTGCTCACACCCCACACGGGCACACAATCGTTCTGTAGATTCACTACGGAATCAAGAAATAACCATCGCTTACACCCCACATGGGCACACGATGTTTCACATGCGACATGACTCATGACACTCATGAAATGCATACATGTTTACAAACACACTCATGCATTCTTCACATTTATCGCATATATTCATTTATGCATTCAAAATATATGTATCACAAAACATATATATTCATCATTCATTCACACCATTCAAACATAGCTCACATTCATAATCAATTCCTCATGCATTTCTATTCAAACTAAGCAAATGCACAAAATTGTCAACCGGCCACACTTATGCTTCACAACCATAAACTAGGATTCACGCCATACGGCTACCTACAGCACATCACAAATCAGCACACAAGCTATTAAACCAAAGAAGGGTCGATCGCCACCAAAACCCCAAGCCACAACAACACACAGCAGCAGGGAAAACCCACCCTGCTACGTTCTCTACACGCTCGCCTAGCGAGCTGCTAGCGAGTGTTCGCCACTTGCTCGCCTAGCGAACTGCTAGCGAGCACAAACAGAAGCTCCAGACTTCGTTCGCTACCTCGTTCGCCACAGCGAACCTCCAGCGAGCTCCTCGCTACTCCCTTCGCTGCAAGCGAAGGACATCAAAACCATTCTGTCCCAAGTCTGGGACCGTTCGCTACGCACTCTCCTAGCGAACTGCCAGCGAACACTCGCGACCTGCTCGCCTAGCGAGCTGCTAGCGAGCGTCTGCGATTTCCACTTCTCCCCACTGTTCAGAATCCAAAACCACCGATAAAATCACCCGATGAACTCCAACTCATATCCAGTAGCCTTAGTCTAACATATATCGACTAATCTACGTCATCTAATCACGATTCTAACCGTTAGACAATGATTTCTATCGATTAAACCAATTTCGACCTAAAATGGAAAGTGTAGAAAACTACCAATCAATCCAAAACAATCCAACAAAAATCATACATGATTATACACATTGATATAATAATAAGGTTTCACACCCTTACCCGATTGATTGAAGCTTGGAAGTTGTTTCTTGATGAATTTCTAGGTTTTTCTCCATTTCTCCTCTTTCTCTTCTCTTTTCTTCTTTCCTTCCTTTTTCTTTCCATCTCATTTATTTTCTCTCTAATTCTCACTTATACCTCTTTCTATTCTATTCTATTTCTCCTCAAAATACCTCTTAAAATATTTTCTCACAAAATACCCCACTTAATATAAAATACTAGATGTCTAAAATACCCTTTAATCTATTTTCCCCGAAAACTCTCTGAATCGGTAAAATAGCACAAAAAGCAATTAAACGTATCGACACATAAATTCCATAATTAAAATAACATTCATCCAAATAAATCAAAAAGGACTCAAACAAATTGGGAAATTCAGAATCGAGGCGTTACAGCATCCATATGAACAAAAGGCATCTGCCTCTTAATAGGCACACCTAACAAATCAGCATATTCTTCTAGTGTGGGTGCGAGGACAAAATCCTGGAAAGTGAAGCATCTCAACGGAGGATCGTAGAACTGCAACAGAGCATGCAACCCATTCAACTCGAATGCAGAAGGTTTACGAACCAAACTGAGTAATTTGCCGTAAGATTTTCTGAACTCATCTCTCACAGAATCATCTGCTAAAGCAATCAAACCAATCAGCTGAACCACATCAGGGGAAGGGAACTTGTAAGCCACGGTCTTCCTCAAAGAACCCATAACAATACAATAGGAGGCAAGAAATCCTGGATCGGGGAAAACGGTACCTGCGACACAGCCACACGTTAATGAAATGCAAATGAGTATGCAAAGCAATGTAAAATGCAATCATGCAACAGGAGATCAAGGCAACTGTGCTGTGGAGATTCTGTATCAACAAAACCACGATGTTGCTCTGTCAAGAACAACCACTATATCTGATAATAAGAAAACCCCGGTATCGGACCACAAATCTGCTCTGTCAAGAACAAACATCTGATAATAATGACCTCTGTCACAAGACCATAAATCTGCTCTGTCAAGAACAAACATCTGATAATAAGGACCTCTGATACGGGACCAAAACTCTGCTCTATCAAGAACAACCATCTGATAATAAGGACCTCTGATACGGGACCTACAATCTGCCCTGTCAAGAACAAACGTACATCTGCTGATGAGATCCTCTGATCCCAGTCATAAACCTGCTCTGTCAAGAACAAATATGCATCTGATAATGAGAACCTCCGGTACCAACAAAACTGATTCACTATCAAGAAAACCAGGTAGTCTGAAGGTTAAGGTTTCCTGCAACAAACCCGGCCCTGCTCACAGGTATGGACCTAAACTGACACAAGTTCGACATCCTATGCGGTCATCAGCGTCACAGACATTCAAGAGGGGTGATACGATACCCAGAAGGTGTGGCATCACCAGCTCATGAAGCGGCCTCACTCAGCTGAATTCCAAATGATCGGTCCCCAGAGTCGACAATCCTCCAAACCAACAACCCCCTCAACCCAAAGGGTTGAAAAAGAAGCCAACCGGGAGAACCTCGTCTGAGCGTGGATTTCATGAGACACTAGTGCCTGCCAAGCAAGCACGCGCCCACTAATTTCCACAACTAATGCTAAGTACACTCAAGCCTGGGTCTGGCTTTTCACTCATCAGAATGCCCCTCCCACAACAGCACAAATAATCATATCATACTGAAAATAAAGTGCGATAAATAAACACAACCCAACAAGTAATCATACAAGCGCTAGGATTGACTCTCATAGGGAACCGGAGAACCAAAGATTATGGGTTCGACCCCCAGCAGAGTCGCCAGCTGTCGCTACCGTGAAAATAAGGTGCCGGCAAAACAGAAGAGTCGCCACCTTTCGTTATTTATCCCTCAGAACGGGAAAGGAAACGATCGGAGAAACCTGACGAAAAGGTATAAGACAAGGTCGTCGCAACCGTTGTCTGGGTTCGGGAGTCGGTTACGCAAGGGGAAGGTATTAGCACCCCTCACGTCCGTCGTACTCGACGGGATCCACGCTTGTTTGTGTTTACTCGACGGGTTTATTTTACTATCTACCTATCAAGGCTGGTCTGAAAAGAAAAGAAAATGACTCAGCAAAGCGTCACACTTTATGCCTACGTATTCTCATCAGAGAATGAGAAATCAGAGTCAACATAGTTCGACCTACGACGGGTTGCGGGGAAAGGTGGCTCGCCAATACATCAGTATTGTGCCTACGTACTCTCAACAGGTGTGAGAGATCAGAGCTTACGTAGTTCGGGCTACTACGGCTTACGGGTTTAGATTCATCTGTTTTATCGAGTAGGGTTAAACAGCAGTTCCAGCAGTTAGGGACAAAGCCTGTTTGCGGTGGCGCTGAAGTTTAACGACACTCTTTTCTTCAGAAAAGCTTCCTTTGAGTTATGGGCCCACGGGGCAAAAAGGTTTGAAGTTTGTTTTCTGCCTTTTACGGAAGAAGTGTTTTTTATTGTGTTTGCAATTTCAATCTCACTAAAGACTATGACCTGAGAGTGAATGCGTCGCATGTCACCCAAAGGGCACCATACTAAACATCCAGACTGTTGAAAAGAAGCTCTCCAACAATCCTTTCTCAGATAGCTTAAGGCTCGTAACATACGATAGAAATCATTCATGATTACTGTATCTTAAGCTGTTTTGAGATGAGAAGAGAACAAGCTCAACTAAGGGGAGACTATCAAGTCCTACTGTTGTCATGCCAAGGATTCATCCTATAGTTGAAGTTTGAAACAGGGAACTCCTAGAAGTTATCATGCATAGGTTTCAACCTAAAGTGCTATCATCACTTCCTTATCAAAGGAGATGAGAGTCCTACGGGATCATGTCAATGATAAACAGAAACAGATAAAGCATCAGCTTAAACAGTAAACGACTGTAAAAATGCATGCAATGCAAGTGAGGGAGGAAATGTGTATGGGGCAGCAGCCTCCACAAGCTCATCTCAACCTCAAGCCAGAATGAATAACTGTAATCATACAGAAGAAATAACATGCTATCAAGCAAAATAAACCACATGGGCAAGGGAGCAGGGCTCTACCGAATACCCGCAAGCAAAGCCATACAGTAACAATACAAGCAGAGGGAGCAACTCAACCTCTAGTGCAATCATGCTCCTAGATTAAAGTCAGTCTAGTAATGGACTTATTCTAATGCATCAAGCAAGTCAAACAAGGCACATCAATACAGAAAAGAAAACAGACAAGAAAGCAGATCAACAACTCCCTCTGAATTCCAAGCTTCAGCTCTTCTAACAGTTATCCAGTCTTCAGACTTCAACCACCCTTCAAGGCTATCATCTTTCATGACAAGTATCAACTTGCTTCTCCAGGGTTTCAATCCATCAAACATAAGTATCAACTTATTCTTTCTTCCTCAAGCCTCAGCTTCACCTTCAATCTCAATTGAATCCTCTTCATAAGTATCAACTCAGTCTTCAAGCTTCAGCTCTCTTTGCTTTACCAGTCTCAACTTGGTCTTCTTCTCCTACAAGCTTCAGCTGCTCAGAGTAATCTTTAATCACTTAGAAGTGTCAACTTCATCCTTCAATTCTTCAAGCCTCAGCTCTTCATTCAGTCTTTATTAGATCTTCAAGTATTAACCTGCTCTTCTTGCTCTTCAAGCTTCAGCTAAAGTGGCAATGCTCAAGGATTCATCCTCTTCCACACTATTCAATGAAGTCCTCATCTTCAACTCAAGCCTAACATCTTTCAAGATACTCAAACCAGAGGACAATGGATTTAACAGGATGAGTGGAAATGATAAACAGCTTACTGACAACCAAAGGAAGCCTGTAAGGGTTCATCATTAGGAGAGACTGGTTCCCTCAAAGTTCTACTTCCCAGATAAAGCCACTCATCCTTCCAAAGGAGGGATGTGAATATTTGAGAAGGACTTTTAGTCATTGGGAGGAATGGAAGCACAAGATGCTTTCCATGTTTGAAAAAGAAATCACTCTAACTACAAGGCTCTCCCTATGTCCTATCTCCTAATCTTCATCAGACACCCTCAGGCACCACCAAATCCAAAGCTCCAAGCAACCTCAAGCCACCTCAAGCATCTTCATCTTGTCTTCAACTTGTCCTCAATCTCAACCAAAGGCAAACCAAGCACAAACCCTAATCTAAGGGGACTAGAGAAATTAAACTAGTTGAATCAGTAGATTAGGATCACCTAAAACCTAGTACTAAAGTTAGTCCTAACTAAAATACTAGAATCAATTGTAAAATCCTACAAAAATTACTATGGGAACCTAGGTCAATCATGACTCTATCACATTAGTTTCAAAGATCAAATCATCAATTTGGACCTAAAACTAAATCCTACATTCCAAGGTATCAACCTAAAACCCTAAAAAGGAAGCACCTAAATATCAATCTAGAAAGCACACCTATTTTCATCACAAAAATGTGAGAAAAATCTATGGGGATCATACATGTCTAACCTAATCACACACACAAAAATTAGGCTCAAATTCATCACCATGAGATCAAACAAAATTCCACAAAAATATGCATCAAACATAAACACTTTAATATCAATTAAAATACAAAATTCCAATTAAATCATAAATTATATGAAATGAAAATATTTTTTCTCTAAAAAATAATAGACTCAATCATGAGTAATATGCAAAAAGAATGGATTTAATTGGATTAATATTCAATTAGTTATGAATTTTTCAAGAACCATGAACAAAATGGAAATTAAATGAAAATCAAATGAAAATAACCAAACACACGGTGTGGATAGCAGTCAGATTCAGTTCAAAACATGGGTTGGGCTCGCTGGGGGGTGTGGATAACACTTATTTCACTAAGCCCAAACACCTGAATAAATGAAACGCATCGTTTCATCAGAAACCCTTCACAACTCAGAATTAAAACGTGGCCCTTGGATCTTCTCCCAGTCAAAGGTCAATCCATCATCCAATGGTGAGAACTTCATCTTCTTCATTTCAAACGTCTGAGCTTCGCGCCCAGCTCCGGCCACCGCCGGTGGAGCTCCGATCGTCCCCCTCAACCCTAGTTCTTCCTAGAGGCCTCCCATCCAAGAGGTCAAAACATGAAACACACTCCAAATCTTGCCACGAACTCAATCATACCATTAGTTTCTTCTAAAACCCCAAGAATCATCATCTCCCAATCTCAACCGAAAATGGTGATCTTCCTATTTTGTCTCTAATTCATCAATTAACCCTCTGAAATCCATCCTAGGCCATTCTACAACTAATCTAGCACCTTAATTCAACCTAATTCTACCTAAATCATGCTATAGGAAGAAGGTTACCAACCTGGAAATTCTTGAATAACAGATGCACGAATCCTCCACTTCAAGCTCTCAAATCTTCTGGACACGATCACTGAACCTCCTCCTTGCTTCTGTATGCAAAAGATTCAATGGAAAGTGCTTCAATCTTGAAACACGATGATGAGTTGCAGGTGATGAAAACCACTTGCTCCCACACGATCTAGCCACCAATTCTCCTTAGAAATGATCTGGAATCAATCCTTGATACTCATGGAAGAAGAACCAATCAAGAAAATGGAAGGAAATGGAGGAATTTGATGAAACCGATTGCACTTGCAAGCTATGAAAACTCAATTCCAAACTATGCTCAATCCTTCAATGATCACCAACCTCTGCCATGGATCCATTCTACTCAATATATAGATGAAGTTTGGATGATCTAGAACCCTTTAGATCCTTCCAATGAGATTTTCTACTTCTCATGTCATGAGATTTTGAATCACTTATCATGACATGCTCAATTCTGTTTGCAGCTTGAAATTCATCTCAATATCTTTCAAAATCTCCCCTAGTGACATATTAGAGGTGTTTAGCTTGCACAAACCCTTGCTCATGCCTTGATTTTAAGTTATGCACATGTTACTTAATATGCAAGTAAGTGCTTTTCAAAGCAAGTCCATAAATTGAATCTCAACTCAAAAATATGGCTAAACCAATGTTCTTAAAATGTTTTCTAGAGTCAAAATGATATATTACATGCCATGGTTTGGATGTGTAGGTTGAAAATATCAATTTCCAACTTTGATTCATTTAACTTATGCCTTTATTTTAGGTCATTTTTGCAACTTTGAGCTACAAGCCTTTCCAACATCTCATGAACTCCTTAATAGCCTTAAAACATCATTTTGAACAAGTTTTATGTTGAATAGTTTTCCATTTGAAGCTTGGAAATAGGAGTTATGGCTTTATGTTTGAAATGACCTGTAATCTCCAAATGACCAAAATGCCCTTGACTTGTCAAAGCCATAACTTGAGTTCTAAAAATCCTATCAAGGACTTATAGTACTCTCTAGAAAGCTAAGAAGATAAGGAACAACATCCATGTTGACCAAAAGTTCATAGGAATAATCCTTCTTGAGCAAAAGTTTGATGCAAGTTGGCTAACTTTCAAGGCCCCAGATTCACATACCTCAGATGACCTGTAACTTGTCAAAGTCATAACTTGATCTCTATAAATACTATCAAGGACTTCTAGTACTCAAATTAAAGCTAAGAATAAGCTATACAACATTCATGTTGGGGTAAAGATGAGATGACAATCACATCTTGGGCTAAACTTCCTTGAAGATAGGGGTCAAACTAGGGGATTTTACACTGTCAAGCCTTAGAAACCCTAGCTTGAAACTTCTCAAACTCTTCAATCATGATGAGTTAACCTTGGAATCATCCTTATAGCATCTCAATGCATCAATCCATGATCACATGGCTCTTGGTTTAGGTCTCAACCCTCTCCAAATCATCAGTTGACCTAGGGTTGACCCAGTCAAACCCTAATTACACCACTCATGGCTGAGTCTTCTTAATCTTGCACCATGACCTGTCTAGGCTTCATGATGGCTTTCAAGACATCTCATAAGCTATCTCAAGGCTTCAAGTCCATCTTCATGGCTTCAGAATCATCTGATGACTTCCCACAACTCTCAAGTTAGGAGACCTACACCCTTGGTTTCAACCACTCACTCTGAGGATCTTCTAACTTCTTTGACAAGGATATCAACCCTTTAACACTTGAATAAGCTTCTTGGCTAGCTTCAAAGTCTTGTGTAGCTCTTGATTGGTAATCACACCTCTTGATCTAATGCACACATGTCAATGAAATGCAAATGATAATGCTAATGTGAATGAAGTGAAACATAAGCTAGGTAAAGAGAAGTTGGTCAAATTTTGGGGTGCAACAAACGCTACCTTTAATAGCCTTTTGCGAGACATATTGGATATCGTATTCGGTTAACACCATCTGCCATCGGGAAATTCTTCCGGAGAGTGCTTGCTTCTCAAACACGTATTTGATTGGATCCATCTTTGAAATTAGCATGGTTGTATGATTCAGCATGTATTGCCTCAAACGTTGGGCGGCCCAGGCTAGCGCGCAACACGTCTTCTCGAGCATTGAGTATCTGGACTCACAGTCAGTAAACTTCTTACTCAAATAGTATATCGCATGCTCTTTACGTCCGGTCTCGTCGTGTTGACCGAGAATATAACCCATACTTTCCTCAAGAACCGTCAAATACATAATCAAAGGTCTCCCGGCCACTGGGAGTATCAAAACAGGAGGTTCCTGCAAGTATTCTTTTATCTTGTCGAACGCCTTTTGACAATTTTCATTCCAGGTCAACACCTGATCCTTTTTCAGCAATTTGAATAACGGCTCGCATGTCGCAATTAGGTGAGATATGAACCGAGCGATGTAGTTCAACCTCCCTAAAAACCCACGCACTTCTTTTTCTGTTTTAGGCGTCGGCATTTCTTGTATTGCTTTTATTTTTGCAGGATCAACCTCTATTCCCTTTTCGCTCACAATAAACCCCATCAGTTTACCCGATCTCACCCCGAAGGTGCACTTATTAGGGTTCAGTCTCAACCTGAACTTCCTAAGTCTTTTGAACAGTTTCAGCAGATTAACCAAATGCTCCTCCTCTGTCTGGGATTTGGCAATCATATCATCAACATAAACCTCGATCTCTTTGTGCATCATGTCATGAAAGAGAGTCGTCATAGCACGTTGATATGTTGCCCCAGCGTTCTTTAGTCCGAAGGGCATCACTTTGTAGCAAAATGTTCCCCAGGGAGTAATGAAGGTAGTTTTCTCCATGTCTTCTGGTGCCATTTTGATCTGATTATAGCCTGAGAAGTCGTCCATGAAGGAGAATACGGAGAACTGAGCAGTGTTGTCAACCAGCACATCAATGTGAGGAAGTGGAAAGTCGTCTTTTGGGCTCGCCCTATTCAAATCACGATAGTCTACACACATTCGCACTTTACCGTCTTTCTTCGGCACTGGTACTATATTAGCGACCCATGACGGATAAGTTGTAACAGCTAGGAAACCAGCATCCCACTGTTTTTGAACTTCCTCCTTGATTTTCACAGCCATGTCTGGTCTGGTTCTTCTGAGTTTCTGCTTAACAGGCGGACATTCCTCTCGCAACGGCAGACGGTGCACAACCATGTCCGTATCCAATCCAGGCATATCCTCGTAGGACCAAGCAAATATATCACCATACTCTCGCAGTATCTCAACCAGCCTTTGCTTGATATCGCTCTGCAGCGCAGCCCCTATACGGATATTTCTCACAACTTCTTCCGACCCCAAGTTGATAATCTCAATTTCCTCCTGATGAGGCAGAATGATTCTCTCTTCCTGTTTCAACAAACGAGTCAGCTCCTCTGGCAGGTCGCTATCCTCAACAATCTCTTCCTCTGCTTGGAATACCGGGTGCTCGAAGTCGAAACGAGTCATAGGCGGTTCGTATGAGATGTCATCTGAAATATTAGTCCTGCAAAGGAAATGGTTAAATGCTTCAAAATGAAAACAAAGCAAATAACCACGTTGCCATTTATTGTTAAAGTAAAAAACAAGAAAAACAGGGATCACAATATTTGTATATGAAAAACGCCTTTATTTCATGATTAAAACAGTGCAATACACATAATCAAGTAGCCCTAAGGTAAAATCACTATGCCCCGGGTAGGACATAGGATTATTCAACAATTGATAAAACAAATCATTACTGTTTAAAAGTCACTGGGACAGTCTCCCGGATGGACCAGTTGCAGAGACTTTGTCCTGGCACGCTTGGCTTGATCCACGCGTCCATATCGCAGTCGCTATCTCTGTCTTCAGCATCGGAAATAGCGTTGATAGTCTCAAAGCACACCCCGCTTGGCGTAATCTTGACGGTCCTTTGAACCTGGGCGCTCCTGAAGATGACGCTGATGACGTCGGTCGATACCCTAGCCCAAACTTGTCATTCTTCACGGGAATCTCCAGAACCTGCCCCCAGCCTTTAGTCTTACCAGTCTGCACTAAAGCCTAAGCCTCTTTGTAGGATGACACTGCCACATCTGATATTTTGCTGGAACCCTGAGCTTTGTCTTTAATTCGCAACCCTTCGAAGGCTTGACAAGGTGTCTCGTGTATTTCTCCGTCGACCTCAACATATCTGAACGATGACAGGTGACTGACCAAAATGTCCTCCTCCCCGCAAAAGGTAACAACACTATCACCCACCATGTACTTCAACTTCTGATGCAATGTGGATGTTACAGCCCCTGCAGCGTGAATCCATGGGCGTCCAATAAGGCAGCTATAAGCTGGATGGATATCCATGATGTAGAATTCGGTGTCAAAAATTTCTGGCCCCACCTGAAGCGGTAATATTATTGACCCAAACACTGATCTTTTCGTCCCGTCAAACGCCCTCACAACCAAATCGCTGGGCGTGCAAATAATTCCCCGTATGTCCAATTTCATCATGGCCTTCTTTGGCAATACGTTCAACGACGATCCAATATCCACCAATACACGCGACAGTACGGTGCCCCGGCATTCCACCGATATATGCAAAGCCATGTTGTGCTCTCGACCCCTGGGTGTTAGGTCAAAATCTGTGAAACCCAGGCTATGTCCAGCATTGTCATGTGCCATTACCCCCTCTAACTGATTTACAGAAACTTCTTGAGGCACAAATGACGTATCCAGAATCTTTAGCAAGGCGTTCCGGTGGGTCTCAGAACATAATAACAATGACAAGATAGAAATCTTCGACGGTGTCTGCTGTACATGTTCAACAATTTTGTAGTCGCTTTTCCGAATCAGTCTCATGAACTCCTCTACGTCCTTGAGCGACGTATCCTTTTCTTTCGACTGAGTAGGCCCGCTTTCATTTACTTTGGCTTTGCCTTTGGCCAACCTCTCTGCTTCTATTTCAGGTGAGGTAAAGATCCTTCCGCTACAGGTCATGCCCCCCGTTCCAACGACATTATCAACAGCCCCAGGTGGCTGGTTATTCACCACAATCTTTTCACCGTTGCAATACGCTTCTAATCCATATGTCCACGGGACAACTTTCGTACTCTCAAAGGGAACAGGCCCTGCTTTGGTAATCGTAATAGTTGGCCGCTGGGCGGGCGCCGTTATCGTTATAGTCTTCCTCGGGATCGTCACCGTTGCAATATCATTCTGCTTATCACATAATGCCTCCGCAGGCTTCGCAACCGCAACTCGATCAAATTGCAAGGTCCCTTCGTCGATCATGGCCTGAATGCCCCGCTTCAAATCAGTACAACCCTCAGGCTGGGTCTAACACTCTAAACAGTATTCATCACAACCAGGGAATACTCCCTCTCTGAGCAACCTGCTTTTCACTTCACTCAATGGTGTCTTCAGCTCATTAACATCCATCACCAAGTTCAAACTCCCTTCTGTTAAGATAACATTTGCCCCATGATTAGGCATAGGCTGTTGTACAATATTAGGCCCAATTTGACCAAAATTGATGGCTTTACTGTCCAATAAATCCTAAACTTTATGCTTGAAAGCATGACAAGATTCTACATCATGTCCGGGCGCCCCAGAATGGAATTCGCAGTGCTTACTAGCGCCGTACCCATAAGGAAGTACCGGTCCTGTAGGCGGTTCCAAAGTTCTTTTCTCAACCAAATTCAACCCCAACAATGTCTGAAGAAGCTCTTTATATGTCGACGGAGGCTTATCAAATACCCTTTTCGGCTTTGCATTCTGAAACCTTTTCTGACCCTGATCCTGCCTTTGGTGCTGCTGTGGTTGCTGCTGCTGCTGTTGTTAAGGAATTGGAATAGTAACACTGGCTATTTGTTGAGGTTGACTATACTGATTTCTACCTCTGCCCCGACCTCGGCCACCAAATACAGCGCTTGTATCACCTTGTCGTCTTCCGCCGAACGCTTTTCTCGCACCCCCAGCTGAAGTAGATTCACCTGCCTGAATCTTCCCAATTTTAATTCCATTTTCGATCCTCTCTCCCATAAGGATCATATCGGAGAAGCTACCCATCGAAACATTGAGTAACTTGTCATAGTACATTCCTGTAAATGTCCCCACAAACATGTCATTCATCTCCCTTTCAACCAAAGGAGGGTGCACCCGGGCTGTCATATCGCGCCACCGCTGCGCGTACTCTTTGAAACTTTCACCACTTTTCTGTGACAGATTCTGCAACTGAACTCTGTTTGGCGCCAAATCGCTGTTATATTTGTAATGCATAACGAAAGCATCAGCCAATTGCTTCCATCTCCTAATCTGGGTGGGCTCCAGTCCCATGTACCATTCCAATGATGGTCCCGATAAGCTGTCTTGAAAGAAATGCATGAGCATCCTTTCATCATTGGAATATGCAGACATCCTTCTATAATAAGAACGTGCATGGACCTTTGGGCAGGTATCCCCTTTGTATTTGTCGAATGTTGGTGCCTTGAATTTTAATGGCACCCTCAGCCCTGGTACCAACCCCATAGTAGTCATGTCTAACCCAGCGGAGTTCTGATCAACCACACCTTTCATCTGCTCTTCTAGCATTCTGATCCTCTGAACAGGGTCAATAGGGCCTTCAGGTCCCATACCTCTTCCTGAAAAAGCGTCATCCTGTTGATCCACATTTCAGTCATTGTCGTACCCATCGTAACCCATGTTATGGCCAAATCCTTGTTGTCCTCGGTTGCCGAACCCTAGATTGACCCTAGCAGGTCCAAAACCATTGTTGAAAGGAAATGCTCCAGCGCCGTTCACATTACCGAATCCACCATTACCGTAGCCATACCCTTGATTGTTGCCGTAACCGTCATTACCGAAGCCTTGATTGTTGAACCCGAATTTCCCGTCCTGATTGATATTACCATACCCTTTGTTTCCAAAGCCAACATTGTCAACGAATCCTTGATCGGCATCCACAGTGTTGCCTTTGTTGTTAACAACATGCCCATCACCACCATTCCCTGTATTGCCGTTACCAGCTCCAGCACCTGCACTAGTACCAGTGTTTCCGTTGACAGTCACAACAGGTGGAGTAACAACTGCCGGTATCTCATCCTCCCGGCGAGGAGTTTCAACAGAAATGTGGTAAGTGTTGCCATTTCCGTTCGCCCGCGTCAGTAGCGGCTGCACCAAGGTCTGAAGATTCTCCTGGCCCTTGGCCATGCTCTCCATGGCTTGCATGAACAAAGTCAGCTTCTCACGGATTTCCTGCATCTCAACTTGGACTTGATCCATTATCTTCTTGCAGTTGTTTCTGGTTGAATAGCGGTGGACTCTCTGGTCGTCAATCCTGAAAAAAACCTGTGAGATGCAGGAAATAAGATACCGATTCAAAAATACCGGTCATGCAATATGAGGATGCATATGCAAATGTATAAATATGCTACAGGTTATATTCCCCCCGATTCTAGTTTTAGAGAGAATTGAAGGCCATCACGACAATGGAGTCCCCATCAAGCAAGCAAGGAATCATAAAACCCTCATACATAAACAAATTCCAAGAGGCAGAGTACAAGAGTACAACTGAATACAACCGAAGAGACCTCGGCCAACAAGCCTGGCGATGGTCAAAATGCAAGCACAGATAACAAAGTCAAGGCAAAGATAACTCAGGCCAAATGGCGTGCTCTGACATCTTCCAATATCCTCAACGTCTCCGAATGACCTAGTCTGGAGATTAGCTCTTGTATCAGTAATGCATGTCGCTCAGCAGTGGATCTCATCTTTTTGGCGTCGTCCTTGCAGGTTCCTTCGCCAAAACACTCGTCGAGTCTGCATCTCTTGGAGCCGGCCTTCAATTCACAACCTCTCAGCTTCTCGCCAAGGTCACTTACTCTAAGCTCAACAGCGCTCCTAAGTGATGTCTCTTCAGCAATCTTTGCATCCTGGGCTCTAATCTGCGCCTCTAGCATGGCAATCTGCAGCTTCATCTCATCTTCACGCTCCTTCCGCTTGGTAAGCGTGGTATTCCATAATGTTTCCCACTTGCCGAGTCGGGAATAAGCTTTGTTTAAGAGTTCCTTCTTGAAAGCAAGCACCTTGCTAACACCGTTCAAGGCTACTCCCACCTTTTCCCTCTTGTCGGTCTCTTTAGTCAAATCTGAACCCAACCTATTAATCAACTCAATCTGTTCCTTCACAGTGAAGGTAGCTTCATTCTTCTCATGATGCAACTGGAAGATCTCTTTCTCTAACTCATCATTGGCTTTCTTCAGTTCTTCATTTTCAGCCAACAATTTGTTATACTTCTCAATCTCTACCGAAGTAGGTGCCTCAATCACTGGAAGATACAGAGGTTCCACAGCAGGATATGGCATCAGGGAAATCTTAGCTCTCTCGTGGATCCAAGCCAAATAAGGATCATAAGCTTTGCTATTGCTCTTACCAAGCAAAGCTTTCCCTCTCCTATGGATGTTAGCCCATGCACGTCTCAACCTGATCAAAACAGCCTCGTCTAATGAGCCCGTGAGATACAGAGATTCCTGTATCTCAACCTCAATAGGAGCATCTCTCAAGGCATAACCAAACTGTCTCACTAGCAGAGAAGGGTTATAGTTGATACAGCCTTTCCGTCCAATCAAAGGGACATTCGGAAAGCCACTGCAACTATATATAATATCATTGCCAAGCATGTTTCGATCAAACCAAATGATGTTCTCAGCAGACAGCCCCATCAACCGGGAAGACCAATCCAAAGTATCAACAACATCAACAAAAGGCCCTGTCTTAGGAAGATGTCCCTGGAACCACCTGTACAAAAGAGGAATACAGCAGGAAACATTCTTGCCACGACGTTTCTCATTCTTATAGTGAATAGAATGATAAACATTGCCCAAGAGAGTAGGAACTGGATTCTTCGAGGAAAGAATCAAGAAAGCATATGAGTCAACAAAATCTGGCACATTAGGAAACAAGAAAGTCCCATAGATGCAGACAGCTAGAATGGCATTGAAGGCAACCCAACATCCATTCTTCGCGCACTGTGTAGCCTTCTCAACCAGGACAGACAGGTGAAAACCATAGGCTCCGTTCAGCTTGACCAATCCTCCAGGAAACTCAGAAGCGTCTAAACTGACAATCTCAGCAAGTGTAGCCAACTCAGGCTCGGCATCAACATTTATAAAGGGCATCTGGTCTAACACAGGAACTCCCAACATAGCATAATACTCCTCCAAAGTGGGTGCCAGAATATAGTCGGGGAACAGGAAGCATCTCAGCTGAGGCTCATAAAACTGCATCAAAGTATACACCCCCGTCGTCTCAAATGCTGAAGGCCTGTACAACAAACTAAGAAATCTCCCATAAGATACTCTGAACTCAGCCCTCACTCTCTCATCTTCTAGAGCAACTAATCCCAGCAAGGCACTGATATCTGGCGAATGCAACCGGTAAGCAACTGTCCTCTTCATGGACTCCATGTCTGGCTAGAAGATACACTAGAATCAGAGGGAAATGATCACACCTGCAACATAAATACATGTTAATGAAATGCAAACATGAAAATGCACATGCATATGCAAACATGAGATCAAGTGCAATGCTGATGAACTGTGCTGCTCTGTACTGAAGCCTGAGAACCATCAAATCTTCATCTCAAACCAAACCAACCACTCAAATGAACCCTGTAACCACATCTCACTGACAAAGATAAACCAGGTACTCTGAGGTCAATGGTTCCCTGCAAACAGACCTACCTACCCCTCACAGGTATGTACTTAACTCGCAGATGAGGTACGACATCCTATGCGGGTTCAACGTCACAGACTTTCAAGAGCGATGACACGATACCCAGAAGGTGTGGCATCATCATCCCTTGAAGCGGCCTCACTTAGCTGAATCCCAATTGATAGGTCCCCAGAGTCGACAATCCTTGGGTCAAACAACTTGTCAAGCCCTAAGGGCCAGGCAAGAAGTATCAAAGAGAATCTCGTCCGAGCGCAGATTTCGCGGCTAGATGGTGCGAGCTAAGCAAGCAGGCTAACCACTACTCTCTACTTCTAAGTTTATGTGCAAACTCAAGCCCAGGTCCGGCTTATCTCTCAATCTAACCCTCTACCCAGCACAACAACAATAATATAGTACTGAAAGTAAAGGCAGAAAGGTAAATACATACAAAACCCCAGACGGAAAACAAGCGCTAGGATCGACTCGCATAGGGAACTGTTGGAGTCCCCAGCAGAGTCGTCAGCTGTCGCTACTGCGAAAATCGGCGCCGGCTATGACAGAAGAGTCGCCACCGTGTGTTATTTATCTCACAAAAGGGAAAGGAAACGCTCAGAGTAAACCTAACGCGAAGAGGGAAAGGAATGGTCATCGCAACCATATCCTATATTCGGGAGTCGGTTACGCAAGGGGAAGGTGTTAGCACCCCTCATGTCCGTCGTACTCGACGGGATCCACGCTTGTTTTCTATCTAAGGGTGTGTTATTCTATCTACTCTAAAGGTCTGGGTTAAAAAGAAAAGAAAATGACTCGGTAAAGTATCGCACTTTATGCCTACGTATTCCCGTCTGGAACGAGAAATCAGAGTCAACGTAGTTCTCCTAACTACAGAAAAGGAGGGAAGGTTGCTCGCTAGGATACGACATCCTATGCCTACGTACTTTCATACAGCATGAAAGATCAGAGCAAACGTAGTTCGGGCTATGGAAGACACAAGCTTGTCTGACTGTTTTTTATTACCTTCAAAAAGGGTTTTTCTTGATTAAGAGTCCAAGCGGACAAAAATGACACTTTGATGTTTGTTTTGAATCTTTTACGAAAGAACTGTTTTTTTAGTCTGTTTGCAACTTGTACTACACTAAAGACTTGTGATCTGAGAGTGACTACGTCGCATGTCACCCTAAGGGTACCATACTAAGCAGTCAGATTACTGAAGAGTGACCCTCCAACAACCTTTTCTCAAATAGCTTAAGGCTCGTAGTGTACAGCGCGCGTTATCCTTATTTCTGTGTTTTTGAATTGTTTTGAGATGAGAAAAGAGACAACTTAAGACTATGGTTGAAAGGGAATAAAACTAACCTAATGTTGTCATGCATGGGTAAAAACCTAATGTCTGTCGTAATTTCCTCTTGCACAGAGAAAATCAAAGATCCTAGGGGATAAACAGAAAAGAAAGCAAGCAAATACAGTAAAATGTATGCAATGCAGAAATACAAGCGAGGCAAGGGAGTCCCACTCAACCTCGAACCTGGGAAAACAACGGGCAAAGTGAATCAACATTCACCTAAAACCTAGGGGGCAAGCTACACAAGCCAACAAACAATACAGAAAACAAAAGCCATAGCAGAGAAGTCAGCCCAAGCAGCAACACCAATCTCCTACAACAAACATCAGCTCTGACAGCAACAGATGATTAACCAGCAAAACGTTGACAGCAACAACCTTCATCTTCATGAATAACTCCTATCTTTAAGCTTCAATAAACTTCCAATCTTCAATAGACACCAAACTTCAACAAGATACCAGCTTAAACAAGCTCAAACCCCAGCCAATAAACAGCTTAAACCCTAGCAAACTTCAACCAGTAGACAGCTTCAACAAGCTCTTAACTTCATCTTCAACAAGCAGCAAAACCCTAGCTTCAACAAGCAACCAGCTTCACCAAGCACAAACTTCAACTTCAATAAGCTTCAACAAGAAACAAACTTTCTCTTTACCAAGCTTCAACAAGCACCTCCAAGGGAGAATCATTCAACAAGATCAGGTTATAATGTTAAGAAACTTAATGACAACCAAAGGAAATCACTAAGAACTTAACATCCTTCCAGGTTACGACTGGCAAATATACCAATCTAACCCCTCAGGTTTCAGAAAATTGAACAGGGGCAGCTGTTGCACCCCAAAATTTGCCCTCACAATACAAGACTTTGTGTTCCAAGAAGGTTCACAAGGTTCACAAAATTCACAATTGGTCAGAAGAGTTGACAATTCCCTCAGACAATGCACCTCCTAAGCAGTGCATCCAAAACTAGGGTTTTGACTTTAATCAGGCTAAATGGACTTCCAAGACTTCAAGTGAGCTTCATAACATCTTATATGTGTATAAGAACCCCCATGTCAAGTTTCAAGACTTTTCTCAAAAGTTTGCTCAGTCAGATGATCAGATAAGTCAAAAGCAGTCAATGCAGTTAAAAGGTCAAACTGAGGTCAACTGTGGTCAAACCAAAGTCAAACTTCATGATTTTTTTTTTTTTGCCAACATCAAAGAGAGGTTGGGTGAGAAATATTATCATAATAACTGTAATACCCCAAATTTTGCCCTAAGATTTGTCGTCGCATTTCATTGCATTTAATCAATTACTAACAAATTTGTGTAGTCGTTTGACTTTTTGCAGGTAAATATCATATGGCATGCATTTTTTTTCTAAAAAGTAAAAATGGCACAATTGGCAGGAGGACATGTGTAAGGAGTTATGAGTGTGAGAGGTTGAGAGTTCGAATCTCACCTTTGTCATTTTTTTTTTTGTTTTTTATTATTTTTACTCTAAATTTTTCTATCTTTCATTAAAAAAATAATAAAAATAGTTTTTTATTATTATTTAATTATTATTTTCGTATTTTAATTAAATCATTTTTTAAAATATTATTTTTTTCACTTTTTTCTAAATTATTCATAAAAATATCCAAAAAATCATAAAATAAAAAATATTGAAAAAAATTTTGTTCTTTTTATAATATTTTTTAGGAATCAATAGGATTATTAGTTTTTATTTTAAGTTTATTTTAATTATTTTAAATTATTTAAATTTTATTTTTTCTTAACTAATTATTTAGTTTGGGCTTTAAAATGGGCTTTAGGGACATTATTGACAATTTGGTGTTAACCCTAATTTGTTCCCTATATATACATGTGTTGCCTTGTTGGAAAAAGGGGAGAAGGAAAAAAACCTAAGAGGAGTGAGTGCCGTTTGCCGTTATTTAGTTTTCTTCTTCATCCATTACTATTGTTTCTTTTTCTTCATCGTTTACCGTTATTTCTTTTCCTTCATCTATTACTGTTGTTTCTTTTTCTTCATCTTTTACCGTTATTTCTTTTTCTTCATCTATTACCGTTATTTCTTTTTCTTTATCTATTACTGTTACGTTTATATATATATAATTTTTAAATTGTTAGAGTTTATATATATAAGATTTTTGATCGAATTATGTCGATACGATGTTTGCACATTTGTGTGCATGACGCGTGACATTTGTGTTAGTTCGATCTGGTTGCGATGATCGCATTTTTGTGTGAGCAATAATACTATTTTTTGCTTAATTTCTTTTTCTTTGCGATAAATTTTGTTTCGTCCTATTTAGATCTGGTTGCGATGAGCGCATTTCTGCGTTAGCAACATTGTTGGGTTATTTGGCACATTTAAAATTCATTATTGCTTTATTATTATTATTATTATTATTATTATTATTATTATTATTATTATTATTATTATTATTATTATTATTATTATTATTATTATTATCATTATTTATTATTATTATCATTATTATCATTATTATTACCATTATTATTATTATTGTTATCATTAATTTATTAAAATTTGTTATAATATAAAAATCTGTTTTTTAAAATAAATAACATTAACATCTTTTCCAAATTAATATGAAAACCTATTATTTTTAAGAAAAACTTTTTTTTTTAGATAAATTTAAAATAATAACTAAAATCTTTTTTTTAAATAATAACTAGAACCGTTATTTATTTTATTTTATTATTGTTCAATTCAAATTTCATTATCATATTGTATCTGCTCCTCTCATGTAACCTCGCGAACTTAACAATCGCTCTTTAAATTCTGCCTTTAAATTTCTGCTTGCATGGTTTAAATTATGACATTATCTCTCTGTTTGCATGATTCAATTATCTCACGCGTTTACTATTATTTCTGTCACATTGCACACATCCGAAGGTTAGGTCTAACTGTTTGGCCGCCGCGCCAATAGTCCGTAAAACTTCACACATTCAATTTCAAATCCTCAAAACTACAAACTACAAACCCTAATTTTCACAAATGCCTCGCCGCAGGCAAAATTACAATTTTACCCTTAGCATTAGGTCAAAGAGCCGCCGCGCTCATTTTAGGGTTTCCCGCCGTGGAATCCCTAATTTAACCCTAATTACAACTTAACATTTCAACGTAGAGATTTGGAGTTTCTACACTCCACGTAAGCGTGTCCTTAAGATGCGTTTATTCCCCTTGAGACCTTGACCACAGTCAAGAAGTTTCTAACCTCCCTATTGAGGGGAACTACGATTACTCTGATTCCACTCCCGTAAGGATACGTAGGCACAAGATGCGATGTCTTGCCGAGTAAACTTAGAATTAACCCCCTTTATTATTTATTATTGCTTATTTATATTTTATTAATCTTTGCTATTTAATTATTTTGCTTATTATTTTGTAATTGTTTCTTGGATGTAAAGTTGTTTAATTATTTAATTATTATTATGGTTAGTAATTAGGGAGTGTAACAACATGTATGTAATATTAAAATAAATTTAGATCACTTTTAAATAAAGATAATTAAAATAAACACGTCACACACGTAAGTCGATTTTAATCGCCGTCTCACTTCCTAAGGATATCCCTCAAGTTGCCTACGAATAATGGTTAAGTGGGGTGTATAAAGCAAGTCCCTCAAATGGAAAAATCATCAAAGTCCCTTATGGTTGCCTTTACGAATCGAGTCCCTTTCGAAAAATGATGATAGTCCCTCCAGTTTGCTTATTACACCCCACAATGGCCTTCAAAAATCCAATTGTCCCTCACATGTCCCTTAACATCCAAAGTAAGGACTACCTACTCCATTATAGTAGGGATAGTCTTACTAAGGAAAGGATAAAGAATAAGAAAGACCTTAAAACATTAGGGTAGGCTACTCTTAGGTACTTGCTCGCTTCAAAACTTTTTCACACTTAAACAAATTTCCAACAAAATTTTCAAACAAGTTTTTTTTCACATCCATACACGGATTATTATTAAACTATTCTGAATTTTTTTTGCTATTCACACACTACACTTTCAAAACAATTCAAAAGTGAGCTTAAGTACCTAAGAGCCCATGGATAACCATGGATGAAAAGGATGCTAATACCTTCCCTTTTCATAACCTACCCCCCGGACCCAAAATATTCTCTAAGGTCTTTCCTGTTCTTTTATAACCTTTCCTCATGGATAAAATAAAAGTCGGTGGCGACTCTTGCTATCCGCAACATTGTTTAAAGTCAGTTCTCCCACCGTGTTACAGAACTGGCGACTCTGCTGGGGATCTATTTAAGAGGGGTACCCTTAGGAATTAAGATCACTTTAAATTGTTTGCCTTGTTTGCTTTATTATTATATTGTTGGGGTGCTCTTATGTGTGAAAGGTCCTAACCCGGATCTAGTGTACCTTAGGTAAATGGCAATAGACCAAGGAAACTGTACGACGTATATCGATACGGTTGATCTGGTGGCCATAGTTAGTGCGACTTCTTGGTTGGTGCTTATATTCCTTAAGTCAAGTTGAGGATAATATTGAGGCTGCCATATGTTGTCAATGCACTAACTGACTTTTAGAACCCTAGTTAACTCATCTTGGCCTTTAGAAAGTAGTGAGGTAACCGGCTTTGGTGCGGACTGAAGTTGGTTGACACTCGATACTACGCTCATTGAGATCTTAAACTTGGAGGGTTTTGGTTGGCAAGTAAGTTGCCTTCTGAACAACCACCCTTGTGAAGGATCAATGATATTGAGATCCCTTAGAACCCGGTTACTTTTGTAGGACAGGATGAACCATCTAACTTCAGGGGAGGGTACTCACCTTTAAACCTCATGCAAGCCTTTAAACCTAGGGCAATTGTGTGACTTGTTTGTGTGTGCCACATGTTTGTGATTGAACATAACATCATGACATCATCATGCATCATGAGCATATCATTTTCCCTAACCATTTCAAGGACCAAGGGATTTATTTTTGTTCTTTGTTGCAGGTCATGACTTCTGCTCGTAGAAACACCATCAGGATCAACTTTGTAGGGATACCTCCCAAGCTCAAAGAGTTGGTTTCCCAAGTGTCTGATCATTCCCAGTTCGTCCAGAGACATGGTCACCTATTGGATCTAGTCGCTTCAGGGTTCAGTGAAGACATGATGAGTGTGCTGTTTCAGTTCTTTGACCCTAAGCACCATTGCTTTACATTTCCTGATTATCAGCTGGTTCCAACCATGGAGGAGTTCTCTAAACTTCTGGGTATACCTGTTCTTGATCAGAAGCCATTCACAGGCTTAGAGAAGGAGCTTAAACCAGAAGTTATTGCTGCAGCTCTACATCTGAAGAAGTCTGACATTGTTCTAGAGACGAGAAGCGGAGTCAAGGGTATTCTTGCCAAGGTATTAATGGATAAAGCTCAAATGTTCTTGAAGGCCATGAGCTATGATGCTTTTGAGGAGATCTTAGCCTTGCTGATATATGGCTTAGTGTTGTTCCCCAATCCAGATCAATTCATAGATGTTCATGCCATCAACATATTCCTGAGTCACAATCCAGTGCCTACCTTACTTGGAGACATCCTACATTCTCTTCACACCCGTACTACAAGGGCAAGAGGAACTTTGATGTGCTGCATACCTTTACTTTCTAGGTGGTTTATTTCTCACCTTCCTCGCTCAGTAATGAAGAATGAGCAAGGGTTCAGATGGTCCAAGAGGATCATGTCACTTTCTCACTCAGACATCCATTGGTGCTCCAGATCTATGGAGAATGTCACCATCATTGACCGTTGTGGGGAGTTTCCTAATGTGCCACTTCTAGGCATAAGAGGAGGCATCACCTACAACCCATCTCTAGCTTTACGACAGTTTGGTTACGCCCGGAGCGATGGTCCACATGACATGTTGATTCAGGGCATTGTGTTTGACTACGACAACGATCTTCAGGGTTACCGTCAGAGATTCATACGAGCTTGGGGAAAGGTAAACAGGATTGACAGCAAGACACTGGAGCCTAAGTACACCATTCCTATGGAGGCTTATCTCAGATGGGTACGATTTCGTGCTCAGACACTCATGATGCCATATCCTGCCATCCTACCAGTTACCATGGAACCTGTTGCTGAAGGAGACACAGCTTATACCATCCTTCACCCAGACATGCCTACTGATATGGAAGACTTGCAGAGATCATGGATCCAACTGAAAGAGCAAAGGGATACTTTCGAGGCTCATTACAAAGCAAGCCAAGCAAGGATCCTAGAGCTAACAAAGCTACTTCATGAGGAACGAAACCTCAACTCATACCTCAACACAAAGAGGAAACGTCCATGGGAGACTTAAAACCCCATCTTTTGTACTTATTTCGTTTTCATTTTTTGTAAGCCTAAAAGGCAAAACAAGTTATTACTAATAAAAAGTTACTTTCTTGATTGTTTAAGCAAATTTAAATCCTGCGGTCCTTGAAAACATTGCATATGCATTCCCATATCATTGCATCACAGGTTTATAATTGTGCACAGGTTTCTCATCTTCTCGCTGTTTATTTCAGCAATGGCTCTTGAACAATCAGTTAAGGATCTCCAGGAACAGAATGCACAGTTCCAAGAGCTGATCCTGAACCTATCCAAGGGGCAGGATGAATTGAAGACACTGCTGGCCAAGAAGACTAAGAAGGCTAGAAGGTCTGCTGGGCTGCTCAACATGGGAAGAAGGTTCAAAGGTCCTGTCAAGACCAAGGAACATGTTGAAGACTATGAATCTGAAGAATCTGAGCAGGAGAGAGGCAGTCTCCACAACACTATGGGGGACTCTGATTCTGAGGCTAACTACTACCATGAGCCTAACGAAGACAAATTCAAGATGCTGGTGGATAGAATGGATGCTATGGAATTACAGAAATCATCTAGGCTGGATTTTGAGGATTTGAGCTTGATATCTGGGGTGGTCATACCCATTGGGTTCAAAGTTCCTACATTTGTTGTCTATGATGGGGTCTCTTGTCCCAAATTGCATCTGAGGTCTTATGTCAGAAGAATGCAACCCCACACTGCTGATAAAAAGTTGTGGATCCATTTCTTTCAAGAGAGTTTATCTGGAGCTCAGCTAGAGTGGTATTATCAGTTGGAGAGTGTCAACATCAGAGATTGGAATGACCTTGCTGAAGCTTTTTACAAGCAGTATCAATACAATGCTGACTTAGCCCCCACTCGCATGCAGCTTCAAAGCATGTCTATGGGTGCCAAAGAAAGCTTTAAGGAGTATGCTCAGAAGTGGAGAGACTTAGCTGGAAGAGTTCAACCCCCTTTGACTGATAGGGAGTTGGTTGATATGTTCATGTGTACGCTGAATGGTCCGTTTTACAGTCATCTCATTGGAAGCTCATCATTTGGCTTCACTGAGTTGATCATGACAGGAGAGCGAGTAGAGAATGGTATCAAAAGTGGTAAGATCCAAGTGGGCACTTCTTCATCAGGTGCTGCAAAGAAGCCTCCCACTGGGAAGAAAGAATCTAATGCTGTGTATGGTCAGCCTGATCGTAACAGAAGGCATCAGTCTGTTAGTGCAGTTCATATTTCAAATCCAACTCCTGCAACAACAGAGCAGCCTCAAGGCAACCAACAGAGGGCTAGAAGACAGTTCACGAAGATCAACATGTCAATGGCTCAGGCATTGCAACACTTGTTGAAAGCTGAACTTATTACCCTGAGGGAGGCTCCTCAGAATCCCAATGTTACATCTCCCAAGTACAATCCCAATGCACGATGTGCATATCATTCAAACTGTCCAGGACATGATACTAATAACTGCTGAGTCTTGAAGAACAAAATTCAGGATATGATTGATGCTGGAGAAATTGAGTTTGATCCACCAGGTACTCCAAATGTGATTACAGCTCCAATGCCAAATCACGAGAAGACTGTCAACGCCATTGATGAAGATATTGATGAAGATCTGCATGTCTATTCAGTTATGGAGTCGAGCACACCATTGTCTGTTATCAAAAAGAGATTAGTACAAGCTGGGATCTTCCCAGGTTGTCATGAAGATTGTCTATATTGTACCTATAAGCCGGATAGTTGCTTCATTTTGAGAGATGGGATTCAACGTCTCATGGATAAATATACTATAGTGTTTGAAAGAAGACCAGCATCTGTAGAAAGTATGGTGGATCATCTGACTCAGGGTAAGAAGATTGAAGAGGTTGACATGGTTGACAAAGTACCACTCAGAATCACTTCAAATGGTCCCATTAAAATTACTCATCAGGGCCCAATCAAGATTACTGCTGAAGGTCCTGTGAAAGTTGTTGCTGAAGCCAGAGTAGCTCCTCTGATCATTACCACTCCTGGTCCTATTCCTTATACATCTGGCAAAGCTGTGCCTTGGCACTATGGGTCTGATGTTTACATCCATGGTGTCAAGCAGGAGCCTTTACCTGATATGCCTGTTGACATTGATAATATTGCCGGATCTAGCAAGATCACTCGTAGTGGAAGAGTCTTCTCTCCTCCAGTTGCTTCTAAGAGTGCGGTTACTCCTGCTGTTACTTCCACCACTGATGCTCGGGGCAAGGGTCCTGTTATTGAGCCTGTATCTACTGATGTGCCAGCTGCTGATGACCTCTCTAAGCAGATGGAAGAAGTATTGAAAATCATTCGCAAGAGTGATTATGATATTGTTGATCAGCTGGGGCATACTCCCTCAAAGATTTCTATGCTCTCCCTGTTATTATGTTCTGAGGCTCATGCCAAATCATTGATCAAGTTTCTAAAGATGGCTCATGTACCCAGTGCAATTTCTGTGGACCAGTTTGAGAATTGTGTTGCTCACCTGACCTATGACAACGGGTTAGGATTTTCTGATGCTGACTTGACCCCTGCCAAGAGGGATCATAACAGGGCCTTGCATATTTCAATTGAATGCAGGGGCACTACCCTGTCTCATGTGCTGATAGACAATGGTTCCTCTCTGAATGTGTTGCCTAAGGAAGTCCTGAACAAGCTGAGTCCTGAAGATACGGTATTGAAGCCCAGTAATATTGTGGTAAAGGCTTTTGATGGTTCTAGAAGAGTAGTGCATGGGGAAATTGATCTTCCAATCAAGGTTGGCTCTCAGGTGTTTACTGCTACATTCTATGTGATGGATATTCGTCCTTCGTACTCATGTCTGCTTGGTCGTCCCTGGATCCATGGGGCAGGTGCTGTGACCTCCACATTACATCAAAAGTTGAGATATCCGGTGAATGGAAAAGTTGTTACTGTCTTTGGAGAGGAAGAATACTTTGTCAGCCATGTAAACACTTTCAAGTATCTGGAAGTAGAAGGTGAATACATTGAAACTCCATGTCAGTCATTTGAAGTGGTTCCCTGGGCTGTTAAGGATTGTGTGACTCCTCCTGCTGTGAAGAAGGTTCCTGTGGTCATCAGAAACCCTCCAACAATGGCAATGGCCTCCCTCAATGATGCAAAAGCTGTGGTGGAAGAAGGTGGTTGTACTATTTGGGGTCAGCTTCCTGATATTCCATACAAGTCTGACAAGTTTGGTTTGGGTTTCACTGCAGAGTCCCAGAAGGCTGTCCGTCGTGCCCGTGCTGTTCATATCACCAATCAAGGGGTTATCAATGCTGTGGGAGATCAAGATGAAGACTACAACTTGGAGGCATGGATTTTTCCTACTGTGGGTGCTGGACTCAATAATTGGAAAGCTGAAGATGTTATCCCTATCTCCTTTAGTCGGGAGTAAATACTATTACTGTGTTATGTTTTTAAATTTGTAATTTCTGGAACAATTAAAACTTTCAAGCCATGTGCCTTACCCGGGGCACAATGGTGTGCTTGTTACGGGTTGTCATTTCATTTGCATACTTCATTCCATAAAATCAATGGACGTTTCGTTTTCGTAAATATTATGTTCCTTGTCTTTCTTTTTCTTTTATTTTTGCTTTATCAGCTATGTGTTCTTACACACACCCACGTCACTAAAATGCCGATCCTCATCCACTCTGGATCCAGTTGATAACAGTTCTACTATTGCCAATTACAATTTCGAGAATCCGATCTATCAAACTGAAGACGGAAACGAGGACGATTGTGAAATACCTGTAGAGCTTGCTAGGTTGTTACAACAAAAAGTGAAAGCTATACGAGAGATGCCAGTTCCCCGTACTGAGAAGGAGGTTAGAGGTTTCTTGGGACGATTGAACTACATTGCAAGATTTATTTCCCAATTAACTACCATCTGTGAGCCAATCTTCAAGTTGTTGAAGAAAGATCAGATGATGGAATGGAATGATGAGTGCCAGACTGCCTTTGATGAAATCAAGAGATATTTGCTAGAACCTCCAATTTTAATGCCACCAGTTGATGGAAGACCCTTGATTATGTATTTAACAGTATTAGACAACTCAATGGGGTGTGTATTGGGGCAACATGACGAGTCTGGTCGAAAAGAGCAGGCAATATACTACCTTAGCAAAAAGTTTACCGACTGTGAAACAAGATACTCACTGCTCGAGAAAACTTGTTGCGCTTTGGCATGGGCTGCTCGCCGACTAAGACAGTATATGTTGACCCATACTACCTTGTTGATTTCGAAGATGGATCCAATCAAGTATATATTTGAGAAACCTGCTCTCTCCGGAAGAATTGCAAGATGGCAAATGATCTTGACGGAATATGATATACAGTATACTACTCAGAAGGCCATTAAGGGGAGTGTTGTTGCTGATCATTTGGCTCATCAAGCAGTAGATGATTACCAGTCAATGAGTATCCCTGAAAGGATTATCACTGACAATGGCTCTAATCTGAACAACACTATGATTACTGATCTCTGTACGCAGTTCAAGATTAAGCATCACAACTCTTCTCCGTATCGTCCAAAGATGAATGGGGCAGTTGAAGCTGCTAATAAGAACATTAAGAAGATTGTACAGAAGATGACTGTTACTTACAAGGATTGGCACGAGATGTTACCATTTGCTCTGCATGGTTATCGTACTACAATACGTACTTCAACAGGGGCAACCCCATTCTCCTTAGTCTATGGTATGGAAGCAGTTCTGCCTATTGAAGTTCAGATCCCTTCCTTGAGAATTATGAAGGATGCAGGCTTGGATGAAGATGAGTGGATTCAGACTCGACTTGACCAGATAAATTTGATTGATGAGAAAAGGTTAGCAGCAGTTTGTCATGGCCAGATGTACCAGAAACGGATGATCAAAGCTTTTAACAAGAAGGTTAAGCCAAAGGTATATCAGGCTGGTGACTTGGTAATCAAGCGTATCATATTACCACAGGGTGATCCTAGGGGCAAGTGGACTCCAACATATGAGGGACCATTTGTAGTCAAGACAGTGTTCTCAGGAGGTGCCATGATACTGACTACAATGGATGGTGAAGACTTCCCACAACCTGTAAACGCAGACATAGTTAAAAAATACTACGCATAAAAAGAGACCCGCTAGGTTGACAGGCCTAGGCAAAAATAAGGGCATCCCGGCAAACCAAAAGGGTTTGGGCAAAAATTAGGGATATATATATAAAAAGATGTACACCCGGCAAGTCGAAAACCTGAAAAGGCGGCTTGGGCAAAAAAGGGTATCCCGGTGGATTGAAAACCTGAAAGGGCAATCCAGGCAAAAGTTAGGGATTAAAGCGTATGACTATGTCTCGTTTGGATCACTCATGAAACTGCAACCAGTTGTACTACTTACTCAAGCTCAAACAGATGAAGCTCAATCCAATCGTTTCCGTCTCAACAGCAAGAAGATGAGATACTTGAGTGGCAATAGTAGAATTGAAACTCAATAGGATTATTTCCCACATAGCTGATTCTTTTTGTAAAACTTCATGACAAAATTCTCTTACTAGGGTTTATGTCTCCTTGTACAAACTTACCCGTGTATAGGTCACTTTTGATATAAATAAATTCCATCTTTTGAATCCAGATTTACTTTTACCCTATTTACATAAGCGAAACGTCCATTGGTTGTGTTTGAATGTATGTATGCCTTTGAATATGATCGATGTTTACCAAAAATGCATGTATGCTTTTAATATGATTGATGTTTACCAGAAATGCATGAAAATGCAGTAATAGTATTTACTAAGGACGAACGAGGGAAGGATTTCAACGAAGCTTCGCCGGTTCATCTTTACAAGACAGTAGGACTAATCCATTTTCACAAAGTCTAATCTCCCCTGGAATTTATATCCATCTCTTTTATCCTCATACGGATATACGGGAAGTTACTTTCCAATAAGGGCACGATGAACGAAGACGGGATGTTATACTTATCCTACTATCAAACGAAAACGAAGGTTATCTATACCCTACTATCCCCAACAACGGGAGGTTATCTATACCTTGTTATCCCCAACAACGGGAGGTTATCTATACCTTGTTGTCCCCAGCAGACGGAGGGTTATATATTCTTCAACAAATCGGGATTTATTTTCCTTGGCCAGCAGTTGTTATACAAGGATATCCAGACACTTCCAGCAGTGTCATAGCATACATACATCATTTACATCATACCATAACATATATGTCTATAATACATTACCTAAGTGCATCATGTCATACATGCATACATACAGCATAAACTAATGTTGTTATACAGAATGCTACCTTGTTTTCAGGTTAATTATCCAACAAACAAGCTTATGATCTTTGGGACTGCTTTATTGTAACCTCAGGGTTACTTTATCCTCCTGATGAGCTTCTTATTACTTTGGGACTGCTTTATTGTAACCTCAGGGTTATTCTATCCTCCTGAAATCATTACTTCAAGACTGCTTTAGAGCTACTGATTGCTCTATCCTCCTGAAATCATCCTATTACTTCAAGACTGCTTTAGAGCTATTCATTGCTCTATCCTCATGAGGTCATATTACTACTTCAAGACTGCTTTAGAGCTATTCATTGCTCTATCCTCCTGAAGCCATCTAATTATTTCAAGACTGCTTTAGAGTTATCCATTGCTCTATCCTCCTGAAATTACATTATTATTTCAATACTGCTTTAGAGCTATCCATTGCTCTATCCTCCTGAAATCATTACTTCAAGACTGCTCTAGAGCTATTGATTGCTCTATCCTCCTGAAGACATATCACATTATTACTTCAAGACTGCTTTAGAGCTATGGATTGCTCTATCCTCCTGAAGACATATCACATTATTATTTCAAGACTGCTTTAGAGCTGTTGATTGCTCTATCCTCCTGAAGCCATTCTATTACTTCAAGACTGCTTTAGAGCTATTGATTGCTCTATCCTCCTGAAGCCATTATTACTTCAAGACTACTTTAGAGCTATTGATTGCTCTATCCTCCTGAGGTCAGATTTATCACTTCAAGACTGCTTTAGGGTTATCATTATTGATTGCTCTATCCTCATGAAGACATGCTGTTACATCAGTATTACTCCAGACTCCTGACAGTTCTCATTATACTACTGAAGAACTTTCCCCTAGTGGCATCTTTAAGCCCACTCAATCATGTTCAACCAACCATCAATATCACTCCATGCACTGGTGAGTGCAAATTTTTGGGCTTTTGTGTTCAATCCCCTTCAACCTTCCAGGTTACGACTGGCAAATATACCAATCTAACCCCTCAGGTTTCAGAAAATTGAACAGGGGCAGCTGTTGCACCCCAAAATTTGCCCTCACAATACAAGACTTTGTGTTCCAAGAAGGTTCACAAGGTTCACAAAATTCACAATTGGTCAGAAGAGTTGACAATTCCCTCAGACAATGCACCTCCTAAGCAGTGCATCCAAAACTAGGGTTTTGACTTTAATCAGGCTAAATGGACTTCCAAGACTTCAAGTGAGCTTCATAACATCTTATATGTGTATAAGAACCCCCATGTCAAGTTTCAAGACTTTTCTCAAAAGTTTGCTCAGTCAGATGATCAGATAAGTCAAAAGCAGTCAATGCAGTTAAAAGGTCAAACTGAGGTCAACTGTGGTCAAACCAAAGTCAAACTTCATGATTTTTTTTTTTTTTGCCAACATCAAAGAGAGGTTGGGTGAGAAATATTATCATAATAACTGTAATACCCCAAATTTTGCCCTAAGATTTGTCGTCGCATTTCATTGCATTTAATCAATTACTAACAAATTTGTGTAGTCGTTTGACTTTTTGCAGGTAAATATCATATGGCATGCATTTTTTTTCTAAAAAGTAAAAATGGCACAATTGGCAGGAGGACATGTGTAAGGAGTTATGAGTGTGAGAGGTTGAGAGTTCGAATCTCACCTTTGTCATTTTTTTTTGTTTTTTATTATTTTTACTCTAAATTTTTCTATCTTTCATTAAAAAAATAACAAAAATAGTTTTTTATTATTATTTAATTATTATTTTCGTATTTTAATTAAATCATTTTTTAAAATATTATTTTTTTCACTTTTTTCTAAATTATTCATAAAAATATCCAAAAAATCATAAAATAAAAAATATTGAAAAAAATTTTGTTCTTTTTATAATATTTTTTAGGAATCAATAGGATTATTAGTTTTTATTTTAAGTTTATTTTAATTATTTTAAATTATTTAAATTTTATTTTTTCTTAACTAATTATTTAGTTTGGGCTTTAAAATGGGCTTTAGGGACATTATTGACAATTTGGTGTTAACCCTAATTTGTTCCCTATATATACATGTGTTGCCTTGTTGGAAAAAGGGGAGAAGGAAAAAAACCTAAGAGGAGTGAGTGCCGTTTGCCGTTATTTAGTTTTCTTCTTCATCCATTACTATTGTTTCTTTTTCTTCATCGTTTACCGTTATTTTTTTTCCTTCATCTATTACTGTTGTTTCTTTTTCTTCATCTTTTACCGTTATTTCTTTTTCTTCATCTATTACCGTTATTTCTTTTTCTTTATCTATTACTGTTACGTTTATATATATATAATTTTTAAATTGTTAGAGTTTATATATATAAGATTTTTGATCGAATTATGTCGATACGATGTTTGCACATTTGTGTGCATGACGCGTGACATTTGTGTTAGTTCGATCTGGTTGCGATGATCGCATTTTTGTGTGAGCAATAATACTATTTTTTGCTTAATTTCTTTTTCTTTGCGATAAATTTTGTTTCGTCCGATTTAGATCTGGTTGCGATGAGCGCATTTCTGCGTTAGCAACATTGTTGGGTTATTTGGCACATTTAAAATTCATTATTGCTTTATTATTATTATTATTATTATTATTATTATTATTATTATTATTATTATTATTATTATTATTATTATTATTATTATTATTATCATTATTTATTATTTTTATCATTATTATCATTATTATTACCATTATTATTATTATTGTTATCATTAATTTATTAAAATTTGTTATAATATAAAAATCTGTTTTTTAAAATAAATAACATTAACATCTTTTCCAAATTAATATGAAAACCTATTATTTTTAAGAAAAACTTTTTTTTTAGATAAATTTAAAATAATAACTAAAATCTTTTTTTTAAATAATAACTAGAACCGTTATTTATTTTATTTTATTATTGTTCAATTCAAATTTCATTATCATATTGTATCTGCTCCTCTCATGTAACCTCGCGAACTTAACAATCGCTCTTTAAATTCTGCCTTTAAATTTCTGCTTGCATGGTTTAAATTATGACATTATCTCTCTGTTTGCATGATTCAATTATCTCACGTGTTTACTATTATTTCTGTCACATTGCACACATCCGAAGGTTAGGTCTAACTGTTTGGCCGCCGCGCCAATAGTCCGTAAAACTTCACACATTCAATTTCAAATCCTCAAAACTACAAACTACAAACCCTAATTTTCACAAATGCCTCGCCGCAGGCAAAATTACAATTTTACCCTTAGCATTAGTTCAAAGAGCCGCCGCGCTCATTTTAGGGTTTCCCGCCGTGGAATCCCTAATTTAACCCTAATTACAACTTAACATTTCAACGTAGAGATTTGGAGTTTCTACACTCCACGTAAGCGTGTCCTTAAGATGCGTTTATTCCCCTTGAGACCTTGACCACAGTCAAGAAGTTTCTAACCTCCCTATTGAGGGGAACTACGATTACTCTGATTCCACTCCCGTAAGGATACGTAGGCACAAGATGCGATGTCTTGCCGAGTAAACTTAGAATTAACCCCCTTTATTATTTATTATTGCTTATTTATATTTTATTAATCTTTGCTATTTAATTATTTTGCTTATTATTTTGTAATTGTTTCTTGGATGTAAAGTTGTTTAATTATTTAATTATTATTATGGTTAGTAATTAGGGAGTGTAACAACATGTATGTAATATTAAAATAAATTTAGATCACTTTTAAATAAAGATAATTAAAATAAACACGTCACACACGTAAGTCGATTTTAATCGCCGTCTCACTTCCTAAGGATATCCCTCAAGTTGCCTACGAATAATGGTTAAGTGGGGTGTATAAAGCAAGTCCCTCAAATGGAAAAATCATCAAAGTCACTTATGGTTGCCTTTACGAATCGAGTCCCTTTCGAAAAATGATGATAGTCCCTCCAGTTTGCTTATTACACCCCACAATGGCCTTCAAAAATCCAATTGTCCCTCACATGTCCCTTAACATCCAAAGTAAGGACTACCTACTCCATTATAGTAGGGATAGTCTTACTAAGGAAAGGATAAAGAATAAGAAAGACCTTAAAACATTAGGGTAGGCTACTCCTAGGTACTTGCTCGCTTCAAAACTTTTTCACACTTAAACAAATTTCCAACAAAATTTTCAAACAAGTTTTTTTTCACATCCATACACGGATTATTATTAAACTATTCTGAATTTTTTTTGCTATTCACACACTACACTTTCAAAACAATTCAAAAGTGAGCTTAAGTACCTAAGAGCCCATGGATAACCATGGATGAAAAGGATGCTAATACCTTCCCTTTTCATAACCTACCCCCCGAACCCAAAATATTCTCTAAGGTCTTTCCTGTTCTTTTATAACCTTTCCTCATGGATAAAATAAAAGTCGGTGGCGACTCTTGCTATCCGCAACATTGTTTAAATTCAGTTCTCCCACCTGTCGCTACTCAAAAAATGCATCGCGCAACGACGGGGAGGCGAAAAAGATAGACAGAAGAGTCGCCACCGAACTTTATTTATCCCGTGAGGGGAAAGGAAAATATCGAGAAAACCTTAGGGAATAAATGGATAAGATGGTCTCGCAACCAAGAACGGGTTCGGAAGCCGGTTATGCGAGGGGAAGGTATTAGCACCCCTCGCATCCATCGTACTCGATGGGAACCTTTTGTTTGTCGATGTGTGAATTTATCTGCTTAAATATTATGCTATAAAGAGTGTTTCACAGGGTAAAAGATAAGGGTCAGAAACAGGAAAGTTAGGAAGAAAGAGAGAACGGGGAAGAAAAGAGAAAGAACAGACTCGGTAGGACTTCGCAGTCCTAGGCCTACGTATTCTCAACAGATATGAGAAAGTCAGAGTCGACGTAGTTCGGGAAACTACAGATATTGGGGGGAATGTGCTCGGCAAGGATTGTGGCCCTTGTGCCTACGTATCTTTACTTGAGAAAGTAAAGAATCAGAGCAGCCGTAGTTCGGCCTACGATGTGTTGATGTTTTTTTTATGGATGACGCTATCGTGCGCATTCTAGCAGTTAGGTGTTTTGCTGCTCGCTCGTTGGAGACTTAGGCGCTACCTGTTTGCGGTAGAACGGACGTAACATATCCTTTTGAAAGATTGATTAGTTTTCGCCACGCGGGGCAAGAAGTCACGTTTGATTGATTGGATTGTTTTTTAAGGGGGGGGCGAGACAGGTCCTCGGATAGTAACCCCTACGGGTAGTACCCAATTCGTTGTCTCAAAGTTTTTGTTATAAAAAAGGTGTGGCGAACGAGGCGTCTTTGTATTGAAAGACGGGCGTCAAGACCACACACACTACAGTGAGTATCCTGACACTCGGAGAGGAAGAAAGTCTACACTTAATCCCCTCTTTTTAACTCAACACAAAGGGAACTTCATTCTCTTATTAAAGATGTTTTTGGTTTTGAATGGTAAGTGCTTTGCGACAGAGAACCCTACGGTAAACGTCAGCACTCGGGATAGGAGAAGGCCTACGCCTAACCACTCCACGACCATTCAAGTTTTTGTTGTGAAAAGGATTTGAAAATGCACTCGGTGCGGGACCGAGGTTTTAGGTGGGAAAGGTTTCGGAAAGGAGTTGTGAAAGGAGAGGTGGTGGATAAAGAGATATGTGATGGATAAGGTTACGTCTTCGTATCGAAATACGAGTATCGAGACTACCCTCACTACAGTGGGCATCCCAACACTCGGAGAGGAAGAAAGTCTACACTTAATCCCCTCTTTTAATTCGGTGCAAAGAGAAATCAAATTATTATGGTTTGAAAAAGGACTCGGTACGAGACCGAGGTTTTTATGAGGAGATGTCGGAAGCGTCTTTGTGTTGACAGACGAACGTCGAGATCACCCTCACTACAGTGGGCATCCCTATGCTCGAAGAAGAAGAGGTCTACACCCAATCCTCTCTTTAGCTCCACACAAAGAATCGATTTTAAGGAGATGAGATTTGAAAATGGACGGGAAGCGTCTTTGTATTAAAAGACGAGTGTCGGAACCACCCTCACTACAGTGGGCATCCCAACACTCGGAGAGGAAGAAAGTCTACACTTAATCCCCTCATTTTAATTCAATACAAAGAAATTATTTTAAAAACGGTTTGACAATGTTTTTGAATCGAGTCAGGACAAATAATGAAGAGAGAAAAGGGGTGGTCTCAGATCCAACATTACCTATCAATAATTTGACTGGTAATGAATTACGGAGGTCTCGTCATCGACCCAAAACGGAAAATGGGACAAACATGTCCAATAACAAATGCGAAACGAAATCCAATTCTAAATATGAAATGAACTTCTAGATAAAAAAAAAAATATATATATATATATTTACATGTACAAAATTCTATAATATATAACATACATAAAAACTCTAAAGAAAATAATATTTACAAGATTTTAACAGATAAAAAAGTTTATATGTAAATCTTAATGAAAAAAAAAACTAACTATAATATATATACACAAAGTTCTAAAATATAATATATGAAATATATTTTAAAAAAAAACAAAGACAAAGGGTGTAAAACAATATTTTGCAAAAAAGACAACTCATTCCAACGAAAAAAACAAATGAACATCAAATCAAATGGCTTAAAAAAAATCATCATTACGTCGCAGCAACACGGGAAAGCAAAGCGACAGCTTGCTCAAACTTTCAACTCCGTTCCAAATCCGAGCACCCCGTTTCTTTCCCTTTCGTTTTCATCTGATTCACTCAACAGGTGATTGATTTCTGTATTCACTCTTCTTTGGTTCAGATTGTGTTTAGGGTCTCATTTCATCTCCTTCTTATTCTTGTTCAGGGTTTAGGTTCTTGAAATTTGAGGAAATGGATTATTATTGGATGAATGGTTTGAGGAATACTCGAAGGTGGAGTAAAGGAATAGGGTTCGGTGAGTTCGAAGACAGAAGAAAGGTCGAAGGTTGAAGCTCTGAGATAAGTGTTTACATTTAATGAAATCTATGGAAATTTGGGTTGTTCTGTTGTGGAAAACGGAGAGTAAACGAAGTTTTTGATGAAAGGTATTCGAAGGTTTTCTCAGAGCTATCGTTGCTGGGCGAAGAAGGTTGGAAGGGATTCGTTTCTGAAGATGATTTTTGAGGAAGAAGAAGAAGTTCGAGGGAGATTTTTGAAGGAGGTGACGGCTACAGTTTTTTAGGGTTAGAGGCTCTTGGAACGGCTCGCTCCCCTTTGCAGCATTCTCACCTGTTTTTATGTGGAGGATTGAGGGTAGAAAAGGAAACCACTTACTCAAACTTGGTCGTACAAATCCTGGGCCCCAAAACAAATTGTTGTGTTTTGTCTTATATGCCATAGGAAAAAGCAGGTTTGATGCCACTATTTGCCAACTCGTGAGTTCTGGCTCTTATACGTACAGGTGCCTCATGGCCCACATCGTATATTTTTTCCTTTTATTTTGTGAAACTTTGTAGTGTCATCTATCACAATCTTCCGGTATGTGATGATTGTTTTGCAGGGTCAATTTTGAGGATTGGTATAAGCTCTCGCAAAGGCTCGATTGCTATTTTAGGTGTGGTCTTTGGTAAGGCGTCTTCGCAAATTACGACGGAATTAAGCTGGTGTTTTGTGTGTTGCGCATCATCACGCGTGAATACCGGATGTGCATAGCGTATCATCAAGTTATCTGTATTCCCTTGGCAACACGTCCAGTTTGTCCCTTGTTTTCTTATGATTCTTTTTCAACTTTTCATGTGTTTTGCCTCGTGATTATCCGCGTTATAGTCCGCGTTGTGGTAGGACGACCTGCTGCAGGAATAATCTCACCACCTTGATTTCATGCTGATAGGGTGATCCGACTTTTCTTTTGTTTTGCTGTTCAGGTGTTTTGCTTATGATAGACAGTTGCCGCCACCCATCCGACTTCGTGCAGAGGATTATGTCATGAATAATTCAAGTTATTGATCGGAGTCTTCGAGCATCACCAAGATTAAACATATAGTTATCAAGGGGAATAAGTGTTGCTTGAAGATGGCTTGAACATCAAGACAAAACAAGGTCTATTTTAAAGTCTATGTTTGCCCTCATTGTCTGCTTACACGGTTTGTTGATTATTGCAGGTACAAATCCTTCATTTTCTACTATACCACTTTCGTTTTGCAGAACAACAGGACTGCGTCGTGATTCATCTTTTCCTCTGAAACCCCACCCTTGTACCACCTTCCTGGGTTTCTCCATACGCACACAAAGTGCTCGACAAAATGCGCTTGAAAGAGATTGAGCTTCACTAAGAACAGCAACCAACGTAGCTAATCTCGTGTCGCAGTTTATTTTCATTCATGTGAAAATGGACTCCGTTTTGCCATTGTTGTTGCATGGTTTAATAAAACAATCACCAGGCCGCTCTTGGAGGGAGCTTTGGGTACTTTCAAGAATTATTCAGTTTAAGATGAAGACATCGATGTTGTGTGGGTTCCGGGTTGTTTTGAAGTTGGTGCTGTTGCAACCCGACTTGGTAAATTGGGCAAATATCATGCCATCATATGCATAGGAGCTGTGATACGAGGAGATACAACTCACTATGATGCAGTTGCTAATTCAGCAGCATCTGGAGTGCTTTCAGCTGGTCTAAACTCAGGTGTTCCATGCGTATTTGGAGTCCTAAAATGTGAGGACATGGATCAGGCTATAAATCGGGCTGGTGGAAAATCTGGGAATAAGGGCGCTGAAGCTGCATTGACTGCTGTTACGGCATCGCCGAATTTCAATTGCACAACAATAGTATGAAGTCGAATGGCACATAGCAGCGGTTGATCCCAGCAGCACTTTAACCACCATCATAACTTCACTAAACAACTTCCAACCACAACCTTGCAGCAACTCTTGCTCTCGTTATACGGCGACGGCAACTTGAGAAAGAGGAGGACTTTGCAAGAGTGCAACAGGTTCTTCTAGCAACTCCATTAGCTGGTAGCAGAAACTCACATTTGTGGAAGTGTGCGTAAGTAGCAATATTAACAACCACTCAGTTGCAGTGACAACATCGTCGTACCTCACAACAACTCGTCACCTTCTGCGCTAGTGTTCTTGATTCTTCTCACAAAAGGATATATGTTTTGATTGCGAGTCTATGTTTTTATGTCTGACAGATGTAAAGGAGGTTCTGGGTTCAGACAGCCTCAACAACCGTACCCATTAACCAAAGTTTGTCGGTTTGATTTCGGTTGCAGATTACGGTATCCACACATTTATTGTTGTTTCGTTTTCTCTGGTTTGTGATGAAACAAGATTTAAAGATGTCCTCATTCTTCCTTACATACCTTCTTCCAAGCTGTAATGAATTCCACTGAATTGCGATTCTCAATTTTTGCAGGTCCACTGTACTACATCTTAAATTTGATTTGCATATTCCTTTATTTCTTGCGATTGTAGAATGCTGTATGGTTAAGGTATGATAGCAACTGGATGAAGATCACACGCGAGACATAAGCTGCTGTTGGTTGTCCTCTTCCGTACAAGACGCGGCCATGAAATGAAACAAAGGCCTGCAGTTGCTTTTGGGTGGTGTGGAAACTGAAATCATCTTAGACGTACAAGCTAGAAGAGTATCTCTTGTCGGTTTGCGACCTGTGCACACTGTGAGGAACGTTGCCGCAGATTATCCTGGGAGTGGTATGCTAATTATGGTACGGAACCGCTTCTACTTTCATCTTCTTCTTTTGTATTGCAGCGCATTTGTTTATTGCATAAAATGATTGCCGTGAGAATTTTCGGTGTTGTATCATGACGCGTTGTACAAGCGGTAATGGGGATTGACAGAGTGTGTCGGTTTGCTATGTGGATTGACAATTGCGTTATGAATTTTTCTAGGTGGAATTGCCGGAGGTACGAACTTTGGTGGCGTGAATTGGTGCAGAAAACAAAAGAGGTGCACAGACCCTGCTGTAGCTTGTATATGGTTTTGCTTAGACTTGGAGCACTTGTGGTTTTGTATTGTGGTTTTGTGAACTGTACCTAAACCATGGACAAGAAACACACATAATTTGTAGCATAACTCACACATGGTTTAAGAATAGACCGTGCACATGGTATGAAAAAAAAACCCACCTTCTTGGCCTAATTAACTTGATCACAGGACCTAACAAATTTTTTTTAAAAAAAAACGCTAATGGCCTACTTGAAATATAACTTGACAAGGGATTCACCATGACTTACAAAATTGATGACCATAACTCGACACAAACTAGCACATTAAGGATGGCTTGAAATAATTTGATGATTTTTACCATGGCCTCCCATTATATCTTGACACAAACTTTAAATATTCCTTGGAATAATTACAACATGACTTGAGAATCATCCAAATTTCGGAACAAATTAAACAAAGACTCGAAGTCAAACTTGAAACAAGTTGAGTTAAATACTAACGAAAGAATGGCGCAGGATCTACTTAAAGTATAGCTTGAGAATTAATTGAAACGAAACTTGTAATCATTTTTGAGGTCAATTGACTTTATCTTGACTAAACGCTTATCAGGAAGATTGCGCCTTTTTCCTTCATCTCCACTTGACTCCACATACCTCACAGTGACTCAGAGAAAAATCCATGTAGCAATACAAATGTTTGGGCCCATTCAAGAAGAAACAAAGTAGGACAGATTTAGGGTATGACAGATGCCCCTATCTAATTGACTTAGACCGAGTAAGATGAAATGATGTAGTGTTCATTCCTTCGAGGTAGAAGACAATTAGATATAAAGAAAACCCTGAATTTGTCCGAAAAGGAAAGGAAATCTTGGGCATTGAAAATGACGGATGAGGTACCTCTGAGTGGACAGTGGAAAAATAGCAATAGGTCTCCATCACCAAAAGGATGATGAGATAAAACACACACGGCTACCACCACTAAAAGGGTGGTAGAACAAAACACAATCGCACAATCTGACATCGACGAAATGCCAGACCCACCACCAAAGGGATGATGGAGCGAAACACAAACAACCTTAACACCAAAAGGATGTAAGGAGTCCATTACCAAAAGGATAATGGAAAATACGCTAGTCATGACATCAAAAGGATGCTAGACTCATCACCAAAAGGATGATGGAGCGAAACAAGATCAACCCTAACACCAAAAGGATGTAAGGAGTACATTACCAAAAGGATAATGGAAAATACGCTAGTCATGACACCGAAAGGATGCCAGACTCATCACCAAAAGGATGATGGAGCGAAACAAAGCAAACCCGACACCAAAAGGATGTAAGGAGTCCATTACCGAAAGGATAATGGAAAATACGCTAGTCATGACACCAAAAGGATGCTAGACTCATCACCAAAAGGATGATGGAGCGAAACAAGATCAACCCTAACACCAAAAGGATGTAAGGAGTCCATTACCAAAAGGATAATGGAAAATACGCTAGTCATGACACCGAAAGGATGCCAGACTCATCACCAAAAGGATGATGGAGCGAAACAAAGCAAACCCGACACCAAAAGGATGTAAGGAGTCCATTACCGAAAGGATAATGGAAAACACGCTAGTCATGACACCAAAAGGATGTCAGACCCATCACCAAAAGGATGATGGAGCGGAACGAAGCAAACCCGACACCAAAAGGATGTAAGGAGTCCATTACCAAAAGGATAATGGAAAATACGCTAGTCATGACACCAAAAGGATGCCAGACCCATCACCAAAAGGATGATGGAGCGGGACAACATCGACCCTAACATCAAAAGGATGATAGGGGGATAAGCTTCTCTGAAGAGATTGCCATTTATCGTTGAAGACGGATAAGCTTCTCCCAAGAGATTGCCACTTATCACGGATGAAGGATAAGCTTCTCTGAAGAGATCGCCACTTATCGCGGATGAAGGATAAGCTTCTCTGAAGAGATCGCCACTTATTGTTGATGAAGGATAAGCAAGTCAGCTAGAGACAAATCACTGGGGAACGCCCATGGCTTTACTGAAGATGCCCCTGACTGGGCTGAATGTTGATTTTGAAGATCTGATTAACCACGAGGTTTAAATACGTCATGTAATACAACCATGGTTTTGAAGATATACCCCTGACCGGGCTGGATTTTTCTTTAGTGATCTTGAATTTTGTGGGAGAACCCACGATTTTTGCAGATAACGCCCCTGACCGGGATGATGGTTGCTTTGAAGCTCATAAAGTTGCACAACTTCGTGGGGAACGCCACGGTCTTGTGGAGAATGCCCCTGACTGGGCTGATTATGATCTTGATATCCTCTGACTCTCGTGGGAGAAAACCACGATATTGCAAGGGATGCCCCTGACTGGGCTGATGATGATCTTGAAAATCTTCAAAATTTGATCTTGGATCTGAGCTCGCATATGCGAATGCTTGATGATAATGATATTCCATAACAAATGGAAATGCAAATGCAAATGCTAACACGCGGAGATGCAAGAGCTGGGGGAGTATGATATGATTCTGGGTATGCATATGATGCAAGATGCTTATGAAGTCGAATGCGATGCGTATGATGCATATGATGTGTATGATTGCAGGAAGGTGATCGGGAATGCAGGTGCCGACATGGCGGACATTGGTGGTGGGAAAGTGAAGGATAAGCCTGACTTCCCGACATCGTTCTAAACTTAACAGTTGTTGACGAGAATGAACTTGCTTGAGTAGCTTTCTATGAGACGAACTCGAGATGGTCTGCCCCAGAGTTCGTACCACAAATGGACTCATCATTGATTAGCCGATTCTTGTGGTAGTTGGCTCCAATGTACTCTTAGAGTAGCCTTCCCTTGAAAGAGCGTGGAAGCGACTTAACTTACCTCGATTGAACATCGGAGGGACCTATTCTTAAGTCAAAGAAACTCTGGGTGGCCTGCCCCTGATCAGTATTCTCAAGATGATTCTCTTCTGATCAACCGCTTCATGAATGATTTGCCCCATGGTCGACCGATGCCTGGGGTTTGCCTTAAGCTGACTATTTCTGAAATCTTGGGATAGCAATGCCCCAGATCCATAAGGTCATATGATACGCTCGATTCTGGTCCAGGCCGCTGAGTAATCCAGTCATGCTTGAGTGCTCCCTGTTGGAATTTCCTTGATGCCAACTACTGACTTGCAAATAAAATTGTTTGTTCACGAATGGTAATTTTAATGCAAAGTTCATGCAAGTTTTTGAAAGAATTGTCTTTTATTACGTGTCGTGAGAGTGAAACGAATGGACCATTTAGTCCAAACGTTGTGCTAACTGGATTGGCGTGAAAGATATAGCAAGGATACCGACACCAATGTTGATGATTAGCAAAATTGTAAGGAGTCAGGTTACGCAACCTCGCAATAGTATGCTTTCAGAATAAACCCCGCCTCAATTAGGTCTTTCGAGGGTTGTAACGTGGTCTGGTTCGCGGTTATGAAACAAAGGATATTAGGCTCAAACTTGATTTGTACCCACCCCTTCTTCTTGATGATCTCCTTACCTACATTCAGTTAATTCTATGCATGTTTACCTTGACGGTGTAAGCTTGATGGTTCAAGGTTTGCCTGAGATGGCAGTCACCTTATTTGATGGATGTCAGTGACCCTTTGATTTGGGTGGCCACTGAATCTTTGTTTTTGTTGAGGGTTTGAGGACCTCTTTTGATTTTGATCCCTAACTTTTGCGTGGACTGATTTTGCTTGTCAGATCCATCGGGATTGCCTTGATTCTTGCCTAAGTCTCCTTTGAAATGCTTGACTTAGCGGGCTTTTGATTTTTTTGAATTTTGTTGGAAGATAGTGACTGCCATGTCATGAGACATTGATGAACAACCGTCATGTCTTTGGATTTTGCTTTATCGATTCGAATGCAAGATTAGATTAACTGAACATTACCCTGCCCCAGGTTGAGTGTTAAGGGTTTGAATATCCGAAGGAAACTCCTACTTCTAGGCTCGAAGTGGTTGACTAGGGATTAACTCCTTATATCTTCGGTGTTTAGGGGATTTGAAACAATGCCTGTACATCATTGACGCGATTTTGTCTGAAAGCATACGATTTGCAATTATGGGTACTTCGTTTTCGTCATCCTCCCTCCAATATTGCTAAACAACAGTGAAACAGTGGAGTGGATAAAAATATATGTGTCTGTGATTGTGATAGGTGGAAATAATGAGCGAATGCGACATAATTAATTCGGAAAACGCATAATCATTTCATTAATGTTACCATTCAACATAACAATGTTTAAATAACAAGTAGCAATTGACAGAAAATAAATTACAAATGCAAATGAGAAAAGCATCTAAGGACTGCTAATGTTGAAGATGTCTGCCAGCTTGGATCACTGGATTTTGGAGATGACCACAGGATTCTTCAATCATATTTGTTGAGTGATGAGCTGACATTGGATCAGTTTTGATGTTTGGGGGTGCTTCGGGTAAAGTTTATCGCCTTCGAATCGAGGAGATCTTGTACAAGGTGCTTCAGAGTCTTGCAATTTTCAATGTCATGGCCTGGGGAGCCAGAATGGAATTCACATTTGGCATTGACATCAAATCCAAAAGGAAGAATCTCCGGAGGATCCCTCATTTCCCTAAGCTGAACGAGACCTCCTTTCAATAGGAATGGCAATAACTTGGCGTATGTAGACGGGATTGGATCAAATCTTCTTTCTGGCCTCCTCTGTCTTTGTAGACCCTGGTACTGATTTTGTCTTGGTTGGTAGGATTGTTGTTGCCTGTTTGGTTGAAACACGGGTTGATTTGCTGGAATGGACAACGGCTGTTGTGGAGCTACAGCAGCAACCTGGTGATAACCCTGATGAGTTCTTCCTTTGTTGGTGAACACTGCACTAGCTTCGCCTTCCCTTTTCTTAACGAAACCCTGATAAGGCTTCTTGACCCCGCTCGCAGATTCGCCTGCATTCTGAATTTTTCCCGTCTTCATGAAATTTTCTAATCTTTCTCCAGCCATAACAAGTTCAGAAAACACTGTGGATGTTGTGGATGCTAATCGCTCAAAGATCGGTCCTTGTAGCGTGCCCATGAATAGGTCTGTCAGTTCTTTCTCCATCAGCGGAGGTTGTACCCTTGCAGCTACTCCCCTCCATCTTTGCGCGAAGTCCTTAAAACACTCATTTGGCTTCTGAGTCAAATTCTGAAGCTGCATACGATTCGGAGCCATGTCAGTATTATACTGATAATGCTTCACGAAAGCGTCTGCCAACTCTTTCCAGCTTCTTATGTTGGATCGTTCAAGGTGCATATACCATTCTAGGGATGCCTCTGTTAAGCTATCTTGAAAGAAATGGATTAGCAGCTTCTCGTCATCAGAATAGGCGGCCATCTTCCTACAGTAAGACCTTATGTGGGTCTTAGGGCAACTGTTACCCTTGTACTTCTCAAAGGTTGGAATTACAAACTTTGGAGGTATCTTAACTCCGGGTACAAGACATATTTCAGCGGCATCCAGTCCCAAAACATCGGGGCCTTGCAGTGTTTTCACCATCTCCTGTAAAGCATTAAACTTCTTCTCTAATTCGGCGGTCTGTGGCCCATATGCTTCACCTGAATTCTCATAGAAACCTTCATGATCATCGTACTGGACTTGTGTTGGGATCGTAGTACCATGAGGATGAGTCGTACCGACTGGCGGAGGGACGGTGTTGATAGGTACGGCGCCGGCAGAAGTAGGAATTGCCCCAACAGGGGTTGGGGTGGCATCAACAGGAATTGGAATTGCCCCACTTGCATTGGGAACTGCACCAGCCAAAGTCTGATTAGCGCTCCTCTCTGCTGCTTGCCTCATCTCCTCTTGACTCCTGGCCATGTTCTGAATCATCTCCATGAGTTGATTCATCTGCGTCTTCATGCCCAGCATCTCGCTCCTCATAGTAGCCTGGTCTTGTTCTATCTGATCCATGATTCTTCTCTGGTTATTCCTTGTATTATATCGATGTCGTGAAGTCAGCTTGCTTTACTCTTTCTGAAAGGGTAAGCGGCGCGTAAGAACGGGCTGTAAGGAATGCAAGAAATGATGCAGAGATGCTTATGCAAATGCAATGCAATGAGCGCATACGAGAACAGATCCATATCAAGGATCTAAGTCATACATCCTGCACAACAACAAAAGGTATCTCTCCCCTCGGGTGGGCTATCTATTGGTTTATAAGAGGGCATCCCAAAGGTTTTTAAACAAAGTCCCATGCACTAGCCCTCGAAAGTTTTCCATCATAACGACTACTCGTAAGACGGTAATCTCTTCAAAGGATGAACACAGAGTCATGTCTCAGCAACCTTTGGAATAAGGTTCTACAAAGGTCCTCAGAGTCGCGGACTCCCAAGTTGGAAATAAAAACGCCATTACGACTACATGTAAGACATAATCATCCCAAAGGGGTCTATCTGAGCGGTGGGATTCGATCCAACTCAACGAGTCCTAAGTCTCGCAAATCAGAAAGAAACCACCTCCTAATCTTAGTGTATACTCGAAAGCTCGGGTAGAAAACTTTATCTCACAAACCAATCAATAAACCCAACAGGTTAGAGAATCAAAGCATAAACAAATAAAGCTAATAAAATCATAAACACGACAAACAAAATAGGCTTGGCTCGCTAGGTGTCCCCAGCAGAGTCGCCAGCTGTCGCTACTCAAAAAATGCATCGCGCAACGACGGGGAGGCGAAAAAGATAGACAGAAGAGTCGCCACCGAACTTTATTTATCCCGTGAGGGGAAAGGAAAATATCGAGAAAACCTTAGGGAATAAATGGATAAGATGGTCTCGCAACCAAGAACGGGTTCGGAAGCCGGTTATGCGAGGGGAAGGTATTAGCACCCCTCGCATCCATCGTACTCGATGGGAACCTTTTGTTTGTCGATGTGTGAATTTATCTGCTTAAATATTATGCTATAAAGAGTGTTTCACAGGGTAAAAGATAAGGGTCAGAAACAGGAAAGTTAGGAAGAAAGAGAGAACGGGGAAGAAAAGAGAAAGAACAGACTCGGTAGGACTTCGCAGTCCTAGGCCTACGTATTCTCAACAGATATGAGAAAGTCAGAGTCGACGTAGTTCGGGAAACTACAGATATTGGGGGGAATGTGCTCGGCAAGGATTGTGGCCCTTGTGCCTACGTATCTTTACTTGAGAAAGTAAAGAATCAGAGCAGCCGTAGTTCGGCCTACGATGTGTTGATGTTTTTTTTATGGATGACGCTATCGTGCGCATTCTAGCAGTTAGGTGTTTTGCTGCTCGCTCGTTGGAGACTTAGGCGCTACCTGTTTGCGGTAGAACGGACGTAACATATCCTTTTGAAAGATTGATTAGTTTTCGCCACGCGGGGCAAGAAGTCACGTTTGATTGATTGGATTGTTTTTTAAGGGGGGGGCGAGACAGGTCCTCGGATAGTAACCCCTACGGGTAGTACCCAATTCGTTGTCTCAAAGTTTTTGTTATAAAAAAGGTGTGGCGAACGAGGCGTCTTTGTATTGAAAGACGGGCGTCAAGACCACACACACTACAGTGAGTATCCTGACACTCGGAGAGGAAGAAAGTCTACACTTAATCCCCTCTTTTTAACTCAACACAAAGGGAACTTCATTCTCTTATTAAAGATGTTTTTGGTTTTGAATGGTAAGTGCTTTGCGACAGAGAACCCTACGGTAAACGTCAGCACTCGGGATAGGAGAAGGCCTACGCCTAACCACTCCACGACCATTCAAGTTTTTGTTGTGAAAAGGATTTGAAAATGCACTCGGTGCGGGACCGAGGTTTTAGGTGGGAAAGGTTTCGGAAAGGAGTTGTGAAAGGAGAGGTGGTGGATAAAGAGATATGTGATGGATAAGGTTACGTCTTCGTATCGAAATACGAGTATCGAGACTACCCTCACTACAGTGGGCATCCCAACACTCGGAGAGGAAGAAAGTCTACACTTAATCCCCTCTTTTAATTCGGTGCAAAGAGAAATCAAATTATTATGGTTTGAAAAAGGACTCGGTACGAGACCGAGGTTTTTATGAGGAGATGTCGGAAGCGTCTTTGTGTTGACAGACGAACGTCGAGATCACCCTCACTACAGTGGGCATCCCTATGCTCGAAGAAGAAGAGGTCTACACCCAATCCTCTCTTTAGCTCCACACAAAGAATCGATTTTAAGGAGATGAGATTTGAAAATGGACGGGAAGCGTCTTTGTATTAAAAGACGAGTGTCGGAACCACCCTCACTACAGTGGGCATCCCAACACTCGGAGAGGAAGAAAGTCTACACTTAATCCCCTCATTTTAATTCAATACAAAGAAATTATTTTAAAAACGGTTTGACAATGTTTTTGAATCGAGTCAGGACAAATAATGAAGAGAGAAAAGGGGTGGTCTCAGATCCAACATTACCTATCAATAATTTGACTGGTAATGAATTACGGAGGTCTCGTCATCGACCCAAAACGGAAAATGGGACAAACATGTCCAATAACAAATGCGAAACGAAATCCAATTCTAAATATGAAATGAACTTCTAGATAAAAAAAAAATATATATATATATATATTTACATGTACAAAATTCTATAATATATAACATACATAAAAACTCTAAAGAAAATAATATTTACAAGATTTTAACAGATAAAAAAGTTTATATGTAAATCTTAATGAAAAAAAAAACTAACTATAATATATATACACAAAGTTCTAAAATATAATATATGAAATATATTTTAAAAAAAAACAAAGACAAAGGGTGTAAAACAATATTTTGCAAAAAAGACAACTCATTCCAACGAAAAAAACAAATGAACATCAAATCAAATGGCTTAAAAAAAATCATCATTACGTCGCAGCAACACGGGAAAGCAAAGCGACAGCTTGCTCAAACTTTCAACTCCGTTCCAAATCCGAGCACCCCGTTTCTTTCCCTTTCGTTTTCATCTGATTCACTCAACAGGTGATTGATTTCTGTATTCACTCTTCTTTGGTTCAGATTGTGTTTAGGGTCTCATTTCATCTCCTTCTTATTCTTGTTCAGGGTTTAGGTTCTTGAAATTTGAGGAAATGGATTATTATTGGATGAATGGTTTGAGGAATACTCGAAGGTGGAGTAAAGGAATAGGGTTCGGTGAGTTCGAAGACAGAAGAAAGGTCGAAGGTTGAAGCTCTGAGATAAGTGTTTACATTTAATGAAATCTATGGAAATTTGGGTTGTTCTGTTGTGGAAAACGGAGAGTAAACGAAGTTTTTGATGAAAGGTATTCGAAGGTTTTCTCAGAGCTATCGTTGCTGGGCGAAGAAGGTTGGAAGGGATTCGTTTCTGAAGATGATTTTTGAGGAAGAAGAAGAAGTTCGAGGGAGATTTCTGAAGGAGGTGACGGCTACAGTTTTTTAGGGTTAGAGGCTCTTGGAACGGCTCGCTCCCCTTTGCAGCATTCTCACCTGTTTTTATGTGGAGGATTGAGGGTAGAAAAGGAAACCACTTACTCAAACTTGGTCGTACAAATCCTGGGCCCCAAAACAAATTGTTGTGTTTTGTCTTATATGCCATAGGAAAAAGCAGGTTTGATGCCACTATTTGCCAACTCGTGAGTTCTGGCTCTTATACGTACAGGTGCCTCATGGCCCACATCGTATATTTTTTCCTTTTATTTTGTGAAACTTTGTAGTGTCATCTATCACAATCTTCCGGTATGTGATGATTGTTTTGCAGGGTCAATTTTGAGGATTGGTATAAGCTCTCGCAAAGGCTCGATTGCTATTTTAGGTGTGGTCTTTGGTAAGGCGTCTTCGCAAATTACGACGGAATTAAGCTGGTGCTTTGTGTGTTGCGCATCATCACGCGTGAATACCGGATGTGCATAGCGTATCATCAAGTTATCTGTATTCCCTTGGCAACACGTCCAGTTTGTCCCTTGTTTTCTTATGATTCTTTTTCAACTTTTCATGTGTTTTGCCTCGTGATTATCCGCGTTATAGTCCGCGTTGTGGTAGGACGACCTGCTGCAGGAATAATCTCACCACCTTGATTTCATGCTGATAGGGTGATCCGACTTTTCTTTTGTTTTGCTGTTCAGGTGTTTTGCTTATGATAGACAGTTGCCGCCACCCATCCGACTTCGTGCAGAGGATTATGTCATGAATAATTCAAGTTATTGATCGGAGTCTTCGAGCATCACCAAGATTAAACATATAGTTATCAAGGGGAATAAGTGTTGCTTGAAGATGGCTTGAACATCAAGACAAAACAAGGTCTATTTTAAAGTCTATGTTTGCCCTCATTGTCTGCTTACACGGTTTGTTGATTATTGCAGGTACAAATCCTTCATTTTCTACTATACCACTTTCGTTTTGCAGAACAACAGGACTGCGTCGTGATTCATCTTTTCCTCTGAAACCCCACCCTTGTACCACCTTCCTGGGTTTCTCCATACGCACACAAAGTGCTCGACAAAATGCGCTTGAAAGAGATTGAGCTTCACTAAGAACAGCAACCAACGTAGCTAATCTCGTGTCGCAGTTTATTTTCATTCATGTGAAAATGGACTCCGTTTTGCCATTGTTGTTGCATGGTTTAATAAAACAATCACCAGGCCGCTCTTGGAGGGAGCTTTGGGTACTTTCAAGAATTATTCAGTTTAAGATGAAGACATCGATGTTGTGTGGGTTCCGGGTTGTTTTGAAGTTGGTGCTGTTGCAACCCGACTTGGTAAATTGGGCAAATATCATGCCATCATATGCATAGGAGCTGTGATACGAGGAGATACAACTCACTATGATGCAGTTGCTAATTCAGCAGCATCTGGAGTGCTTTCAGCTGGTCTAAACTCAGGTGTTCCATGCGTATTTGGAGTCCTAAAATGTGAGGACATGGATCAGGCTATAAATCGGGCTGGTGGAAAATCTGGGAATAAGGGCGCTGAAGCTGCATTGACTGCTGTTACGGCATCGCCGAATTTCAATTGCACAACAATAGTATGAAGTCGAATGGCACATAGCAGCGGTTGATCCCAGCAGCACTTTAACCACCATCATAACTTCACTAAACAACTTCCAACCACAACCTTGCAGCAACTCTTGCTCTCGTTATACGGCGACGGCAACTTGAGAAAGAGGAGGACTTTGCAAGAGTGCAACAGGTTCTTCTAGCAACTCCATTAGCTGGTAGCAGAAACTCACATTTGTGGAAGTGTGCGTAAGTAGCAATATTAACAACCACTCAGTTGCAGTGACAACATCGTCGTACCTCACAACAACTCGTCACCTTCTGCGCTAGTGTTCTTGATTCTTCTCACAAAAGGATATATGTTTTGATTGCGAGTCTATGTTTTTATGTCTGACAGATGTAAAGGAGGTTCTGGGTTCAGACAGCCTCAACAACCGTACCCATTAACCAAAGTTTGTCGGTTTGATTTCGGTTGCAGATTACGGTATCCACACATTTATTGTTGTTTCGTTTTCTCTGGTTTGTGATGAAACAAGATTTAAAGATGTCCTCATTCTTCCTTACATACCTTCTTCCAAGCTGTAATGAATTCCACTGAATTGCGATTCTCAATTTTTGCAGGTCCACTGTACTACATCTTAAATTTGATTTGCATATTCCTTTATTTCTTGCGATTGTAGAATGCTGTATGGTTAAGGTATGATAGCAACTGGATGAAGATCACACGCGAGACATAAGCTGCTGTTGGTTGTCCTCTTCCGTACAAGACGCGGCCATGAAATGAAACAAAGGCCTGCAGTTGCTTTTGGGTGGTGTGGAAACTGAAATCATCTTAGACGTACAAGCTAGAAGAGTATCTCTTGTCGGTTTGCGACCTGTGCACACTGTGAGGAACGTTGCCGCAGATTATCCTGGGAGTGGTATGCTAATTATGGTACGGAACCGCTTCTACTTTCATCTTCTTCTTTTGTATTGCAGCGCATTTGTTTATTGCATAAAATGATTGCCGTGAGAATTTTCGGTGTTGTATCATGACGCGTTGTACAAGCGGTAATGGGGATTGACAGAGTGTGTCGGTTTGCTATGTGGATTGACAATTGCGTTATGAATTTTTCTAGGTGGAATTGCCGGAGGTACGAACTTTGGTGGCGTGAATTGGTGCAGAAAACAAAAGAGGTGCACAGACCCTGCTGTAGCTTGTATATGGTTTTGCTTAGACTTGGAGCACTTGTGGTTTTGTATTGTGGTTTTGTGAACTGTACCTAAACCATGGACAAGAAACACACATAATTTGTAGCATAACTCACATATGGTTTAAGAATAGACCGTGCACATGGTATGAAAAAAAAACCCACCTTCTTGGCCTAATTAACTTGATCACAGGACCTAACAAATTTTTTTTAAAAAAAAACGCTAATGGCCTACTTGAAATATAACTTGACAAGGGATTCACCATGACTTACAAAATTGATGACCATAACTCGACACAAACTAGCACATTAAGGATGGCTTGAAATAATTTGATGATTTTTACCATGGCCTCCCATTATATCTTGACACAAACTTTAAATATGCCTTGGAATAATTACAACATGACTTGAGAATCATCCAAATTTCGGAACAAATTAAACAAAGACTCGAAGTCAAACTTGAAACAAGTTGAGTTAAATACTAACGAAAGAATGGCGCAGGATCTACTTAAAGTATAGCTTGAGAATTAATTGAAACGAAACTTGTAATCATTTTTGAGGTCAATTGACTTTATCTTGACTAAACGCTTATCAGGAAGATTGCGCCTTTTTCCTTCATCTCCACTTGACTCCACATACCTCACAGTGACTCAGAGAAAAATCCATGTAGCAATACAAATGTTTGGGCCCATTCAAGAAGAAACAAAGTAGGACAGATTTAGGGTATGACACCACCGTGTTACAGTGGTTAGCAAGGGTTCACTTAAGCCCACCCAATAGCGTTTAATGAAACGCAGCGTTGAGGTCTCCTTCTCAATTCTCTTCAGAAATTCAATTCAATCGTGGCCATTGGATTTGGTTTGAGTCAAGGGTCAAAGCATGATCCAAGGGCCCTGGGTCATCGTCCCCAAATGTTTGAAAAATGGAGGGAGAAGCTCAGACGGTGGCCCGAGCTTGGTGCCACCGTCTTCTCCGGCGAAGACATCCCAAAACCTCATCAATCAAGCCAACTGAATACCCTATCCCACCTGAAATTTCATCCTGATCATGAATATGACCTCCATTTCCATTGATTCTCACCCTAACTCAAAACCCGATAGAAGTTGCAGAAAAATCACCAGATCTTGATCAACTCAATTCTTGCAATTAAAGATCCTAAGCTCATCTACATGCTTCCCTGATTAATTCTCACCATTCAGCCATGCTTAAAGCCTCAAGAATCTCACAATATTCCTCTCAACAGAATTCTGATCACCACCTAAAGTGTCACGAATGGCTCAATTTTTGTGCCTAAATCCACCTAAGCATCAACACTAACCTAACCATGCATCAAAACCTAAGCAAATCACTACCAATTATGCTGAAATTTGAAGAATGCAAACCTGGTGAAAATGGATGAACATATGAGGTTATGGCACGTTTCAACCTCCAATCTTTTGCAGAATCACTCAAGAACCACTTCTAAAGCTTCTCCAATGGACAATTTGCTTTGAATCCTCTTCAATTCCAAAACCCGATTCTTGATGCAGCTTGAGAATTTTCAATGGCTTGCTCTGGTTCCTTTCTTAATTCCTCCCAAAAAACTATCTGAATCCAATGCATATGTTATATAGAAGCTAATAGAACCCTCTAGAAACTTCTGTAACAACCTGAATGAGAAATTCAATTTCTCACATTCCTTGAAAATCTCATATGCAACAGTCATGCATTGCCCTGTTCTAGCTCACTATCTGGCTTGAATTTCTCTCCTCATGATATTTTGAAGTGAATAGGATGTGCAATTCCCTTGTTTTTGATCCCATGGCCATGTATTGATGTGTTACTTCCTTCTTAAGTAACAAAAAGGAACCACATGCAAATGACCTCAAATCCAAAATTTGGTAATGTCATCATCTCTAAAATGTCTTTTCTGATCAATTTGGTATATAACATTGCTTGGTTTGGCCATAAAATCAAGAAATCCCATTTTTGCCTTTTAAGTGACTTTAATTTCTTCATTTAAAAGCCATTTCAAACCAACTTCTCCTATGAGCCAATTCAAAGCCCCCTTGATGCATGGTCAAGGTTAAAACCCTATTTTGAGCAACTTTCTAGTTGAACAATTTTCCATTTGAGGCCCCTAAGTTGGAGATTTGGACCCATGCTTGAGAATGACCTATAATCACCAATACCCAAAATACCCCTGGATTGCAAAGATCATAACTTGAGTTATACAAATCCTCTTGAGGACTTCTAGTACTCTATGGAAAGCTAAGATCAAGATATACAACTCTCATGTTGGCCAAGAATCCATTTGAAAACTAATTGAAGGGAAAAATTTGCTTGGAAGTCAAGTGACTTTTATAGATAAATTTCATAGTCCTCTGATGACCTGTAATTTGCAAGAACCATAACTTGAGTTCTATAAATCCCCTTGAGGACTTCTAGTACTCAAATGAAAGGTATTGAGAAGCTCTACAAGTTTCATGTTGGCCAAAGCTCCATTTGAAACTTGTATTTTGACTTATGTGGCTTTGAAGTTAGGCACTAAATAGGGGATTTTACACTAAAACCCTAATTTAGCAACTTCCCACATTCTTGATATTTATTTGCTTAACCTTGGAACAACACCACACATGTATCAAAATACCAATTAATGAATCCCATGACCTTAAGGTAGGCTTTGATTCTCTCCAACTACTCAATTGAATTAGGGTTGACCCAGATGAAACCCTAGTTGACTGCACCTTAACTGTGGCTCTCATACTTGAATCAATGACTTGTCTCAGCTTCAATAAGGCCCTCTAGACATCCCATAAGATCCATACACACCTCACATTCACATCCCATGTTTCTCATCCCACTGATGATTCTCAATATTCCTCAGGATAGGAGCAAAACCCACATGTAGGCACTCAAACTTCTCAAGACTTCAAATCCCTTCTTGATGGCTTGGATGACTTTCACACTTGGATAAGACCTCTTTATAGGATCTTCTCTTGATAGACACCCTTGATCCCTTGTTGGAGGCATGCTATGCTATGATATGCCAATGATTGAACTATGTACATGATGTAACTATGCAAATGAAATGCAATGAAACATAAATCAGGCAAGAAAAAGTTGAGCAAATTTTGGGGTGCAACAATGACACATTGTCAAATTCCAAGTTAAAGATTTAATGTCCCATTCAATTTCAAAATAGGAAGAATTTACATGCCAATTACAATTTCAAGTCCAATACGAATTAAGTGCTAAGGGTGCCAATAACAACATTTATGGCCCAAATCCAATTACAAAAAACAAGTCTGTTACATTTCCATTACACCAAAAAATTACAACAAAAGAAAATAACTAACAAAAAAAAGAGAAACAAGCCCATGGAATTGGAGTCTAAGCCAAACATGACTGCATCAAGCTGCAAGGCCAAAACATGCCAAGCCTCAAGCAACTTTATAATGCTCTGAGCCTCAATACGAGTTGAAAATGTCAGCTACTACACTCAATAATAACTTGACATGATTCACGCACGACCCATAAACCACAACATAGTCTCATAATTCTTCAAACAACCATCACAAAGCCATCACGTTACTTGCGCCCACATTCTACACAACAACAATTAAAACATTAACCTCCAAGTGAAATGAATCGAAACTGTTACGACCACGTCACTGCTATTTCTAATTCACTGATCTTTCCACTTTTACCCTTCTGATTCTCCTATATTACAGACTTTTTATTCACTCTCACGAGGGAGGAGAAAAAGCCATCTCCCTTTTATGCTACGAATTGAACCAAACCTGAACAAACTGAGAACAAATAGAACCAGCGCAAACGAGAAGATTCGCACGCGAAGAGGGGAAGAGATGAACTCTGAGGTTCGTTTTTTCCGAGAATGCTTGCTTTTGTTTTGAGGTTTGGTGGTTAATATTACTTTGAATCCAACAACGTTCTGTTTTGGATAGTTTTCTTTTCTTTTTTTTTTTCTTTTGGGCCGATGATATTTGATTATGATAAGCCCACGCAATTTTTTTTCTTTTTCTGGACTCATATGTTCACCATGTTGTTCCACCAAATTAATTGTTTGGAGAGGTGATCGGCCTAGCCCAAGTGATCCTTTCCCATATTCACACCCCCATGTTTAATTTCCCCCTTTCTTTTATTTAATGTTGATAGTTTTTTAGAGTTTTGAACTTGAAGATTTGTTTATTTTGTTATTGGTCTTGTTAAATATTTTACTAAAATAATTTGATATTCGTTGGTATTAAATCACGCTTGATTTTATTTTGTGTATCATTTTCGCCTCAATTTCGTCTTGGATTTTGTTTCCATTTTATTTTGCGTCGATGAAGAAATCAAAAATCACCATTAGTCAAATTATTGATAAATGGTGATGAATCCGAGACCACTTCTTTTTTCTCTTTCTTCTACGTCTTTTTCATCTCGATTTTATCTTCATTTTTTCGATCGATGAAGTCTTTGGATTTATAAACGTCAATTTATCAAAGTCGATAACCTTCATTATGTCAAATCTATGGAAGATGACCATTGGGGTCATTTTCTATACTTTGGGATTGTGATAGGCTACCCTCGATTAATTGACACGAATTTATGATTAAGACGAGATCATTTTCTTTTTGAGACGTGCGACATGATTACATGGGAGAATGATCCTCAATATCATTTCTCTATCTTGTTTTTAGCATAGATATCAACTCGCACGACCTCCTATAGTTCGATTTCCATCATAAATCGAGCTACGATGGTTTAGCGCTGCATTTCGTCCCGATTCAATTCACAAATCAACTAACGACTAACTTTACTTTTTTTCAATATATCATTGTTTTACTTTCCGTTAATACACAATTGTTTTATTTTTAGTCAATATTATCTTGATTTTATTATCTTGTTCATATACTCGTTAATATTATCTTGATTATACTATTGTGAATAATATCTTGATTATATTATTATATATCTTGTCATATTGCTCATATTCATATTCATCTCGTTCATATCTTATTCACATTCTCTTTAAAACACATAATAAACGATCGAAACACTAAAAGCCTAAATTTGTGGACTGTTGGTTATTTGTCCGAGCAACGGATTATTGAACCTTTTCAGATACCCAAGCTTGGAGTTTGTCCAACTTTTGCTCAAGGCTTAGTTTAGGACATTTCACACACACACGAATTTCTCTTGGGCTACCTTACAACGAGACCATTTATTTCATGCAATCCCGTGTAACTTACATGTACCCCTCTCTCATTCTGATGTACATATTCGTATTTTCTTTTGATCATGGTTTATCTTCTAGGAGCACCCATAGGGACTAGCATAGACTAAATCGTTTTCAAACTAATTCTTGGTTCGTCATCGAGCCATTTTCAAACATCCCTTGTAAGTCGAGTGCTCGTCCGTATTCGCCATTAGCCTATCGCACACACTTTCACATTTCATCGTGGTTTCGATATTGGGGGCACCCTTAGGGACTAGTATCGCTTCTCACAACTTAACCCTTGATTCGTTGTCAAGCCGGTTCCATTTTCAATCAAGCTCTTGACTCGTTGTCGGGCCATTTTCAAACCCACTTCCATTCCAACACGTTTTTGCACGCAAATAAAAGTCAAACCCTTGATCCAACGTCAAACGGTATTTTAAACCAAGTTGTAAGTCGAGTGCCTTTTGCCTCACAGTCCACCTCTTTTCGCAACGTATTCGATTCAATCTTTTACAAACGCTTTTCTTAAACAAATAACGAAAAAAGAAGATTCTTGGAGTCTAGAATTCCTTGAATCTTCGAATGAATGGCTCTTGAAGCGCACACTTTGGGTTGTCATTCATTCACCCTTTCGTCTCAAAACATCTAATCTATATCAAACATTTTCATAATCAAAGTAACGAAAGAAGAAGATTCTTGTAGTTTAGCATTCCTTGAACCTTCAAATGTATAGCTCTCGAGGCACGCCTCTTGAGTTGTTGTCCGTTCAATCTTTCGAATTCAAAAAGTTCAAACCATCTCTTAAACATATTCAATCAACTCCCGAAAGAATTGAGTTCTTGGAATCTCACATTCCTTGTGTAATACCCCAAATTTTTCCCTAAGATTAGTCGTTTCATCTTGCATCCCATTTCATTTTGCATTGCGTTTAAACTAACCACTAACAGGTTGTACAGTTGGTTGATTTTTGCAGGAAAATATCATGTGGCGCGCTCTTTTAGTTTTAGTTTACAGGGTTTCTAGTGCCACTTTATTTTGAATGAATAAAATAGCACAGTTGGCAAGAGACCGTGTGTAAGGAGTTGTGAGTGTGAGAGGTCGAGAGTTCGAATCCCACCTTCTTCACTTTTTGTTTTGTTTCTTTTATTTTTAGTCTAACTTTTCTATTTTCATAAAAAAAATAACAAAAATAATTTTTTTATTATTTAATTATTATTTTCGTATTTTATTTAAATTATTTTTTCACTTTTTTCCATATTATTCATAAAAACATCCAAAAATCATAAAATTAAAAATATTAGAAAAGATTTTATTCTTTTTATAATATTTTTAATGTTTAGTATAAATAAATAGAGTTATTAATTTCAATTTTATTTTTATTTTATTTTAATTATTTAAAATTTTGTAATTATAACTAATATTAATTTAAGTTGGGCTTTAAAATGGGCATTAGGTTAGAGTTAACCCTAATTTGTTACCTATATAAACATAAGTGAGGGGAGAAAACTTCATGAACATCAGAAAATCAAAAACAGGTCATCAGAAGAAGAAGAAGAGAGTTTTGAGAAAAACTCAAAAGATCCACCAACAAGGATCATCCAACGGCGGCCGTGGACCCTTTGGAGCCTCACTACCACCGACGGACAACAACCAAGCAAAAAGTCTCAGAAGAAGCTTCATCACCTCGCCGTCGAAACACCGTCATCAAAAACCCAAAACGTAAGATTATGATATTAATGGGTTTGGTTTTGTTTAATTTGGTTTTAGGTATGAACAACAAAAGCAAAGCAGGAGGAGAAGAAGCAAAAGAGTCGTCGTACTCTGTTTTTGGGTTTCCCGCCGTGGAATCCCTAATTTTAACCCTAATTTTAATTCAACTTTTCAACATAGAGATAGGAGTTTCAAAACTCCATGTAAGCGTGTCCTTAAGATACGTTTACTCCCCTTGAAACCTTGACTACAATCAAGACGTTTCTAACCTCCCTTTTGAGGGGAACTACGATTACTCTGATTCCATTCCTTATCCAGGATACGTAGGCACAAGATGCGAGTCTTACCGAGTAAACTTAGGACTAACCCTTAGGTCTCTCTGTCACTCTTAACCCTTAGCTCAATATATATTAAAGCAGATAATAAAATAAAAAGCATACAATAAACAAAAGATTCCTGTAGAGTACTACAGAAGTTTAGGGGGCTAGTACATTCCCTAAGCTTAATCAACCCATTACCTAGGTCTCTCCCCGTATTGTGTTTACGATGAAAAAATAGGTTTTCCCTCTTTTGACCTTTTCCTTCGGATAAATCAAAGAGCGGTTGTGAATTGAATTATGATTCAAACTAATTAATAGTTTGATATCCTATTGCCACCGCAACACCTTGGATTCTTAAGTGGAAGCTCTTGAGGCACGCCCCTTGGGTTGTTAGTCACTCAATTCTTCATTCCCAAACCAACTTCAACACAATTCAAACCAATTTCTTTTTGTGGTCGTCTTCACGAACTACAGATGCTCTAATTCTTCATTCTCGTCTGAATGTAAGATACGTAGGCACAAGATTGCGATGACCTTGGCGAGCACAATTCCCTTCATCTTCCATTTCCCCCCTAACCTTTCCCGTAATCAAACTAAGAGAGCTCTGATTTCTCATTCTCATCCGAATGAGCATAGTAGGAACAAGGGCCCCGATCCTTGGTGAGCACCCTATCCTATAACCACCCATTTCCCCTTGGCGCCTTTATTTTATTATCCTACCAATTCACATTTATCATTAAGAAGAAAACAAGCAAGCTTAGATAACGCCCGTCGCAAATCGCCCTACGAGGTTCCCATTGAGTACAACGTGTTGCACCCCAAAATTTGACCAACCGGGTCCCGCATCTGGCTCGATGTTTTGACGCATTTCGCATTCTCATTTACATACTGCATATAGTGCATTTCCTCAATCATGGTGATTTTATCGGGATTACAGCCCTGCTGTCGCATTTCGGGTACCTCAGACCGATTCGGACAATCAGAGGTTATTTTGAGAAGTCGCGCGCTTCCTGGGTGTTTTCAGCTTATGCAGTGATTTTAGAGTTTCTTGGTGTCGGGGTTTACTGTTTGCTTCGATCTGGTCTCGCGCTCTCTTTTGTGTTGGTTATTTGCCTTTGTTTGCATTTTTTAGGATTTAATGGCCTTTTATGGATTTTAAATAGGCTTTATAGATTTTCCAGAATTTAAATAGGTTTTTTAATATTTTTAATAGCTTTAAATCGTTTTTAGAATTTATAGAGTTTTTTAATAGAATTTTAATAGATAGTTTAGTAGAATATTTTTTTAATAGGTATTTTTGCTTTAATAGAAATTAATAGTTGTCATCTATTTTTGTTTAGATATTATTAGAGTTTTTTTTTCTATTTTTATTAGTTTAGAGATTAGTGGAATTATTAGAGATCATTAGAGTTTTATTAGTATAAAAGTCTTCCATTAGTTTAGTGATTAATATAGATTTTTTAGGTTAGTCCTCTTTTTAGTTAATTAGGATTAGTTAGATTAATTAGGTCTTAATCGCTTGTTTATGTCTAATTAGATTTAATTACCGTTTTAATTGTCATTTAGCATCTAATTGTAGTTTTAATTAGTTAATTGAAGTTTAAATCTCTAATCAGTTTTTAATGGAGTTTAATCAATCAGTAATTAGTCCAGTCCATTAGTTTAGTCTAAATTTTCGTGGGCCCAGTCCTTGGAGGCCCAATCCCCATATCAGTCCAAATCCCATGCCACATGTCATCCTATAAAATCGTCCACGCGTGCAATCAGAAAGAGGCCACCTCATTTCCAGACTCTCCCATAATCTGACACTTCACCCTCCCACTACTACTCTCCACACCACGTGGCATACATGCGCTAACTCTCTGCCACATTACCCCCCCACTTGTCATCACCTGAGCTCCACCGGTTGCATGGCCGGCGGCCATGCAACCACCGCAACCTCCAGTTTCCGGCCACCGTAACCAATTCCTAACCTACTCCGACCGCCGTCAAACTCATCGGAAAGCTAAAAAACCCAGAATTCTTCATCTTTCTCCTCCAAGATCTCCACCGTGTTCTTCGCGTTTTCCAGAAACCGGCGACGATCTTCGTCTTCTATTCATCACGCTCACGATCCACACAACATTCTCCAGATTTCTTCGAGGAATTTCAACCGTGTTCACGCCATCTTCATGAGCGTTCTTCAACAAGCTTCATCCAGAATAGTTTTCTAGATCTGTCTAATTCATCAAGAACTCTCAGACTCCTCATTATGCACGCATCAACAAAAACGATGGATCTCCATAGAACTCTAACGGATCCATCATACTTTTGATCAACCTTCAACCACAACACCATATGCATCGATCTCCCGAACGCTCAACAAGATCTCCATCGAAACTTCTTGCATGTTCATCTAACTCCAGAAAATACTCAGGATCTTCATCAAACTCCTTCAACGTCCATCCACGAATCTCCAGAAATCAACGAAACCTCCTCCAAGACCTTCATCTTTGTTCGTCATTCCTCAAGAACATCACCTTCAAATTTCCAGAAAATTTCTTCAAGGATCTTCAACAAGTCGTCAAGATCTTCAAACTTCAGACGCGTCCAGATTTGTCCGATCCTCCGCGAGTTCATCGCCTTTGTTTCTAGAATCTTCGTCGATTGTTCATCATCAAGCATATTCACCCAGTAGCAACTCCAAGAACCTCAAGAGTCAACAAATGAAGGTTTGTTTCAGGAGATTTGAGTTTGATTGATTATACTGGTTTCGAAGTGCATGCGTTTGAATAGTTTTTAAGAGGTGATGATGGAACGTTCGTGAGGTTGAGGAAGGATTTGAGGGAGACGAAGGCGAAAGATTGGTGAAGGTGAGAGAGAGAGTTCAGAGAAAGATTGAGGGCGCCGTTTGATTCTGTGAACAGTGATTTGGAGTGGAGAAGTTGAATCAGGGTTTCTGAGGAGAAGGGAGTGGACCGGGTGGATTGGGCCTCAAAGCCCAATGTTTTTTTGCCATACGCCTCTGTTTGGTTGGGCTGGGCCCTTCTACTAATTGCACCTCCGTTTTTACTTTCTCACCCCCTCCCGTTTTGTGAATATTTTTGGTGGGCTGGGCCTGCTGATTGATTTACTAATTGTAACACACTCTGTAATTGTTTCACCCCCCTCCCCTTGTATATTCTTCATTTTATTATGTTCTTTTAGTTGTTTTCTTTATGGAAAAAAGAATAAAGAAATGTTGAGAAAAAAAAGAAGAAGAAGAAGAAGAAATAATAAAAAAGGAAATGTTGAAGAAGGGAGTATTGAAAAGAAGAATAAAGAAAATATTAAAGAAAGAATATTTGAGAATAGTTGGAAAAGAATATTAGAAAAAAAGAAATGAGAAAAAGAAATGAGAAAAAGAATATTGAAAAAAGAAATGAGAAAAAGAATATTGAAAAAAGAAATGAGAAAAAGAAATGAAAAAAGGAATATAAAAATATTACTTTGTAAATTCAATTTTTTAGAATAGATATTTTTTCATAGGAGTTTATTTTACCTTTTAGAGGTAGTTTTAGAAGTCCACTTGTTAGGGGACTATTTTCCATTTGATTTTCCATTATAGATGGATAGGGTAGTATTTTTTAGGAGTTTAGTCCTATTTCTCAATCATTGTAATCATTTTCAGAATATTAATAAAACGAGATTTGAGCTGTGGTCCCGAAAGTAGCTGAACTACAGCTGCTCTGATTTCTCGTACTGAGCGAGAATATGTAGGCATAGGATGCGATATCCTAGCGAGCACACTAACAACTAACCTTTTGTTCTCTCGCTGCTGTGCGATCGAGACTTCCCCGCTGACGACTGATGTTATCCTTTTCTCTTGCTCGAGTGCATTTGAGACCAGACCGTAGCTTTAATTCCCATAGGTTCCCGTACCTTTAAAACCAACTTAATATCTCACTCCTGTGTGAGAACACCCAGTCTAGCCGTAGTTAGCCTGAACTACGAAAGCTCTGATCTTCCATGCAGTGTGGAAGTACGTAGGCACAAGACGCGAAGTCTTGGCGAGCCAATTCCCCGTAGTTTCCCAAACTACGTTGACTCTGACTTTCTCTCTTGAGAATACGTAGGCGTAGAGTGCGACGCTCTATCGAGTCAATTCCCTTCTGTTTAGATTTAGCAGCCGTAGATAGATTGTTTTGCATCCTTTAGACAAACCCAAGCAAGCGTGGATCCCATCGAGTACGATGGACGTGAGGGGTGCTAATACCTTCCCCTTGCGTAACCGACTCCCGAACCCAGGTTTTGGTTGCGATGACCATATCTTTTCCCATTTTTTGTGAGGTTTACTTCGAGCGTTTCCTTTCCCTCCGTTGGGATAAATAACGCACGGTGGCGACTCTTCTGTCAAGCCGCGCCGATTTTCGCAGTAGCGACAGCTGGCGACTCTGCTGGGGACCGCGATAGTTCCCTATGCATGTGGGATCCAACGTCCCCTAAGAGAGTCAATCCTAGCGCTTGTTTGCTTGTCTATTAGGTGTTTATTTCTGTATAATTATTATCTGTTGCTGTTGTGCTGTGGGAAGGGTGATACTTTGAGTGATAAGCCGGACCTGGGCTTGAGTATGCATTTTAGACATAGTTGTGGAGATTAGTAGACGAACCTGTTTGTTGAGCAGACACAAGTTCCCTACGAAATCCGCGCTCAGACGAGGTTCTCTCCGAGGTGCTTCTTTCTGATCCTGAGGATCTGAGGGGAGTCCAGACGTGAGGATTGTCGACTCTGGGGACCGATCAATTGGAAGTCATCTAAGTGAGGCCGCTTCATGAGATGACGATGCCACACCTTCTGGGTATCGCATCATTCCTCATGAAAGTCTGTGACGCTGATGACCGCATAGGATGCCGTACCTTGACAGATCTAGGTCCATTACCCGTGAGTGGGAGGGTTGTTTCAGGAACCTTGACTTCCAACCTACCCGTTATTATTGGTCTTCTCTTCAGAGCGAGCGATCTCCGTCAGCAGCGCAGCAGTATTCAGAGCGTGTTGTGGGGGCTGTGATCCCGTGTTTGCTGCATTGCATTGCATTTGCATAAGCATTTTTGCATCATATTGCATAGCATTTCTCTAGCTGGCCAGAGCTCTTATCCAGCCTTTGTTTTGATTCAGAGGGCGATACTCCGGGGACTGCTCTGAGCAAGTGTGGATTGTTAGAAGACGACCAAGGGGTTGAAACGGATCAAGCAGAATCAAGCAGTGTCGTCAGTTGAAAGTTGCTGATAGTCATGTCAGGAAACGACTTCCAGATTGTTGATGCCTTGTCAGGCTTTATTATGACGAACAATCCTTTGTATGATTCCACGTCTGACGAAGGCTTTCCGCAAGTGAATAACCTTACTGCAGCTCAACTTGTGCAGACTTCTGTTAGAGGCCAAAATCTACACCAACAGTTTGTCATCCCAAGTGAACGTTCTTCTTCTGATGCCGCGAATTATCAGAATGTTATTCCTGCTGGTTTGATCTCCCAAAGAGAAGTTCCGATAGTGAGGACTAATAATCCATTAGCTCTTGTGCAAGCTAAGAGGTTGCACGCATTGGAGGAACAAGTCAAAGCCCTAGAAGTTAAGAACGATGTTGGTCTCAATGCTTCAGATATGTGCTTGGTTTCTGACCTAGTGTTACCTCCTAAATTCAGAGCGCCGAAGTTTGAAAAGTATAAAGGAGATAGGTGCCCGAGGCTACATTTGGTGATGTTCTGCAGAAAGATGACTTCGTTTGTGCAAAACGACAAGTTGATGATTTACTATTTTCAAGATAGTCTGACTGGGGCATCTTTGAGGTGGTATATGCAGTTAGATAGAAATCAGATTCGATCATGGGTGGATTTAGCCAGAGCTTTCCTGAAGCAGTACGACTACAACCTAGACATGGCTCCTCATCGCGTGCAGTTGCAAGAATTGTCTCAAGAGAACGATGAACTTATCAGGAGGTATGCGCAGAGATGGAGAGAATTTGCTGCCAGAGTACAACCACCACTTCTAGACCGAGAGTTAGCAGGCATGTTCGTAGACTCCTTGCAAAGCCCGTACTTTGAGAGATTGCTTGGAGTTTCGCTGAACTTCTCCGAATTAGTGGGAGTTGGAGAACGTATTGAGAATGCTATAAAGATCGGGAAAATCCAGATTGATTCAAGCAGCCAGGCTAGTGAAACTGAATCTCTTCATGACTATCAGAATGAAGAAGGAGTTGTAATCAATGCAGCCATGCCAAATATTGAATATCCTCGAAGCGAATCGGTGAATTTTGTTGGTTCTTCATCTTATCAGAGATCAGTACCTCCTGCGTCTTGTTATACTGGACAAACAATTGTGCCTAGGGCACCATATCAGGAGTCTTATGTCGCTTCCCTTGCAAATCAGCGAACTCGTGGCCGAGGTTATCAGAATCAGCATCAGATTCAGAATCGACCTCGCAACAATTTGGAACGAAGGAAAGCTCCTTCTCACCCAGTGCCTATGTCGTATAGCCAGTTGCTACCATCTTTGATTCAGAGTTCTTTGGTGGAACCTAAAGCTCTTAAGCCAGTTCCAGAACCTTACCCTCCTGGGTACAATCCCCACGTTCAGTGTGGTTACCATGGTGGCTCCCCAGGACATGCAACTGAAGATTGTAAAGCGTTTCAGGCGAAGGTACAGCAGTTGATCGACCAGGATTGCATTTCCTTTCGAGAAGGATTTTTGTTTGTTCATACTAACTTCTCAGCTGTCTAAGCTCGTAGACTCGGAAAGTATTCCCCAGCAAAAGCCAGTGGTCCAGACAGGCAGGCGCCCTCAGCATTGGCAGTCCTCAGACTTTATATCATTTGCATTTGTAGTTTTCTTTTTGTCAGTTACTATTTGCTGTAAACATTGTATGTTTCGAATGGTGATATTAATAAGGTGACTATGCATTTTTCTGAATTAATCATGTCGCTGTCGCTCATTTGTTGTATTGCACTGACACTTGCATTTTACTCACTCCACTTTGTCACATGATTAGCAAAGAATGGAGGGAGGATGACGAAATAAACTCATAATCGAGGGTCGTATGCTTTCAGATAAGACTTTACCGATGACGTACAAGGCATTGTTTCAAATTCCCCAAACATTGGAGATATAAGGAGTTAGTCCCTTGTTAACCACTTCGAGCTAGGAAGTAGAAGTTTTTTCGGACTTTTTTAACCCTCACATCTTAACCCGGGGCAGGGTAGTTGTCAGTTAGCTTGACCGAGCATTCAAGTCTTACAGAGGAGTGTTATCTTTCGAGGACCAATTACAGTTTATGCCTTTCAAGAGGCCGTACCCCGTCGACCACAATGGGTAAACCTCACCAATCAGGAGTGAGACGATTACCATCCTTTCGGAGCAATCAAGACAACCAGTGTCACACGACTTTGTTCTAAAAGAAAGAAGAAAGAAAGCCCGCTAAGTAAAGAGAAAGAAAAAGCTGGAAAGCTAATACTTAGGCAAAAATCAGGGCATCCCGCTGGACTTCGAAGAAAATTGAAAAGAACTCAAAAGGGAGTTAGTCCAGGCAAAAATTAGGGAATCAAAAAGAATGAAAAAGAAAGGATACCAATAGAAAAATCCAGTGAAGTCACAAAGTCGTGTACACAGACACCGAAAACGAAAAGGAGTAACTATCACTCCGGAAAAGCCCTGTGAGTTCCTTAATTGTGGTTCTTACCATTCAACATACCTCTCGAAGAGGCGAGCGCTCGCGCTAAGTTAACTGAACCTTATGATCGGAGATCATCACGTAGAAGGGGTGGGTACAAATCAAAATTTGAGCCAAATATCCTTTGTTTCACGAACCGTGAACCCGACCACGATACAACCCTTAAAAGACCTAATTGAGGTAGGTTTTATTCTGAAAGCTCATTACGATAAGGTTGAGTAACCTGACTCCTTCGTGACTTGCTAGTCACATCCTTGTTGTGTTTTCCACTGACCACGTAAGCACTACGTTTGAACTTTGGTTCATTCGTCACTCAATCATGACATGTAAATGAGTGACAGCACAAATTTTTTCAAAAATCTGCATAAACACTGCATTAAGATTACCATTCGTGAATAGACAGTTTTAATTGCAGGTTAGTAGTTGACATGAAAGAAATTCCAACAGGGAATCGTCAAGCAGGACTGAGTAATTCAGCAGTCTGAACCAGGATGGTGTATGTTGTGAAGCCCTGTAAATCCGGGGCATTGACTTCCAGTGAGTTCGGAATCAGTTAGTCTGAAAACAAGTCCCGAAGCATCAGTTGATTATGGGGCAGTTTATTTGAGAAGCAGTTGATCAGAAATGAGTCTTCTCGAAACCCAATCAGGGGCAATCATCTAGAATGTTGTGATTTGAAAGCAGAACCTTCCAGTGGGTAATCAGATCAGGTTAAGTCGCTTATACGCTCATTCAGGGGCAAAGTCACTTCAGAGATAGTGAAGACCAACTGGGTTGGCAATTGTTTGATTGAGGTTGAATCCTTTTGTCGTACAGATATCGGGGCAAATAATATCGAGGTCGTCTCGTAGAGAGCTGTTCAGAGCAATATTCCCAAGAGTGGGATCGGGGCAAATTGAATTGTACTGGGGCAAGTTATTCAAGCAAGTTTGTTTATCCCCAGCAAGAGTTGAGCACTGGGGAATCGTGTCAATACCTTTGTCAAAAACCTGAACCTTCTACATAAGAAGAGTCGTGTTATCCTACAATTTAAATCTGTTACCTGTCAGAACTTCGTAACCAAATCGTTTTCACAGCCCAGGTCTCGCCTGGCAAACCGGTAACCAGTTCTCGTCTGGTCATCGTTGTTTCAATCTCTCCGTAAACATCAGTTCCCGTCTGGTGTAGTTTATTGTAAGCATCAGTTCCCGTCTGGTGCAGTTTATGATCACCAGTTCTCGTCTGGTCACCGTTTCTTCGATTGTTGTATCAGTTCTCGTCTGGTACATGTCGTTGCGTAACCAGTTCTCACCTGGTCACTGTTTTTATAACCTATGTGTTATTCCAGTTCTCGTCTGGTGTACGTCGGCTTTCAACCAGTTCTCGTCTGGTTGTCTAGGATCCAGTCAGCCCCGTCTGATGTCCAAACCAAATCAATTCTCGTCCGATAATCTATTTTGCTATCAGTTCTCTTCTGGTAGCCTACCTTTGAATGCTAGTTCTCGTCTAGTATTTTCCATATCTTCCGTTTTGTACATAATCCATGTTCATACTAAACCAGTAAAAACAGAAACCTAAAGGTATCTGGCACAGTAGTTCCCAATGACTCGCATGTTGTCATGTTCCCCGATACGAAGCTCGACGGATACCAGTGCTCCGATTCAGGTTTGAATTCTTTGTGGACGTTGTTAAATCAGAATTACTCCTCTTCAGCAGTTGAAAGTTGGGTATTGTTCCCGGAAGAATTGAGATTGTATTGTTACCCCGCGTCAGAGTAGGATCAGGAGTATCCCCAGCAGATTAAGATTGATATCCTTGATAGTAGGGGCATTTCCAGCAGCGTGCTGAGCGCAGTCAACCCTGATTTGGTCCATCCCCACAGAGTACAGGTCGTCAGTGGTTTGGAAAGAGTATCCCCGTGCAAGGCCGTCCTTTCCTTTTCCATCATTTATTTTACTGAGATGATTCTGTGATAACCGATTACCTTCAGTGGAATTGACTCTGCCTTCGACATTTATTTTGCCAAACGGTTTGTAGACCTGGTGTTCTCTGGCAGCTCGAGCCTGCATTTACATTTGCATATATCGTCATAGCATTTATACAAACATATAGCATTTCCATGCCGTCTGGGGCATCGCATTTTCAAACAAACGCATAACATTTCCATGCCGTATGGAACATTGCATCATTCTCAGACATACGCATTTCAAAACATGGACCAGGTTGGTTACCTCATGGCTTTCGAGTATGTTCCCTTGCAGAGTTGTTCGGTTAAGCTTCTCTTCTCCCCCAGCGGAGTGATTCTTCACATTTGGTTGTTACGTCGGCACTGAAAAAAAAGATTGGCATATATCAGGTTTCTGAAGCTGCCTCCTGTTGACAGAATGGGTGCCGAGCAGTCGATTCAGAAGTTCCCCAGGAGAATTGTCCTCAAGTTCGCCGTGAACTGTGAGATGACAAGATTTGATCCCATAAGTGAGATGGGAATCAAGGTGTTTGCTGTCTGAAGCATTATTTCAATACTTGTGGCGTCACACAGGTGATTGATGTTGAAAAGGAGAGAAATTTTTATCAGGTAATTGACCAGTTGTTGCCGTGACAACCAAACTTCAGTTCATTGGACGCTATTTCTCAAGCAGCTTTGCAGTTTATTCTTGAAGTTGGCAAATTTCAGGGTTCTTTTGTATTCAACCATCTTCTACCTTTGAATGATTAAAGGCTGCGCGCTCTTCAACCATTCAGGTCTAAGCTGCTTGAATAGGGGCAGCTGTTGCACCCCAAAATTTGACCAACCGGGTCCCGCATCTGGCTCGATGTTTCGACGCATTTCGCATTCACATTTACATACTGCATATAATGCATTTCCTCAATCATGGTGATTTTATCGGGATTACAGCCCTGCTGTCGCATTTCGGGTACCTCAGACCGATTCAGACAATCAGAGGTTATTTTGAGAAGTCGCGCGCTTCCTGGGTGTTTTCAGCTTATGCAGTGATTTTAGAGTTTCTTGGTGTCGGGGTTTACTGTTTGCTTCGATCTGGTCTCGCGCTCTCTTTTGTGTTGGTTATTTGCCTTTGTTTGCATTTTTTAGGATTTAATGGCCTTTTGTGGATTTTAAATAGGCTTTATAGATTTTCCAGAATTTAAATAGGTTTTTTAATATTTTTAATAGCTTTAAATCGTTTTTAGAATTTATAGAGTTTTTTAATAGAATTTTAATAGATAGTTTAGTAGAATATTCTTTTAATAGGTATTTTTGCTTTAATAGAAATTAATAGTTGTCATCTATTTTTGTTTAGATATTATTAGAGTTTTTTTTTCTATTTTTATTAGTTTAGAGATTAGTGGAATTATTAGAGATCATTAGAGTTTTATTAGTATAAAAGTCTTCCATTAGTTTAGTGATTAATATAGATTTTTTAGGTTAGTCCTCTTTTTAGTTAATTAGGATTAGTTAGATTAATTAGGTCTTAATCGCTTGTTTATGTCTAATTAGATTTAATTACCGTTTTAATTGTCATTTAGCATCTAATTGTAGTTTTAATTAGTTAATTGAAGTTTAAATCTCTAATCAGTTTTTAATGGAGTTTAATCAATCAGTAATTAGTCCAGTCCATTAGTTTAGTCTGAATTTTCGTGGGCCCAGTCCTTGGAGGCCCAATCCCCATATCAGTCCAAATCCCATGCCACATGTCATCCTATAAAATCGTCCACGCGTGCAATCAGAAAGAGGCCACCTCATTTCCAGACTCTCCCATAATCTGACACTTCACCCTCCCACTACTACTCTCCACACCACGTGGCATACATGCGCTAACTCTCTGCCACCTTACCCCGCCACTTGTCATCACCTGAGCTCCACCGGTTGCATGGCCGGCGGCCATGCAACCACCGCAACCTCCAGTTTCCGGCCACCGTAACCAATTCCTAACCTACTCCGACCGCCGTCAAACTCACCGGAAAGCTAAAAAACCCATAATTCTTCATCTTTCTCCTCCAAGATCTCCACCGTGTTCTTCGCGTTTTCCAGAAACCGGCGACGATCTTCGTCTTCTATTCATCACGCTCACGATCCACACAACATTCTCCAGATTTCTTCGAGGAATTTCAACCGTGTTCACGCCATCTTCATGAGCGTTCTTCAACAAGCTTCATCCAGAATAGTTTTCTAGATCTGTCTGATTCATCAAGAACTCTCAGACTCCTCATTATGCACGCATCAACAAAAACGATGGATCTCCATAGAACTCTAACGGATCCATCATACTTTTGATCAACCTTCAACCACAACACCATATGCATCGATCTCCCGAACGCTCAACAAGATCTCCATCGGAACTTCTTGCATGTTCATCTAACTCCAGAAAATACTCAGGATCTTCATCAAACTCCTTCAACGTCCATCCACGAATCTCCAGAAATCAACGAAACCTCCTCCAAGACCTTCATCTTTGTTCGTCATTCCTCAAGAACATCACCTTCAAATTTCCAGAAAATTTCTTCAAGGATCTTCAACAAGTCGTCAAGATCTTCAAACTTCAGACGCGTCCAGATTTGTCCGATCCTCCGCGAGTTCATCGCCTTTGTTTCCAGAATCTTCGTCGATTGTTCATCATCAAGCATATTCACCCAGTAGCAACTCCAAGAACCTCAAGAGTCAACAGATGAAGGTTTGTTTCAGGAGATTTGAGTTTGATTGATTATACTGGTTTCGAAGTGCATGCGTTTGAATAGTTTTTAAGAGGTGATGATGGAACGTTCGTGAGGTTGAGGAAGGATTTGAGGGAGACGAAGGCGAAAGATTGGTGAAGGTGAGAGAGAGAGTTCAGAGAAAGATTGAGGGCGCCGTTTGATTCTGTGAACAGTGATTTGGAGTGGAGAAGTTGAATCAGGGTTTCTGAGGAGAAGGGAGTGGACCGGGTGGATTGGGCCTCAAAGCCCAATGTTTTTTTGCCATACGCCTCTGTTTGGTTGGGCTGGGCCCTTCTACTAATTGCACCTCCGTTTTTACTTTCTCACCCCCTCCCGTTTTGTGAATATTTTTGGTGGGCTGGGCCTGCTGATTGATTTACTAATTGTAACACACTCTGTAATTGTTTCACCCCCTCCCCTTGTATATTCTTCATTTTATTATGTTCTTTTAGTTGTTTTCTTTATGGAAAAAAGAATAAAGAAATGTTGAGAAAAAAAAGAAGAAGAAGAAGAAAAAATAATAAAAAAGGAAATGTTGAAGAAGGGAGTATTGAAAAGAAGAATAAAGAAAATATTAAAGAAAGAATATTTGAGAATAGTTGGAAAAGAATATTAGAAAAAAAGAAATGAGAAAAAGAAATGAGAAAAAGAATATTGAAAAAAGAAATGAGAAAAAGAATATTGAAAAAAGAAATGAGAAAAAGAAATGAAAAAAGGAATATAAAAATATTACTTTGTAAATTCAATTTTTTAGAATAGATATTTTTTCATAGGAGTTTATTTTACCTTTTAGAGGTAGTTTTAGAAGTCCACTTGTTAGGGGACTATTTTCCATTTGATTTTCCATTATAGATGGATAGGGTAGTATTTTTTAGGAGTTTAGTCCTATTTCTCAATCATTGTAATCATTTTCAGAATATTAATAAAACGAGATTTGAGCTGTGGTCCCGAAAGTAGCTGAACTACAGCTGCTCTGATTTCTCGTATTGAGCGAGAATATGTAGGCATAGGATGCGATATCCTAGCGAGCACACTAACAACTAACCTTTTGTTCTCTCGCTGCTGTGCGATCGAGACTTCCCCGCTGACGACTGATGTTATCCTTTTCTCTTGCTCGAGTGCATTTGAGACCAGACCGTAGCTTTAATTCTCATAGGTTCCCGTACCTTTAAAACCAACTTAATATCTCACTCCTGTGTGAGAACACCCAGTCTAGCCGTAGTTAGCCTGAACTAAGAAAGCTCTGATCTTCCATGCAGTGTGGAAGTACGTAGGCACAAGACGCGAAGTCTTGGCGAGCCAATTCCCCGTAGTTTCCTGAACTACGTTGACTCTGACTTTCTCTCTTGAGAATACGTAGGCGTAGAGTGCGACGCTCTATCGAGTCAATTCCCTTCTGTTTAGATATAGCAGCCGTAGATAGATTGTTTTGCATCCTTTAGACAAACCCAAGCAAGCGTGGATCCCATCGAGTACGATGGACGTGAGGGGTGCTAATACCTTCCCCTTGCGTAACTGACTCCCGAACCCAGGTTTTGGTTGCGATGACCATACCTTTTCCCATTTTTTGCGAGGTTTACTTCGAGCGTTTCCTTTCCCTCCGTTGGGATAAATAACGCACGGTGGCGACTCTTCTGTCAAGCCGGCGCCGATTTTCGCAGTAGCGACAACTGACGACTCTGCTGGGGACCGCGATAGTTCCCTATGCATGTGGGATCCAACGTCCCCTAAGAGAGTCAATCCTAGCGCTTGTTTGCTTGTCTATTAGGTGTTTATTTCTGTATAATTATTATCTGTTGCTGTTGTGCTGTGGGAAGGGTGATACTTTGAGTGATAAGCCGGACCTGGGCTTGAGTATGCATTTTAGACATAGTTGTGGAGATTAGTAGACGAACCTGTTTGTTGAGCAGACACAAGTTCCCTACGAAATCCGCGCTCAGACGAGGTTCTCTTCGAGGTGCTTCTTTCTGATCCTGAGGATCTGAGGGGAGTCCAGACGTGAGGATTGTCGACTCTGGGGATCGATCAATTGGAAGTCAGCTAAGTGAGGCCGCTTCATGAGATGACGATGCCACACCTTCTGGGTATCGCATCATTCCTCATGAAAGTCTGTGACGCTGATGACCGCATAGGATGCCGTACCTTGACAAATCTAGGTCCATTACCCGTGAGTGGGAGGGTTGTTGCAGGAACCTTGACTTCCAACCTACCCGTTATTATTGGTCTTCTCTTCAGAGCGAGCGATCTCCGTCAGCAGCGCAACAGTATTCAGAGCGTGTTGTGGGGGCTGTGATCCCGTGTTTGCTGCATTGCATTGCATTTGCATAAGCATTTTTGCATCATATTGCATAGCATTTCTCTAGCTGGCCAGAGCTCTTATCCAGCCTTTGTTTTGATTCAGAGGGCAATACTCCGGGGACTGCTCTGAGCAAGTGTGGATTGTTAGAAGACGACCAAGGGGTTGAAACGGATCAAGCAGAATCAAGCAGTGTCGTCAGTTGAAAGTTGCTGATAGTCATGTCAGGAAACGACTTCCAGATTGCTGATGCCTTGTCAGGCTTTATTATGATAAACAATCCTTTGTATGATTCCACGTCTGACGAAGGCTTTCCGCAAGTGAATAACCTTACTGCAGCTCAACTTGTGCAGACTTCTGTTAGAGGCCAAAATCTACACCAACAGTTTGTCATCCCAAGTGAACGTTCTTCTTCTGATGCCGCGAATTATCAGAATGTTATTCCTGCTGGTTTGATCTCCCAAAGAGAAGTTCCGATAGTGAGGACTAATAATCCATTAGATCTTGTGCAAGCTAAGAGGTTGCACGCATTGGAGGAACAAGTCAAAGCCCTAGAAGTTAAGAACGATGTTGGTCTCAATGCTTCAGATATGTGCTTGGTTTCTGACCTAGTGTTACCTCCTAAATTCAGAGCGCCGAAGTTTGAAAAGTATAAAGGAGATAGGTGCCCGAGGCTACATTTGGTGATGTTCTGCAGAAAGATGACTTCGTTTGTGCAAAATGACAAGTTGATGATTTACTATTTTCAAGATAGTCTGACTGGGGCATCTTTGAGGTGGTATATGCAGTTAGATAGAAATCAGATTCGATCATGGGTGGATTTAGCCAGAGCTTTCCTGAAGCAGTACGACTACAACCTAGACATGGCTCCTCATCGCGTGCAGTTGCAAGAATTGTCTCAAGAGAACGATGAACTTATTAGGAGGTATGCACAGAGATGGAGAGAATTTGCTGCCAGAGTACAACCACCACTTCTAGACCGAGAGTTAGCAGGCATGTTCGTAGACTCCTTGCAAAGCCCGTACTTTGAGAGATTGCTTGGAGTTTCGCTGAACTTCTCCGAATTAGTGGGAGTTGGAGAACGTATTGAGAATGCTATAAAGATCGGGAAAATCCAGATTGATTCAAGCAGCCAGGCTAGTGAAACTGAATCTCTTCATGACTATCAGAATGAAGAAGGAGTTGTAATCAATGCAGCCATGCCAAATATTGAATATCCTCGAAGCGAATCGGTGAATTTTGTTGGTTCTTCATCTTATCAGAGATCAGTACCTCCTGCGTCTTGTTATACTGGAAAAACAATTGTGCCTAGGGCACCATATCAGGAGTCTTATGTCGCTTCCCTTGCAAATCAGCGAACTCGTGGCCGAGGTTATCAGAATCAGCATCAGATTCAGAATCGACCTCGCAACAATTTGGAACGAAGGAAAGCTCCTTCTCACCCAGTGCCTATGCCGTATAGCCAGTTGCTACCATCTTTGATTCAGAGTTCTTTGGTGGAACCTAAAGCTCTTAAGCCAGTTCCAGAACCTTACCCTCCTGGGTACAATCCCCACGTTCAGTGTGGTTACCATGGTGGCTCCCCAGGACATGCAACTGAAGATTGTAAAGCGTTTCAGGTGAAGGTACAGCAGTTGATCGACCAGGATTGCATTTCCTTTCGAGAAGGATTTCTGTTTGTTCATACTAACTTCTCAGCTGTCTAAGCTCGTAGACTCGGAAAGTATTCCTCAGCAAAAGCCAGTGGTCCAGACAGGCAGGCGCCCTCAGCATTGGCAGTCCTCAAACTTTATATCATTTGCATTTGTAGTTTTCTTTCTGTCAGTTACTATTTGCTGTAAACATTGTATGTTTCGAATGGTGATATTAATAAGGTGACTATGCATTTTTCTGAATTAATCATGCCGATGTCGCTCATTTGTTGTATTGCACTGACACTTGCATTTTACTCACTCCACTTTGTCACATGATTAGCAAAGAATGGAGGGAGGATGACGAAATAAACTCATAATCGAGGATCGTATGCTTTCAGATAAGACTTTACCGATGACGTACAAGGCATTATTTCAAATTCCCCAAACACTGGAGATATAAGGAGTTAGTCCCTTGTTAACCACTTCGAGCCAGGAAGTAGAAGTTTTTTCGGACTTTTTTAACCCTCACATCTTAACCCGGGGCAGGGTAGTTGTCAGTTAGCTTGACCGAGCATTCAAGTCTTACAGAGGAGTGTTATCTTTCGAGGACCAATTACAGTTTATGCCTTTCAAGAGGCCGTACCCCGTCGACGACAATGGGTAAACCTCACCAATCAGGAGTGAGACGATTACCATCCTTTCGGAGCAATCAAGACAACCAGTGTCACACGACTTTGTTCTAAAAGAAAGAAGAAAGAAAGCCCGCTAAGTAAAGAGAAAGAAAAAGCTGGAAAGCTAATACTTAGGCAAAAATCAGGGCATCCCGCTGGACTTCGAAGAAAATTGAAAAGAACTCAAAAGGGAGTTAGTCCAGGCAAAAATTAGGGAATCAAAAAGAATGAAAAAGAAAGGATACCAATAGAAAAATCCAGTGAAGTCACAAAGTCGTGTACACAGACACCGAAAACGAAAAGGAGTAACTATCACTCCGGAAAAGCCCTGTGAGTTCCTTAATTGTGGTTCTTACCATTCAACATACCTCTCGAAGAGGCGAGCGCTCGCGCTAAGTTAACTGAACCTTAGGATCGGAGATCATCACGTAGAAGGGGTGGGTACAAATCAAAATTTGAGCCAAATATCCTTTGTTTCACGAACCGTGAACCCGACCACGATACAACCCTTAAAAGACCTGATTGAGGTAGGGTTTATTCTGAAATCTCATTACGATAAGGTTGAGTAACCTGACTCCTTCGTGACTTGCTAGTCACATCCTTGTTGTGTTTTTCACTGACCACGTAAGCACTACGTTTGAACTTTGGTTCATTCGTCACTCAATCATGACATGTAAATGAGTGACAGCACAAATTTTTTCAAAAATCTGCATAAACACTGCATTAAGATTACCATTCGTGAATAGACAGTTTTAATTGCAGGTTAGTAGTTGACATGAAAGAAATTCCAACAGGGAATCGTCAAGCAGGACTGAGTAATTCAGCAGTCTGAACCAGGATGGTGTATGTTGTGAAGCCCTGTAAATCCGGGGCATTGACTTCCAGTGAGTTCGGAATCAGTTAGTCTGAAAACAAGTCCCGAAGCATCAGTTGATTATTGGGCAGTTTATTTGAGAAGCAGTTGATCAGAAATGAGTCTTCTCGAAACCCAATCAGGGGCAATCATCTAGAATGTTGTGATTTGAAAGCAGAACCTTCCAGTGGGTAATCAGATCAGGTTAAGTCGCTTATACGCTCATTCAGGGGCAAAGTCACTTCAGAGATAGTGAAGACCAACTGGGTTGGAAATTGTTTGATTGAGGTTGAATCCTTTTGTCGTACAGATACCGGGGCAAATAATCTCGAGGTCGTCTCGTAGAGAGCTGTTCAGAGCAATATTCCCAAGAGTGGGATCGGGGCAAATTGAATTGTACTAGGGCAAGTTATTCAAGCAAGTTTGTTTATCCCCAGCAAGAGTTGAGCACCGGGGAATTGTTTCAATACCTTTGTCAAAAACCTGAACCTTCTACATAAGAAGAGTCGTGTTATCCTACAATTTAAATCTGTTACCTGTCAGAACTTCATAACCAAATCGTTTTCACAGCCCAGGTCTCGCCTGGCAAACCGGTAACCAGTTCTCGTCTGGTCATCGTTGTTTCAATCTCTCCGTAAACATAAGTTCCCGTCTGGTGTAGTTTATTGTAAGCATCAGTTCCCGTCTGGTGCAGTTTATGATCACCAGTTCTCGTCTGGTCACCGTTTCTTCGATTGTTGTATCAGTTCTCGTCTGGTACATGTCGTTGCGTAACCAGTTCTCACCTGGTCACTGTTTTTATAACCTATGTGTTATTCCAGTTCTCGTCTGGTGTACGTCGGCTTTCAACCAGTTCTCGTCTAGTTTTCTAGGATCCAGTCAGCCCCGTCTGATGTCCAAACCAAATCAATTCTCGTCCGATAATCTATTTTGCTATCAGTTCTCGTCTGGTAGCCTACCTTTGAATGCTAGTTCTCGTCTAGTATTTTCCATATCTTCCGTTTTGTACATAATCCATGTTCATACTAAACCAGTAAAAACAGAAACCTAAAGGTATCTGGCACAGTAGTTCCTAATGACTCGCATGTTGTCATGTTCCCCGATACGAAGCTCGACGGATACCAGTGCTCCGATTCAGGTTTGAATTCTTTGTGGACGTTGTTAAATCAGAATTACTCCTCTTCAGCAGTTGAAAGTTGGGTATTGTTCCCGGAAGAATTGAGATTGTATTGTTACCCCGCGTTAGAGTAGGATCAGGAGTATCCCCAGCAGATTAAGATTGATATCCTTGATAGTAGGGGCATTTCCAGCAGCGTGCTGAGCACAGTCAACCCTGATTTGGTCCATCCCCACAGAGTACAGGTCGTCAGTGGTTTGGAAAGAGTATCCCCGTGCAAGGCCGTCCTTTCCTTTTCCATCATTTATTTTACTGAGATAATTCTGTGATAACCGATTACCTTCAGTGGAATTGACTCTGCCTTCGGCATTTATTTTGCCAAACGGTTTGTAGACCTGGTGTTCTCTGGCAGCTCGAGCCTGCATTTACATTTGCATATATCGTCATAGCATTTATACAAACATATAGCATTTCCATGCCGTCTGGGGCATCGCATTTTCAAACAAACGCATAACATTTCCATGCCGTATGGAACATTGCATCATTCTCAGACATACGCATTTCGAAACATGGACCAGGTTGGTTACCTCATGGCTTTCGAGTATGTTCCCTTGCAGAGTTGTTCGGTTAAGCTTCTCTTCTCCCCCAGCGGAGTGATTCTTCACATTTGGTTGTTACGTCGGCACTGAAAAAAAAGATTGGCATATATCAGGTTTCTGAAGCTGCCTCCTGTTGACAGAATGGGTGCCGAGCAGTCGATTCAGAAGTTCCCCAAGAGAATTATCCTCAAGTTCGCCGTGAATTGTGAGATGACAAGATTTGATCCCATAAGTGAGATGGGAATCAAGGTGTTTGCTGTCTGAAGCATTATTTCAATACTTGTGGCGTCACACAGGTGATTGATGTTGAAAAGGAGAGAAATTTTTATCAGGTAATTGACCAGTTGTTGCCGTGACAACCAAACTTCAGTTCATTGGACGCTATTTCTCAAGCAGCTTTGCAGTTTATTCTTGAAGTTGGCAAATTTCAGGGTTCTTTTGTATTCAACCATCTTCTACCTTTGAATGATTAAAGGCTGCACGCTCTTCAACCATTCAGGTCCAAGCTGCTTGAATAGGGGCAGCTGTTGCACCCCAAAATTTGACCAACCGGGTCCCGCATCTGGCTCGATGTTTCGACGCATTTCGCATTCACATTTACATACTGCATATAGTGCATTTCCTCAATCATGGTGATTTTATCGGGATTACAGCCCTGCTGTCGCATTTCGGGTACCTCAGACCGATTCGGACAATCAGAGGTTATTTTGAGAAGTCGCGCGCTTCCTGGGTGTTTTCAGCTTATGCAGTGATTTTAGAGTTTCTTGGTGTCGGGGTTTACTGTTTGCTTCGATCTGGTCTCGCGCTCTCTTTTGTGTTGGTTATTTGCCTTTGTTTGCATTTTTTAGGATTTAATGGCCTTTTGTGGATTTTAAATAGGCTTTATAGATTTTCCAGAATTTAAATAGGTTTTTTAATATTTTTAATAGCTTTAAATCGTTTTTAGAATTTATAGAGTTTTTTAATAGAATTTTAATAGATAGTTTAGTAGAATATTCTTTTAATAGGTATTTTTGCTTTAATAGAAATTAATAGTTGTCATCTATTTTTGTTTAGATATTATTAGAGTTTTTTTTTTCTATTTTTATTAGTTTAGAGATTAGTGGAATTATTAGAGATCATTAGAGTTTTATTAGTATAAAAGTCTTCCATTAGTTTAGTGATTAATATAGATTTTTTAGGTTAGTCCTCTTTTTAGTTAATTAGGATTAGTTAGATTAATTAGGTCTTAATCGCTTGTTTATGTCTAATTAGATTTAATTACCGTTTTAATTGTCATTTAGCATCTAATTGTAGTTTTAATTAGTTAATTGAAGTTTAAATCTCTAATCAGTTTTTAATGGAGTTTAATCAATCAGTAATTAGTCCAGTCCATTAGTTTAGTCTGAATTTTCGTGGGCCCAGTCCTTGGAGGCCCAATCCCCATATCAGTCCAAATCCCATGCCACATGTCATCCTATAAAATCGTCCACGCGTGCAATCAGAAAGAGGCCACCTCATTTCCAGACTCTCCCATAATCTGACACTTCACCCTCCCACTACTACTCTCCACACCACGTGGCATACATGCGCTAACTCTCTGCCACCTTACCCCGCCACTTGTCATCACCTGAGCTCCACCGGTTGCATGGCCGGCGGCCATGCAACCACCGCAACCTCCAGTTTCCGGCCACCGTAACCAATTCCTAACCTACTCCGACCGCCGTCAAACTCACCGGAAAGCTAAAAAACCCATAATTCTTCATCTTTCTCCTCCAAGATCTCCACCGTGTTCTTCGCGTTTTCCAGAAACCGGCGACGATCTTCGTCTTCTATTCATCACGCTCACGATCCACACAACATTCTCCAGATTTCTTCGAGGAATTTCAACCGTGTTCACGCCATCTTCATGAGCGTTCTTCAACAAGCTTCATCCAGAATAGTTTTCTAGATCTGTCTGATTCATCAAGAACTCTCAGACTCCTCATTATGCACGTATCAACAAAAACGATGGATCTCCATATAACTCTAACGGATCCATCATACTTTTGATCAACCTTCAACCACAACACCATATGCATCGATCTCCCGAACGCTCAACAAGATCTCCATCGGAACTTCTTGCATGTTCATCTAACTCCAGAAAATACTCAGGATCTTCATCAAACTCCTTCAACGTCCATCCACGAATCTCCAGAAATCAACGAAACCTCCTCCAAGACCTTCATCTTTGTTCGTCATTCCTCAAGAACATCACCTTCAAATTTCCAGAAAATTTCTTCAAGGATCTTCAACAAGTCGTCAAGATCTTCAAACTTCAGACGCGTCCAGATTTGTCCGATCCTCCGCGAGTTCATCGCCTTTGTTTCCAGAATCTTCGTCGATTGTTCATCATCAAGCATATTCACCCAGTAGCAACTCCAAGAACCTCAAGAGTCAACAGATGAAGGTTTGTTTCAGGAGATTTGAGTTTGATTGATTATACTGGTTTCGAAGTGCATGCGTTTGAATAGTTTTTGAGAGGTGATGATGGAACGTTCGTGAGGTTGAGGAAGGATTTGAGGGAGACGAAGGCGAAAGATTGGTGAAGGTGAGAGAGAGAGAGTTCAGAGAAAGATTGAGGGCGCCGTTTGATTCTGTGAACAGTGATTTGGAGTGGAGAAGTTGAATCAGGGTTTCTGAGGAGAAGGGAGTGGACCGGGTGGATTGGGCCTCAAAGCCCAATGTTTTTTTGCCATACGCCTCTGTTTGGTTGGGCTGGGCCCTTCTACTGATTGCACCTCCATTTTTACTTTCTCACCCCCTCCCGTTTTGTGAATATTTTTGGTGGGCTGGGCCTGCTTATTGATTTACTAATTGTAACACACTCTGTAATTGTTTCACCCCCCCCCCCCTCCCCTTGTATATTCTTCATTTTATTATGTTATTTTAGTTGTTTTCTTTATGGAAAAAAGAATAAAGAAATGTTGAGAAAAAAAAGAAGAAGAAGAAGAAGAAAAAATAATAAAAAAGGAAATGTTGAAGAAGGGAGTATTGAAAAGAAGAATAAAGAAAATATTAAAGAAAGAATATTTGAGAATAGTTGGAAAAGAATATTAGAAAAAAAATAAATGAGAAAAAGAATATTGAAAAAAGAAATGAGAAAAAGAATATTGAAAAAAGAAATGAGAAAAAGAAATGAAAAAAGGAATATAAAAATATTACTTTGTAAATTCAATTTTTTAGAATAGATATTTTTTCATAGGAGTTTATTTTACCTTTTAGAGGTAGTTTTAGAAGTCCACTTGTTCGGGGACTATTTTCCATTTGATTTTCCATTATAGATGGATAGGGTAGTATTTTTTAGGAGTTTAGTCCTATTTCTCAATCATTGTAATCATTTTCAGAATATTAATAAAACGAGATTTGAGTTGTGGTCCCGAAAGTAGATGAACTACAGCTGCTCTGATTTCTCGTACTGAGCGAGAATATGTAGGCATAGGATGCGATATCCTAGCGAGCACACTAACAACTAACCTTTTGTTCTCTCGCTGTTGTGCGATCGAGACTTCCCCGCTGACGACTGATGTTATCCTTTTCTCTTGCTCGAGTGCATTTGAGACCAGACCGTAGCTTTAATTCCCATAGGTTCCCGTACCTTTAAAACCAACTTAATATCTCACTCCTGTGTGAGAACACCCAGTCTAGCCGTAGTTAGCCTGAACTACGAAAGCTCTGATCTTCCATGCAGTGTGGAAGTACGTAGGCACAAGACGCGAAGTCTTGGCGAGCCAATTCCCCGTAGTTTCCCGAACTACGTTGACTCTGACTTTCTCTCTTGAGAATACGTAGGCGTAGAGTGTGACGCTCTATCGAGTCAATTCCCTTCTGTTTAGATTTAGCAGCCGTAGATAGATTGTTTTGCATCCTTTAGACAAACCCAAGCAAGCGTGGATCCCATCGAGTACGATGGACGTGAGGGGTGCTAATACCTTCCCCTTGCGTAACCGACTTCCGAACCCTGGTTTTGGTTGCGATGACCATACCTTTTCCCATTTTTTGCGAGGTTTACTTCGAGCGTTTCCTTTCCCTCCGTTGGGATAAATAACGCACGGTGGCGACTCTTCTGTCAAGCCGACGCCGATTTTCGCAGTAGCGACACAACGGACGTGATGGGTGCTAATACCTTCTCCTTACGTGACCGACTCCCGAACCCGGAACATCGGTTGCAATGACCATGTTCCTGTCCTTTCGTTCTAAAAGATTTTCTCGATATTTTCCTTTCCTGTCTCTGCGAGATAAATAAAGTTCGGTGGCGACTTTGTCAAACCGCATTCCGCACCTTTAGCGCAAGGGTCGTGTTTTCGAGTTATCTCGACAAGATTTTTCGAGGTGCGACAGGTGCTGCCAATGCTAAAGGTTGTAGAATTGGTGCTATCCTCATCTCTCCGACAGGTTTTCATCTTCCCTTCACCGCCAAATTATACTTTGAATGCACCAACAATATGGCTGAGTACGAAGCATGTATCTACGGTATTGAAGAATCAATTGACATGAGAATCAAGATTCTTGAGGTCTACGGAGATTCTTCCCTGGTGATTGGCCAAGTCAGAGGGAACTTTGTAACTCGGGATTCCAAGCTGGTTCCGTACCAGAAACACATCACAAAATTGATTTCCTACTTTGATGAAATCTCTTTTCATCATATTCCTAGGGAATAAAATCAACTAGCTGATGCTCTTGCCACCCTGACATCTATGTTTTAAGTCAAGTGGAAGAACGAAGCTCCTTCTATCTGCATTGATCATTTGAACAAACCAGCACACTATTTAGCAATCAAGGACGAGTCTGATGATAAGCCTTGGTTCTACGATATAAAAAGATATCTGGAAAAAAAAAGAATATCCCGAGGGTATCACTATCACTGATAAGAAAGCTCTTAGACGGCTATGCGCCAAGTTCTTCTTGAGTGGTGGTGTACTATACAAGAGGAATTATGATTTTGTGTTGCTCAGATGCGTGGATCATCACAAAGCAGACACAATCATAAGGTTCATACATGAAGGTTGTGAGGGTGTACATGCTAAAGGTCCTGCTATGGTTAAAAAGATTCTTCGAGCTGGGTATTACTAAACAATAATTGAGGTAGATTGTTACAACTTTGCTAAAATATGTCACAAGTTCCAAATCTACGATGACAAGATCCATGTGCCACCAACTTAATTGAATGTTCTGACTTCTCCTTGGCCCTTCACTATGTGGGGTATAGATATGATTGGAATGATAGAGCTGAAAGCTTCCAAAGGTCATCGCTTCATTCTAGTTGTTATCGATTATTTCACCAAGTGGGTTGAAGCTGCTTCTTATGCAAATGTTAGACGCCAAGTGGTTTCCAAATTTATTAAGAAAGAGATAATATGTCGCTACAGTATTCCTAGCAACATTATCACTGACAATGCAAGAAATCTGAACAACAAGATGATGCAAGAGTTGTGTCAAGAATTTAAGATCGAACACCACAACTCTTCACCATATCGGCCCAAGATGAATGGCATTGTTGAAGCAGCAAACAAAAACATCAAGAGGATTATCCAGAAGATGGTCAAGACTTATAAGGATTGGCATGAAATACTTCTGTTTGCACTACATGGCTACAGAACTTCAATTCGTACTTCCACTAGGGCAACTCCGTATTCGCTTGTATATGGTATAGAGGCTGCTTTACCTATTGAAGTTGAAATTCCTTTGCTCAGGGTCATCATGGAAGCAGATCTTGATGAAGCCAAATGGGTTAAATCTAGATAAAATCAGTTGAATCTCATCGAAGAGAAGCGCCAGACAGCTGTTTGCCATGGTCAATTATATCAGAGACGTCTCAAGCGAGCTTTCGATAAGAAAGTTCTTCCTCGAGCATTCCATGCAGGCGACCTTGTGCTCAAGAGGTACTCTCCTCTTCATTCGGATCTACATGGTAAGTGAACTCCCAATTACAAAGGACCTTTCATTGTCAAGAAAGCCTTCTTAGGTGGAGCCCTGATCCTCACCACCATGGATGGGGAGGAGTTGCCACATCCTGCAAACTCCGATACAATAAAAAAAAATATTATGCCTAAAAAAAAGGATGAATAAAAAGCCCGCTAGATTGGCATCTGCAAGGGCAATCTAGGCAAAAATGGGTGTCCCGATGGACCAAAAAAAGAAATGTCCATGCAAAAGTTAGGGACAAAGAAAAAAAACAATAATAGCCCGCTAAGTTGAAAACCCGAAAGGGCGACTTAGACAAAAATGGGTGTCCCGGTCGACGAAAAAAATTAGAAATGTCCAGGCAAAAATTAGGGACAAAGGCATTTGACTGTAAACACCTGAGCCTATCTTCGTCATAGCTAGACCTCACACGGGAAATAATCAGTCAAATCATCATCAACGAATGCACAATGTTGGAACCCCCGGAATTGCAAGGGATGGTAGCCAATGTTGTAATCAATGCAAAGTCAAATTTCCCATTTCCATTTAATTTATTTTTCAATTTTATTATAAATTTCCTCATCAAGGATTTTTACATACTCGTACACATCTTATGTACAAAAGCTTTTTACGTTCAATAAAATTTTCATCCTTTGATTTCTCATTTGTCTTTTTTCAGTATTTTGTTTATAAATTGAACAATTTTTTTTGATCACATAATTCTATAAAGCGTTTAGAAACATAAAAGCTAAAATCAACCAGAAAAAAAAATATGCATTACATGCTTTACCAGAAATTATCGAAGGAAGGTTGGTAGTTTTCCTTTTTAAACTTGATTCCTGGTGAACAATATCATGATTGGTTAGGAATGCTAACTGCATTCCTTTTCCCCAGCAAGTACCGGTTTGGTTCTTTGGAAGGTTTGTTTACCACTCTTCTCCCCAACAGAGCCAAAATTTCACCAACAAGCATCAATTTAGTTCTAGGGAAGAATTTATCTTTCATTTCCTCAAGAGGGTCGTATTCCCCAAGCAGAGATTTGCTTGCTTTTCCCCAGTAGAGGCCGAATTTCTCACAACACCCCAAAAAATCGAGGTTGTCGTTCCCCAGCGGTGATGGCGCTTCGTTTCGTTTCGATCATCTTGACTTTATTCTTCCCCAGGAAGAGTTGGTTATCTGAAGACCAGTCATGATTCCTTCATTCTCCAGCCAGGGTCTGCTATGGTTAGAAATTTCCTTTCTCTCCAACAGCAGTGTTGGTGATATTTTTGAAGTATGAGATTTCTAAGCTCTTTCCCCAGCAGCATCGTCGAGTTCCCCGGCTGAGGATGTCGAGTTCATTTTGCTACAATCTCTGTTCGCAGGAGAAACCGCATCTCAACCTTTCTCGCTGCATATCATGATATCAAGCATCATGTTGAACATCATAACATATGCATCATAACATACTTCTCTTTTGACTAACTTATCTCCCCAGCGAATCTCAGCCAAACCTTGCTTTTGAGAAAATCTTTGCCTTTTTCCCCCATCAGTCGCCGTCATCCAAAACTTTCGAGCTACTCTTTTATTTAATCTCCTTCCACCTTGAATAATAAAAAATCTGGAACACTTCAAATATTCAAGTCCGAGAAGATTAAATAGGGGCAGCTGTCGTAACCCGAAATTTGACATCCCTTTTGCCTTTTGTATAAGCATGTGCATTCGCATCATTGGCATACGCATTCACACTTTTTCTCCGTGATTTTTGTTGCAGGAATATTCAGGTTTTCCAAGCCCGGTTAATCACATCCTCTCAAAGATATCACATCATCAAAACAAGCTTAAAAATGAAGATTTCTATGCATACTCATCAAAGCAAAAGGTTGAAAAACGGAACCATGTTCACATCACCATTTTGCAAGCAAATTTGGAAAGTTTTGCCTGTGGTAACCGATTACCACTTTGCTAGGCAAAGTAGGGTAACCGGTTACCCTGTGTAAAAATGTTGTTTTTGCTGCATTTTTGTGATAACACTTTTCACTCTACCATTTTGGGGTCTACACTGTTCTAGCATTGTGTGGAACATTTTAGACATCTCTAGACACTTCAAGGCATTTGCTCCAATATATCAATTGGGATTAAGACCACCATGTTACTTCATTCCCAAGCATGTGAGTCCTTAGATTCAAGTTTTCATTGGGATGGTTACCAAGTCAACTACCTAACTAACTAAGTTAACCTCCAACTCAGTGAGTTGAGGCTAACTAACTCCAAGGCTAGTTCCAAGGCTACATCCAAAGCTCACTCCGAACCTAGCAACTCCAAAGCAAAACTCTATATAAGCAAATCACCACCATTTCACAAAGGGGGTTCAGTCATTTTTCTCAATTTACATATTCTTCACTCTCAATTCTATCACATTCTCTCTGAATTTTCTATAACATTTTCACATTCATCTTCATCCTCTCCCAAAAACCCTCACAAAAGCTCAATTTCCACCACTAGAGTGTAACAATCTTCACATCAAAAAATTTATTCTCTTGAGCTAAACCTCCTTCCACCATATTCTTACTTGGATTTCTGGATTTACAGTAGATTCTTCTCCTATTCAAGTAATCATCTCAAGCTTCTTCGGTGCTAATCAGTATTTGGAGCATTTATCGTGTTTTTATCGATTTCGCTATGATTTGATCTCAAGCTTGGAATTCTCTGGTTTTCTTTGCTTATTCTCATCACATATCAATAGCAACAATCACCAATGTAATCCTCCGCATTGTAGGTTGGTAATTCGTACTTGATTTACTGTTTTGATCACTTTCGCACGTTTATGATGTAGTTCGATCGCTTTTCGGTATTGATTGATCGTATGGTTATTTGATCTTTGATATTTATGTTTAATGCTTTTAATTGATGTTTAATTGATGCCTAAGTGATTTTGAAATTCATTTTTTATGCTCAAATATTAATCATAGCATGTGGATGATTGGATAAGTCTTTTGGTTGTTGAAAGTGCTTTTTCAAAAGCTATTTTTTTGCCACTGTTACAATGGTAACCATTACCTATATGCGGTAATCATTTACCCTACACAATTTTCACGCGATTTTTCCATCTTTAAGCAGGTAACCGATTACCTGCATGTGGTAATCGATTACCATTGTAACAAAATTCCATTTTTGCCTATTTTCAAGCTTGTTTTCTATTCTTTCCTCATGTAACTTCCATGGCTTGATATGCTTGGTATTTGTGGATGTTTTATGACCTGTTCACCTTTTGTTTGAGGCATACATGCAAACCTTCAATGTGTTATTTTTTGATTCTCGACTATTTTCATTTTTGACATTTTCTTGCACATTTTTTGATCACATTCTACATGATTCGTGATGCATACTAATCACATTTGGTACTGTTTTACACTTCCATTCATGTTTGCATTAAGCTTCTTCCACTTTGGAATGAACTTAATCTTGTATAATCAATAATTCATCCTTTGCTTCAACAATTTTTCATCCCTTTGGAAAATTGTTAGCATCTTCCTCTTTTGATTGATTAATCGAAACTTTGTTTCGATTAGTCGATCATTCCCTTTTTCTTCTCCTTTGGATCTTCTAGAGATTTATCCTCCCTTTTCTCCCATGGAGTTGAAGATTCACAACGCATTGGAGCACTGTACAAAGTTGGTGTCATTGTGATATTCGTTTGTTTCTTGCACCGCACTTTGGTGTTAGAGAAGGAATGAGAGTGGAGAATTCCTACACTCATTTTGACTATTTTGGGTAGGGGACGAATGACCTTGTGCCTAGAATAGTCGACTATATATCCTTATGGTGGTATCCCTGCTTTCTCCAATCGAGTCGATCCTTGATCACTTGCACCTTTATCTCCTCTTTAGAAGTAACTCTCTCCTTTCAATTCAACACTTTTTTCTCTTGAGGCCAGTCCATTCTTGGTTCCCCTGAGATTTGTAATCACTCCTTTCCTTGGTTGATCGACCATTCTTCGGTTAAAACCAATTCACTTCTTCCTCGGTAAAGTAAATCTTTCTTCTCCGGTTTACACAGTCTTCCTATTAAAACCTAGTCCCTATTGGAGTTCACAACCTTCTCTTAGTTATCTCTCCTTCTTCTTTTGGTTAATCACTGCCTGTCAGTCAAGCACCAGTTTATTCTTTTCCTCAGTTAATCACAGTTTGTCTGTTAATACTGAACTTTCCTTGGGTTAATTGCCTTCTTCCGGCTAATCACCCGATCTTTAGTTGATCACGGTCCGCCCGTTAAAACCAGCTTTTTCTTTGGGTTAATCACCTTCTCTTAGTTAATCACTCGCCTTTTGGTCAATAACAGTCCGCCTGTTTGAACCAATCACCCTTTTTCTCAGTTAACCACAGTATGTCTGTTAAGATACTGAGTTTCTTTTGATTTAATCACCTTCTTTTGGTTAATCACTCATTCTTTTTTATTAATAACAGTCCTTCTGTTAAGCACCGAATCCCCTGTAGTTAGCAACCTTTCTTTGGTTCAAATACTTCTAGCTTTAGGTTAGTAACCTTTGTTCGGTTCGAATACCCTTTCCTTTAGTCAAGTGTTGTTTGTTCAAGCAGTGTACCATTCTTTGGGTCACAACCTTCGCTCGGTTCCACACCCGTTCTTTGGGTCACAACCTTCGCTTGGTTCCACACCCGTCTGTTGGTTGATCATCATTTATTGGTTAAAACCAACTCCTTTCTCCTGCCAGTTAACCACTATTTATCAGTTAATATACCAATCTCCCCTAAGAGTCAAACACCTCCCTTTGGTTTAGTACTCTCTTTCTCTTGGTTCGTCGCAGTCCGTCTGTTGACACCAACCTTTTCTGCTCTCCCCACTAAGTTTTACTCTTATCTTTCTTCGGTTAATCACTGCTTTCCAGTTAATGCACCGAATCCCCTGTGGATCTTACCTTTATTTTAATTCTTGTCCTTTACTCTGTTATTCTCTTGGCTCTGTCTCCCTTCTTTTGTTTTCTCCCTATTGGAGTCATCTTTTTTCTTCTGCATTCCTTGATAGAGTTCTTGTCTTGCTTCTCCATTCATCAGTAGAGTTTTCTTTCGTTTTCTTTCTTGGTTTTGACATCATTCCTCTTGCATTCCCCAATTGGGTTTTGCTTTCTCTTTCAGCTCTTGGCTTTGACGTCGTTCCTTTTTCTTTTCTTCCTCAGCGGTAGTTCCCCGAACTACGTATGTCGCTTCCGCGAAAATAAGGTGTCGGCAAAACAGAAGAGTCGCCACCTTTCGTTATTTATCCCTCAGAACGGGAAAGGAAACGATCGGAAAAACCTGACGAAAAGGTATAAGACAAGGTCGTCGCAACCGTTGTCTGGGTTCGGGAGTCGGTTACGCAAGGGGAAGGTATTAGCACCCCTCATGTCCATCGTACTCGATGGGATCCACGCTTGTTGTGTTTATATGACGGGTTGGTTTTATCTATCTACCTATCAAGGCTGGCCGAAAAAGAAAAGAAAATGACTCGGCAAAGCGTCGCGCTTTATGCCTACGTATTCTCATCAAAGAATGAGAAATCAGAGTCAACATAGTTCGACTAACTACGAGTTATGGGGAAGGTGGCTCGCCAATACGTCAGTATTGTGCCTACGTACTCTCAACAGGTATGAGAGATCAGAGCTTACGTAGTTCGGGCTAATACGGATTACGGGAATTCAGATTCATCTGTTTTATCGAGTAGGGTTAAACAACAGTTCCAGCAGTTAGGGACAAAGCCTGTTTGCGGTGGCGCTGAAGTTTAACGACACTCTTTTCTTCAGAAAAGCTTCCTTTGAATTATGGGCCCACGAGGCAAAAAGGTTTGAAGTTTATTTTCTGTCTTTTACGGGAGAACTGTTTTTTATTGTGTCTGCAATTTCAATCGCACTAAAGACTATGACCTGAGAGTGAATGCGTCGCATGTCACCCAAAGGGTACCATACTAAACATCCAAGCTGTCGAAAAGAAACTCGCCGACAACCCTTTCTCGGATAGCTTAAGGCTCGTAACGTACGACGTCAGTTAACCTTTATTACTGTATTTTAATTTGTTTTGAGATGAGAAGAGAGAACAGGCTCAACTAAGGGGAGACTATCAAGTCCTACTGTTATCATGCCAAGGATTCATCCTATGGTTGAAGTTTGAAACAGGGAACTCCTAGAAGTTATCATGCATAGGTTTCAACCTAAAATTCTATCATCACTTCCTTATCAAAGTAAGTGAGAGTCCTAGGGGATCATGTCAATGATAAACAGAAACAGATAAAGCATCAGCTTAAACAGTAAACAGATATACAGTAAACTACTGTAAAATGCATGCAATGCAAGTGAGGGAGGAAATGTGTGTGGGGCAGCAGCCTCCACAAGCTCGTCTCGACCTCAAGCCAGACATGAATAACTGTAATCATACAGAGGAAATAACATAAAACATGCTATCAAGCAACATAGAAGTGACTGTAATCATACAGTAAATGAAATAAAATGCCATCAAGCAAACACAAACCACATGGGCAAGGGAGCTGGGCTCTACCGAATACCCGCAAGCAAAGCCATACAGTAAAAATACAAGCAGAGGGAGCAACTCAACCTCTAGTGCAATCATGCTCCTAGCTTAAGTCAGTTTAGATATGAACTTATTCTAATGCATCAAGCAAGTCAAACAAGTCACACCAATACAAAAAAGAAAACAGACAAGAAAAGAAAGCAGATCAACAACTCCCTCTTTCAACTCCAAGCTTCAGCTCTTCTGACAGCAACCCAGTCTTCAGACTTCAATCACCCTTCATGCCAAGTATCAACTTGCTTCTCCAGGTTTCAACCCATCAACATAAGTTTCAACTTATCCTCCTTCTTCAAGCTTCAGCTCCTTAGGCAATTCCACCCTCAGGCTTTACTTCTAACTACAAGTATCAACTTGATTCCTTCAGGCTCTCCAAGCATCAATGTAAGTGTCAACTCATCCTTTATTCCTCAAGCCTCAGCTCTATACTCAATCTCAATTGAATCCTCTTCATAAGTATCAACTTGGTCTTCAAGCTTCAGCTCTCCTTGCTTTACCAGTATCAACTTGGCTCTTCTTCCTCTATAAGCTTCAGCTTCTCAAAGTAATCTTCAGTCACATGGAAGTGTCAACTTCATCCTTCAATTCTTTAAGCCTCGGCTCTTTACTCAATCTCCATTGGATCTTCAAGTATCAACTTGTTCTTCTTGCTCTTCAAGCTTCAGCTGCAATGGCAATGCTCAAGGAATCATCCTCTTCCACACTCTTCAGTGAAGTCCTCATCTTCAAACTCAAGGCCAACATCTTTCAAGATACTCAGCCCAGAAGACAATTGGTTTAACAGGATGAGTGGAAATGATAAACAGCTTACTGACAACCAAAGGAAGCCTGTAAGGGTTCATCGTTAGGAGAGACTGGTTCCCTCAAAGTTCTACTTCCTAGATAAAGCCACTCATCCCTCCAAAGGAGGGATGTGAATATCTTGGAAGGACTTTTAGTCATTGGGAGGAATGGAAGCACAAGATGCTTTCCATATTTGTGAAAGAAGTCATTCTAATCATAAGGCTCTCCCTATGTCTCCTACCTCCTAAATCTTCATCAGACACCTTCAGGCACAAGCAATTCCAAACTCCAAGCAACTTCAAGCATACTCACCTTGTCTTCAATCTCAACCAAAGGAAAACCAAGCAAACACCCTAATCTAAGGGGACTAAGGAAGTTAAACTAGTTGAAATAGTAAGTTAGGATCACCTAAAACCTAGTACTAAAGTTAGTCCTAACTAAAATACTAAAACCAATTGTAAAATCCTACAAAAATATCTATGGGAACCTAGGTCAATCATGACTCTACCATATTAATTTCAGATATCAAATCATCAAATTAGACCTAGAAATAAATTCTACATTATGAGGTACTAAACCTAAACCCTAAAAGAAAGCATCTAAATCTCAATCTAGAAAGCACACTTATTTTCATCACAAAAATGTGAGAAAAAAGATATGGGGGCATACATGTCTAACCTAATCACACACAAAAAATTAGGATCAAAATCATCACCACATGATCACACAAAATTCCACAAAATTAAGTACCAAACATAACCATTTTAATATCAATTAAAATATAAAATTCCCATAAAATCAGAAAATACATGAAATGAAAATATTTTTTCTCTAAAAAATACTAGACTCAATCATGAGTAAAATGCAAAAAAGAATGGGATTAATTGGATTAATTTTCAATTTTATATGATTTTTCCAAGAACCATGGATAAAATGAAAAATAATAAAAATCAAACAAAAATAGACAAATGCACGGTGCAAGTAGTAACCAGAATCAGTTCAAATAATGGATTGGGCCTTCAGGGGGTGTGAATAACAATCTTTCCACTAAGCCCAGAACCACTGATTAAATGAAACGGTGCGTTTCATAATCAGAATTCCTTCACAAATGGAAATCAATACGTGGCCGTTGGATGAGCTTCTAGTCAAAGGTCCAACCAAGATCTGATGGTCCTGGGGTCGTCTTCTACCTTTTGAACATCTGAGCTTCGCGCGCAGCTCCGGCCACCACCGGTGGTACTCCGGTCATCGTCCCCAACCCTAGTTCTCTCTAGGATCCTCCATTGCAAATGGTCAAGACATGAAACTTGTCCCAAATTGTGTCACGAATTCGTTCCTGCCCTTAATTCAACCTAAATCCTCAAGATTCGCCATAACCAAACCTCAACCGAAAATGGTAAGACACCTATGTTGTCTCTAATTCTCAAATTAATGGTCTGAAATCAATCCTACACCGTTCTACAATACAACTAACACCTTAATTCATCTTGATTCTACCTAATTCATGCTAGAGGAAGAAAGTTACCAACCTGAAAATCGTGGATGAACAGATGCACTAAACCTTCAATTCAAGCTCTACAACCTTCCAGACACGATCAATGGATCCTCTCCTTGCTTCTGTATGCAAAAGAACCGGTTGAAAGCTCCTGAATCTTGAAATCCGATGGTGAGTTGCAGGTGGAAAAATTCAACTGCTCATACACGATTCAGCCACGAATTCTCTTGGATTATGATCTGGAATCACTCCTTAGCATCCATGGAAGAAGTTTCAATCAAGAAAATGGATGGAAAGTGAAGAATTTTGTGAAACCGAATTCAATTGCAAGCCAAGAAATCTCAATCTCAATCTATGCTCTCTCCTTCAATCATCACCAACCCTTGCATTGGATCACCTCTACTCAATATATAGGTGATGTATGAATGATCTAGAACCCTCTAGATCCTTCTAATGAGAGTTTCCACTTCTCATGTCATGAGATTTTCAACCATGTATCATGATATGCATAGCTCTGTTTGCAGCTTGGAATCAATCTCATTCTCTTCCAATTTCTCCCCTAGTGACATTTTGAAAGTGATTAGCTTGCAAAGGGCCTTGCTCATGCCTTGATTATATGTTTTGCACATGTTACTTAATATGCAAGTAATCACTTTTCAAAGCAAGTCCACAAATTGAATCTCAACTCAAAAATGTGGCTAAACCAATATTCTTAAAATGTTTTCTAGAGTCAAAATGATATATTACATGCCATGGTTTGGATGTGTACGTTGAAAATATCAATTTCCAACTTTGGTTTATTTAACTTATGCCCTTATTTTAGTTCATTTTTGCAACTTTGAGCTACAAGCATTTCCAACATCTCATGACCTCTTTACTAGCCTTAAAACATCATTTTGAACAAGTTTGATGTTGAACATTTTTCCATTTGAATCTTGGAAATAGGAGTTATGGCCTTATACTTGAAATGACCTGTAATCTCCAAATGACCAAAATGCCCTTGACTTGTCAAAGCCATAACTTGAGTTCTACAAATCCTATCAAGGACTTATAGTACTCTATAGAAATCTAAGAGGATAAGGAAGAACATTCATGTTGACCAAAAGTCCATAGGAATCATCCTTCTTGGGCAAAAGTTTGATGCAAGTTGGGTAACTTTCAAGGCCCCAGATTCACATACCTCAGATGACCTGTAACTTGTCAAAGTCATAACTTGAGTTCTATAAATCCTATCAAGGACTTCTAGTACTCAAATTAAATCTAAGCTCAAGCTCTACAACATTCATGTTGGGGGAAAGATGAGATGACAATCACATCTTGGGCTAAACTACCTTGAAGATAGGGGTCAAACTAGGGGATTTTACACTGTCAAGCCTTAGAAACCCTAGCTTGAAACTTCTCAAACTCTTCAATCATGATGAGTTGACCTTGGAATCATCCTTATAACATCTCATTGCATCAATACATGATCACATGGCTCTTGTATTAGGTCTCAACCTTGTTCAAATCATCAGTTGACTTAGGGTTGACCCAGTCAAACCCTAATTACACCACTCATGGCTGAGTCTTCTTAATCTTGCACAATGACCTGTCTAGGCTTCATGATGGCTTTCAAGACATCTCATGAGCTCTCTCAAGACCTCAAGTCTAACTTCATGGCTTCAGAATCATCTGGTGGCTTCCCACAACTCTCAAGTTAGGAGACCTACACACTTGGCTTCAACCACTCTCCCTGAGGATCTTTTAACTTCTCTGACAAGGATATCAACCCTTGAACACTTAAATAACCTTCTTAGCTAGCTTCAAACTCTTGTATAGCTCTTAATTGGTAATCATACCTCTTGATCTTCTGCATACATGTCAATGAAATGCAAATGATAATGCTAATGTGAATGAAATGAAACATAAGCTAGGTAAAGAAATGTTGGTCAAATTTTGGGGTGCAACAACGTACGCTCTGATTTCCTCATTGCACTATGAGGGTACGTAGGCACAAGGTTGTGAAATCTTGGCGAGCCACCTTCCTCTGTCTTCTTTCATTCTTTTGTCTCTCTGGTCCGTCCAAATCCTCTTATTTTTCTTGGTTCCTTGAACTATGGAGCTCTGACTTCCTCATTGCACTATGAGGGTACGTAGGCACGAGGGTCCTAATCCTCCGCGAGCACTTTCTTTCTTTCTCTTTCTTTTTCTCTTTTTCTTTCCTTTTTAGATAGAAGCCTTTAGATAGATAACCTATCCAAGCCTAGAAGAAAGCGAAATGGTTCTCGTTGGGTACAACGGATGCTTAAGGTGCTAGTACCTTCCTTTCGCATAACCGACCCCCTTTCCCGTTTCTCTTCCCTTAGGTTTTATCGATATTTTCCTTGTCCTTTGGGACTAAATAAAATTTGGCGACGACACTGTTGTATCTTTGAGTGTGCGATTCAGATATAATCTCGCTAGCCTCACGCACAACTAACCAAATGGTTCTCGTTGGTGGATCAAATTGAAGGTGGATGATTAAATCAAAGAATTAAATGAAATCGATATCTTGTTATTTGTTTGCAAAGGGGATAACAAGTTTGATTTAATGGAGAGGAGCTCTCGGTCTAGTCAGGAGTTTCGGAAGATGTTGGAGTGGAAGGGTATTTTGTTGAGACAAAAGTTAAGATAAAATTGGTTTTGAGAAGGAAACCTAATACAAGATTCTTCTATAACTTCTTAAAAGAAATGCAAAGGAGAAATTTTATTTCTTTGATAACACAAAAGATGGGAGAGTGGACAATGTTGAGGAGGTTAAAAGAGAAGTTAGAAATAATTTTATTAACATCGATAGAGATGTCATTGTAAAAGAATCAGAAGCGTGGGATTGGAACAAGTCTCAATCCAACTCTGCTGTGGTGTTAACACCTGAGTTAACTTCTGAAGATGAGTCAGAATCAGAAGATGATTTTGAAGGCGAGTTTGACTCTAAAGGTGAGTCTGGCTTTGAAGGTGAATCTGATTATGATCCAGATTCTAATGGTGATTCAGACTTTGGTGGAGATCCAAAGAACAAGAAAGCTATCAATGTCAGATGGGTTTTCAAGGTGAAACTGAAGATAGGTGGATCAATTGACAAACACAAAGGTTAGTAGCAAGAGGTTTTCTACAAAAACCAGGGTTACATTATCTTGAGGTGTTTGCTTCTATAGCGAGACATGAGACAATCAGACTGGTGATTATGATAGTTGCTAACAGAAATTGGTCTCTGATGCACTTAGATGTGAAATCTTCCTTTTTGAACGGTCTATTACAAGAAGAGTTATACGTGTCACAACCTCCTGGATTTATGAAAATGAATCAGGAATGGATGGTGTGCAGGTTACATAAGGCATTGTATGGACTGAAGCAAGCTCCTAAAGCCTAGAATCTAAATATTGATTCATTTTTCAAGCTTCAAGAATTCATAAAGTGTGAGATGGAGTATGTAATTTATGTTCAGCATACTTCTGAAGCCAATATGATTCTGGTACATCTCTATGTTGATGACATATTTCTAACAGAGAGTTGTGAACATGAGATAACTAAGTTCGAGAAGGTGTTGATGAATGAGTTTAAGATGACTAATCTAGGAAATATGATATATTTTCTAGGAATAAATATTATATACTCTGAGAAGGGTATTATTTTGCATCAACTGAAGTGTGAACTTGAGCTTCTGAAGAGATTTGAGCTGTTGAATTATAAGGCTGCTGTCACACCTTCAGAAATGAATCACAAGTTGAATTCTGATGTTGAGTGTGATAACTAGATACTACAACTTTCAAATAGTTGGCTGGATCTCTGAGGTATTTATGTAATACCAGATCTGATATTTGTTATGCATTTGTAATGGTTAATAGGTTCATGAGTAAACTAAAGTGGTCTTATTACCAAGCTGTTGTCAAGATTCTGAGGTATATTTAAGAGACTCTGAAGTATGGTGTTTTGTTCCCTTCTAATGAAAAGGCTAATTCAGAGCTCATGCTTTACTCAGACTCTTATCGGTGTGGAGACAGAGTTGACAGAAGAAGTACTTCTGGATATTTGTTTAAGTTTCTAAGAGGTCCTATTTCTTGATGTTCCAAGAAGCAACTAGTTGTTGCTTTGTCAACCTGTGAAGTTGAATACATTGCAGGTGTTATGGTGGCATGTCAAGCTATTTGCCTTCTGAATTTACTGCAGGATCTGAAGATCAAGGTAAACAAGCCTCTGAAGTTGATGAATGATAACAAGCGTGCAATCAATCTTGCTAAGAACCTAGCGTTGCATGGGAGAAGCAAGCATATTGAGACTAAGTATCATTTTCTGAGAAGTCAAGTATAGAATGGAGTGCTAGAACTTGTGCACTGTAGCACTTAGAAGTAGTTGGCAGATGTTTTGACGAAAGCGATCAAGATTGATCAGTTTCTCCACTTGAGGGATGAAATTTGTGTTGTTAGTTTTGATTACCTGAATATGAATTAATGGATGGTGTTAGAAGTAATTCATATTTAGTAGTAGTATTAATTTTGTTAATTTTAACCTAGCCAGTGTAGGTTAGAATTTTCATCTACGTGACATTACTGTTTGTGTATATAAACATGTGTAGTTGTCAATAGTGTAGTGGAGTAGTAGTGAAAGTTTGTTATATCAATTCTCTCTCTTCTCTCTCTTCATCTTGTGCACCAACAAATATCACTTTTTGCTTGCATAACTAAAAAATGGATGTTCACATTCAAATTGATTCAAATAAAAATTGTACAAAATCGAATATTATTGAATATATTTGAATGTCACTTTATAAAAAACGATCGATTTGAATTTTAGATTAATTTTCTAAAATCAAACCAAACCAAGTACATATATTTCATTAGTTATTTATCACATATATTTCATTACTTATTTATCTTTTATAATATATTGTATTAATCTATTATGCATTAATGTGTTTTAGTATGGTTTATTAATTTAATTTAAATAATTGTTTATTTCATTTATTTTAAATATATTTTATCGTTGTCATTCTGTAATATTATTTTTTAATATATTATATAAAAAACACTATAAATTCACGTTTGCCAAATGCATTTGAAATGCGTGTAAAAAACTCCACATGGCATGTCCCTGTCGTGTAATGTTGGTTGGTTTCCATCTAAATCAAAATGATTTCAAGAGGTTTCTTGGATCTTGGAATTTAACACATGCATCTTCTTTTTTTCTTTCTTTAATGCGGTTTTATTTTAAGTGAGGATGAGACAAGCAATACTACTGATAGCTCATTTTCATATCTGAATCATAGAATCTCATAACTTAGATCATATGATAAATTATAGAGTATGTCCTTTTCAAACACTAGCATGGTCTCCAGTATGTTCAGTGTTCATATTTTTTTTATTAAAAGTAGTATACCGAACAATGAACAAAAATTATAAACAACATTGAATAACAAAAATTATTATCTATTAAATATAGTAAACCAAACAATGAATAAAAATTATAAACAATAAAAAATTTATTTTATTAAAAATAGTATACCAAACAATGAACAAAAATAATAATTCTTTGAATAACATTAAAATATGCGGTTGGGAAACATTGAATAAGTTGAAATACCACATTTAGAGACTTAGTTGTTCTATTTGGTCAAAGATATTTATTAGTTACTTAATTTTGTTATTAATTTTGTTATAAGTTAGTTCAGGCCGGTTTGTTGTTCACGATCACTAATATAAAGTAGTATGTATTTATTTTAATGCATATCTTATTATTGAAGCAATAGTAAATAATTGAATTATTTTTTATTTTATTTTGTAATATTAAATAATTAAGAAATTAATTGACATATACAATCGGTGTAAAAATATATTATACAAATATTGAATCAGAGACGTTGAATGTTAGAAAGGATTTGGCTTTTATTTTAACCACTCATAAAGTAATACAAACGGATGATGGTGATGAATTAATAGTGTAAAATTTTTTACACTGACAATATATAGTAATTAATCTCAACAGTTAAATTATTTCGTTTTTTTTTCTCTTTTTTTTCCTCAACTATACTTCTTAACATGTTAGAATCAGAGTTATCAATATCGAAGAATAGCAGTGTTATCACAGAAGAGCAGCGTGACACAAAAACAAACCTCTATGTAATAACACATCGCGCCTCAATTTGAGATTGCGGCCACGATTGGACTTAGCGTGGGTCACGAGCTACAACCATTATATTTTTTGGAACCTAAATATCATATTTACCCTTAAAAAATAAAGTTGGAAGACTATTTGTGTCATATCACATAGCTTTGCCATGATGTCAGAAAGTTCCTCGTCATCTTCTCACTCTTCTTACTTGTTCGTTATCTCAATCATCCTCATCACGTTCTTCTCAATTCTCGTTGTTCCACCCCATCCTCTTTTAGCGTCTGTCGATTCCTCCCATTCTCAACACCGCCATGTGTTATTATTCACTCCTAGCGTCGTTGCACGCAAATAGGTCTCTTTTCATGTATTCTTTTTCCCTTGTTCTTTCTTTTGTCTTCTTTTTAATTTTGTTTGTCCCTTTTTTTTAAGTAATGATAATTTGTAGGTGTTGTGAATTGATGTCATTAAGAACAAACCAAAATATGAGAAAAAATTGAGTTTCTTAAACAAACACAAGAAATCCTATTAGGTTTTTTAAAAAAAGATAGAGAAAAAGGAAGAAGAAGAATAAGAATTTGTTAAAATTGTTTTACTATTCACGTACTTAATAAGGGTCCAAAGATTACAAGTGAATTCCAAAAATTAACTTCTCTCAACAACCTAAGAGAACTAGTTTATTTATAGACTACTAAGCTAACTTAGGCTACAAGCTAACTTAATAATTGTTATTACAAGCAAGGCTCAATTCGACATGCTAACTTAAACACAAATCTAACATATTTCGACAGCATGCTTAGACTTCGACTCCAGCATGTATAACTCTTGTTGAACCATGAAACTACCCTTTTCGACATTAGAATTCAATCCAAATACCACAAATATCCACCTTGAAACAAACTCTACACTAATAAGGGAACAAACTAGTTTTCATCATGCAGCTTTAACAATTGCATACAGTGGAAAAACTTGTTACTCGACAATGTCTTGGTGATAGTATCAGCAGCATTGTCATCAGTCGAAACCTTCAGCACTTGGACTTCTCCACGCTCGATTATGTCTCAAACAAAGTGCAGCCTCACATCGATGTGCTTGGTCCGCTCATGATATGTTGAATTCTTTGACAGGTATATTGCATTTTGACTATTACATTTAACAGTGATAACTCGACCTTAAAGTTCCAGCTCCTTAACAAAACCTTCAAGCCACAATGCTTCTTTCACAGCTTTAGTGAGGGCAATATATTCTACTACAGTGGTTGAAAAGGCAATAACCTTCTGAATTGTCGCTTTTCAACTGATTGTTGTATCAAACATGCTAAACACATATACAGAAATAGATTTTATGGAATCCATACAACCGGCATAATCAGAGTCAACAAATCCTTCAATTTCGACTTCACTATCATCACCACAGGATCCACCATAAATCAGGACTCTACTCAGAAATTCATTGATGTACCTTAAAATCCACTTTAATGATTGTCAGTGCGCCTTTCCAGGATTGGCCATATACCTGCTTACAAGGCTCACTCTGTACGGTATGTCTGGCCTTGTACAGACCATAACATACATCAAATAACCTACTATGTTAGCATATATAATGCTATTCATATAGGAACTTTTAACTTCAGTACTAAGACTTTGAGTCGTACTCAGCTTGTACTGAAGATTAGTCAGTGTTAGAATAGGCTTTGAATTTCACATACCAAACGTGTCGAGAATCTTCTTTAGGTATGCCTCTTGAGATAAGCATTGTCTCTACTACTTTCTATCTCTCTGGATGTCAATCCCAAGAATTCTGGAGGGAGCTCCCAGATCCTTCATGTCGAACTACTAATCAAGTTCAGCCTTCACCTTCATAACATCTTCAAAATTGTTGTTTGCTATAAGGATTTCATCCACATAAAGCAAAAAAATAACAAGTGAATTTCTAAGTAAAAATCTGAAGTAAACACAGTGGTCGAACAGGCTCCTAGTGAAATCAATGTGTGCCATGAACTTGTTGAATCTCTTATTCCATTGTCAAAGAGATTGTTTCAGGTCATACAAAGACCTATTCAGCTTGCACACATATTCTTCCTTTCTCTTTTCTACATACCCTTCAGGTTAACTCATCGGGATTGTTTCATCTAGATCACCATACAGGAAGGCAGTCTTCATTCTACAGGATTTACTAAATACACAAGGTTCACAAAACTCCAGTTTTTTGACCTTGTCACCACCCATTAGATTTTGTTTCGAAAATTCGACCAGGCCTTTTTCATTGGCATGGACAAGTCTCTTGTGCCATATCTCAGTCTTCGACACAGGTTTCGTGGATGCCACATCTACTGAACCACTTACAACCTTAGTCTCAAAGGTATACAAGCCTTGTTTCTTCATGCCTCTTAAGACTTTCTTCGACCCCTTCATTACCCTTAGGATGCTTTGCTCTCCTTTGAAAACATATTCTTTCTTATCAAATTCACCCAAAGAAATAAAATTCCTCTTAAGATTGGGTACATACCTAACATAAGTCAATAGCCTTATTGACTCATCATGGAGTTTCAATCTCATAGATCTAATACCTTCAATTTTGCAAGGTTTGTTGTTTTCCAACACCACTGATACATCATCTTGATCATACAATTCCTCAAACACGTCTTGGTTTGGAGTCATGTGCCAAGTACACCCTGAATCCATAATCCACTCTTTGCTAGAGTCACTGCTTGAAAGCACCAGGACATCATATGATTCATAACCATCTTACACAATGGTTGTATTACCATTATCCTTTCCATCATGATTGTTTAGTCGACCAGGGTATACCTTTCTTGTATGACCCTCCTTCTTACAATGATAACACTTAATAGTAGGAGCATTACCACCATAAGAATTTTGTAAATTTTTACCCTTCTTCTTCTCAAACCTACCATCTTTCTTCAAGAATTTCCCCTTAACAGACAAACCTTCATCAACAGTTGATGGCTTTGGCTCCTTTCATTCGTTCAAATCCTTTGAGTACAAGGCATATTGAACATCTTCAAAGGTCAACGACTATCTTCCATACAAGAGAGTTTCTTTGAAGTGAGCATGAGATTTAAGTAAAGAGCACAACAGCAGTAACACTTGATCTTCATCATCAATCTTGACCTCAATATTCTCAAGATCAAGAATGAACTTGTTGAACATATCCAACTGCTCAACCAAGGCTTTGTCTTCACTCATCTTGAATAAATACAAATCTTGCTTCAGGTAAAGACGGTTAACCAATTATTTCATCATGTACAAGCATTCAGTTTCGTCCAAACACCAGCTGCAGTTTTCTCCTTTGAAACCTGCCGAAAAACCTTATCACCAAGGCTCAATACAATGGAATTATGGGCTTTTTCGAACATCATTGTCTTATCCTTCTCTGATAGGGAAGCGTCTATCTTATCTGATCCTTTTAACACTTCTAACAAATCCTGTTGAACAAGAAGGGCTTGCATCTTCAAGCGCCACAAATTGAAATCATTCACACCGGTGAATTTCTCAATCTCATACTTTATTGACAATATCTTCTCATTTACTCTCACCGCACCAGTTTGTTATGAATTGATGGCATCAAGAACAAACCAAAATATAAGAAAAAGATTGAGTTTCTTGAATAAATACAAGAAACCCTATTAGGTTTTACAAAAGATAGAGAAGAAGGAAGAAGAAGAATAAGAATTGGTTAAAACTCTTTTACTATTCACTTACTCAATAAGGGTTCAAAGATTACAAGTGAATACCAACAATTAACTTCTCTCAACAACCTGAGAGAACTAGTCTATTTATAGACTACTAAGCTAACTTAGGCTACAAGCTAACTTAATAATTGGGCTTATAATAAAGGCTTAATTCGACATGCTAATTTAAACACAAAACTAACATATTTCGATAGCATGCTTGAACAGACTTCGTCTCTAGCATACACAACTCCCGTTGAACCATAAAACTACTATTGTCGACACTATAGTTTGATCCAAATACCACAGTAGGCAATAACAACATCTTCTTTTATTAAATTTGATAACTTAATGTCCTTTGTTTTTTTCATCTCATTCTCCTCATCGAGTTTTTATTCTCTTTAATTTTAATAATGCATTTTCGTATGTTTTTCTTCTTTTATTTTTATATAATGACAACAATTTCTTCTACCCATCTCTAAATTCTACACTTATTGTCTCTTATGGACAAACATATAACCAAATAGTAGTAATATTAACATAGCATGACAATTTAGCAATTAGAAGGATCTAAATAATAATAAAAAGGTGACATGTGATTTTTGTAATCTCATTACCAGTGGAAGAATATGTAAAGAAAAAAGATATTCATTGTTAATAAAGGGTGATGTAACTCTTTGCTTTTGCTTTTAATACATCATCATATATTAAAGCAATGTTACAGGATGATTTGGATAAAAAAGAATTAAAAAAGAAGTTAAAGAGATACTAGTGCAAATGAATGAAGATTTTAGTGATGACATTGAGCGAATAGAGAGAATTTGAACTGGAAAGAGGCTAGCTAAGACCTCTTTACATGCTTCCACGAAGACAAAATTATCCATTGGATCTAATGTTCATGAAGAAAAAGGACACGTGGCAAACAAGCATCAATGATGTCTGTGACAAAGAAGATAGGGAAATAACTATACAATACATTGCTCATCTTTTTTATACAAATAGAATTTCCTTTAATGTATACAGAGAAAAAACTTTAAGTTGATGTTGGAAGTCGTTGAAACATGTGATACTCATTTGAAACCTCCAAGCTTTCATGAAATTAGGGTTCCATTCCTTTAAAAAGAGTTGAAATATACCAAAGGTTTGTTGAAGAATCATGAAGTGTATCAGATTAAATAAATATGGATGTTCAGTTATGTCAGATAGTTGGGCAAATAGAAAAGGTAAAACTTTGATAAGTTTCTTAGTTAATTCTCTAGCGTGAATCATGTTTGTGAAAAGTGTTTCTGAATACACCAAGACCAAAGATAGGCTACATGAGCTATTGGGCACTTTTGCTAAAGAAATAAGTGAAAAATGTTATTCAATTGTTACTAGTAATGAAAGTAATTATGTGTTGGCCGACAAAAAATAACTTTAAAGATGCCATACACATGTTTTGGACTCCATGTGTTTCCCACTGTATAGACCCTATGTTAAAAGATATAGGAAATACTCCAAGATTTCATAAGGTTATTAAAAAAGGAATTAGTGTTGTGGGCTACATTTATAACCATATATTTGCTTTAATCTAATGAGAAAGATCATTGGAAATATTGAATTGGTTAGAAATGGTATCATAAGATTTGATACCATGTTACTTACTTTACAAAGATTATAGAAGCTAAAAACATAGCTTAGAGAGATGTTCACTTATGAGTATTTGGTGAGTTCCAAGTTTTCTAGGGATTCTAAAGGAAAGAGGGAAACTTGTATTATAATTATACCATTATTTTGGAATGATGTTATCTACACTCTTATATCATGGCACCTCTTGTAGATGTATTAAGAATGGTTGATAATGAAAAGAAATCCGCAATGGATTACATATATTCCGCAATGGGGATTGCCAAGGAGTCAATTAAAAAAAAAATCAATTTTAATTCAAGCAAGTTCATCGATGTATTCACAATCATTGATAAAAGATGGGAGTGCCAACTTAAGCGTTTATTGTATTGTGTAGGTTACTATCTAAATTCGAAATATTTTTTTATAGTAAACCAGAAATTGAGAATGATCTCAAATTGGTTAGAGATCTTTGTAAATGCATTGAGACACTTAGTGAATGCCATGAAATGGAAGACACATTTTTAGTTCAATTGGCACAATACAATAATTTTGGAGATCTCTTTGAAATATATGCAACAATTAGACAAAGGGACAAAGGTTGACATTAACTCCATATAGGATGGGGGTTCATTTCTTATAATTATTGGTCATTTTAGACACTTTGTGTATATCATAACGATAGTCTTTTTTTTTACTTATTGTTGAGTGGTGGATGTCTTATGGAGTAGAAATGCCATATTTGCAATTATTTGTTGTTAAAGTGTTGAGTTTGACTTTCAGCGTTTTCGGATGTGAGTGCAACTAGAGCATGTTTGAGCATGTAAATATTAATTTTAATTAGGATATTAAAATATTTTACATTCTAAATTATAAAACTTCAAATTATTATATTATAAATTCATTTTATTGTGAGAAATAAGCTTGAGCATAAAAAATGAAAGGACTTAATTTTCATTAGTATAACGAAACTTTGATAGAAAAATATGAATGTCGTGACAAGATCGATCATATAATTTTGAGTGAATTATTTTTCACATTGAATAGTTAGTAGAATAGATGGGAGAGATAAGAGAAGATAATTAACTTGGTCTCAAGTTACCAATGCAAGTGAGATTAATAGCCATGTAATCTACATTAAGAGGAAAAATAAACTTGCATATGCAAGTACATCTAGGACAACAATGACACAACAACTGGTGGTATAAGATGTTGAACAAGATGAAGATTTGGAAAATAGAATGGCGACGGAGAGGATGAAAAAGAATATGTTGAAGAAAAATATGTTGAAGAAGAAGACATGTTTGATAATGATCTATGATTTTTATATTGTTTGAATTTTAATATAACATTACTCAAAGTTTGAATTTAAGATGTAATATTTTGAATTCGATTAAGTTTTTTATGAGTATTGTGTCGTTTATTTAGTTTTTCATTATATATATGTTTTATAGTTATTATTCATATAATTAATTCAAAAAGTAGTCAAATATCATTTATCCCACTATCTTATATTCTATTTATAGAATCGACGGATTCGCAATTAGGAATCGATAACACTAGTTAGAATTAATTGCATTAGTTGTTAGAAATATTGTTGAAGTTAAACGGATCTAGGACTGAATCATGAATGATGTCACTTTCCTTTAAAAAAATTAAGCACTCTCTTGTATGTCTTAGAGTTGGAACGCAGGAACACCTGGGATAATTCAGCCTTATATCGAATTTGCACAAGACTGACGAAAACTCGATTATGTAGCAAAGAGTGTCTGAAATTTTGTACAAGAGAATATTTGGTTTGTGATATGATTTTCTGAATTCTAAAAAAAGTTATTTATAAGTCATGCATGTGTTGTTTCACAAGGTTGCGACTCTTGATGAAACAACACCTTTTAACCAAAATTTGTCAAGTTTCCAACCATTGCCTATGTTCATTCTACAACAATCCTCCATGAAATGTTGCTTCTTTTCGAATAAAAAAATTAATATTCACTTGAATATTTTCTTGTCATTTTGGAATACACTTAATATTATTAATTATTAATAATATACAACAATCCCCACTTGTTCTAATAATGACAAGACCAATTTCAGAAACGAGAAACAAATAATGTTAATACAGTTAAGTATCTTACAATTTAAAACTTAACCTTAGTAGAGACAATGCAAAATCTAATCAGAATGTTAGGTAGCAATGCTTTTAAACCATTGATCCATGTGAATAGACCGGTGTTACCTCACACACATTCTTTAAGGTTCTTCGCCTACATTTCTCGCCTAACACTTATTTATGGCCATATGCTTTCTTGTTTCATGAATTTTTTTATGAGAGAAACTCCAACTCTTACTTTGAGACGGCACCATCTCGAAATTCGCATAGGTGAAGTCCATATTATATCCTTTTCCATGAGACACGTACCCTCGGTATTGAACTTCATTAAGAGTTTAAATAAAAACTCAACCCTCATTTTTAAAAAGTTCAACATTATCACTAAATGTTTGATAAACATCCAAATCAACGACTTATTGTTACCCATTGGATCTTGAGGTTAATGTTCTGTTAACGTAAGATTGGGTTGCAGCCGCTGTTGGAACTCTTACTCAAGGAGTTTCAACCCCATGCCTCTCGAGGTTGTTTTTATTAAGTCTTTGGCTAGTGGCTTAGTGAATGGATCAGGCAAATTATAGCTTGTTCGTATATAGGTGAATGAATGATTCCATCTTTAATCAATTTTCTCACAAATGAATGTCTAAGTTTTATGTGTATAGACTTTCCATTATACACTTCGCTGAATGCTCTAGCTAAAGTGGCTTGGCTATTGCAGTGTATCAACACCTTTGAAACATTGTCTTTTTCCAATGGAACTTCTAACAAAAGGTCCCTCAACCATTCCGCTTCTTAACCAACGAAAGCAAGAGCCACAAACTTTGATTCCATGGTTGAAAGAGTAATGCATGTTTGTTTCTTACTCTTCCAAGAAATTTCTTCTCCAAATAATGTAAATATCCACCCAGTTGTGGATTTATGATCTCCTACATTGGATATCCAACTTGCATCGGTATATCCTTCTAGTATGACGGGAAACCTGCCATAGTGAAATCCATGATTTTTGGTCTTTTATAGATAGCTGAAAATCCTTGTGATTCCCTTCCAATGTTCTTTATTTGGATTACTAGTAAATCTACTCATTTTACTAACTGAAAATGATATGTCGGGTATGGTACATTGCATCAAGTACATAAGACACCTATCACACTTGCATACTCCAATTGAGCCATTGTTCTTTTGAAGTTTGACGACATGATCAAATGGAGTGGTTACTTCCTTAAAGTTTAGGTGTTTGAACTTAGCATTTTTTCAATATAATGTGTTTGACTAAGTTCGTAACCCCAACTATTTCTCTTTACTTTGATCCCTACAATTGTATCAACTAATCCAAGATCTTTCATCTTGAATATAGAATTTAAAAACCTTTTTGTTTCTAAAATTTCATCCATGTTGTTGCTAATTATCAACATATCATCAATGTATAAACAAAGGAATATTATAATATTTTTCCGTACCTTTGTGTATAAACACTTGTCACAAGAATTAAGAGTAAATCCATTTGAAAGTATGACATAATCGAATTTTTGATGCCATTGTTTTGGTGCTTGCTTTAGTCCATATAGGGTTTTGACAAACTTACACACCTTTTGTTCATTTCCAGGAAGCACGTAGCCTTTTGGTTGCTCCATGTAGATTTCCTTATCGAGATCTACATTTTAGAATGTCGTTTTAACATCCATTTGATGAACTATAAGGTCATTCAAAGAGGCCAAGACGAACAATACTCTAATTATTGTTGTTCTTGCTACTGGTGCATATGTGTCAAAGTAATCAACACTCTCCTTTTGTCTAAATCCCTTTTCTACTAATCTTGCCTTATATGTGTTTAATATACCGTCACTATGATATTTCTTTTTAAACACCCACTTGCATCCAATGGGCCTTGATCCTTTTGGCAAGTTAACAAGTTCCCAAGTGTGATTTGATGTGATTGAATCCATTTCATCTTGGATAGCATCCTTCCAAAAGGAAGATTCCCTTGAAGTCATTGCTTCCTTGTAAGTTTTAGGATTATCTTCTACTTGAAGAATAATGGGAATACTCCGAACATAATCCTCACAGTTTCCTTCAACTAGATAAAAATAAATAAGTTAAGAATCAATTTTGTTTGGTCCTAGATCCTTTGTTTTCAGATTCTCTTGCTTATCTTAGGCTCAGGTTGAGTTTCAATTATCCAAGAAGTATTTTCGGGTTGTATCTCAATACTCTGAGACAAACCTTCCTCACGAGATTCTTTGTTTGTGGGAGACTCAGATTCTTTATCCTTAGTGATAAGGTTTTCAAAGAATTATATATCTCGGGATTCAACAATTATATTAGACTCTAAGTTTAAAATTATATATGCTTTACTATTTGGAGTATATCCTATAAAAAACATATTTTATTCCTCGAGGGCCCAATTTAGTTCTCTTAGGATCCATGTTTTTATAGTAGGCCACACACCCCACACTCTAAAGTAACTGATATTTGGTACTCTGTCTTTCCATACCTCATATGGAGAAATACCGTTTTTCTTCAAAGGAATTTTGTTAATTATGTGGCAAGCGGTTAGTAAGGCCTCACCCTACAAATTAAATGGAAATTTGGAATGCATTAACATGACATTCATCACATCTTGATATGTTCGATTCTTTCTCTCGACTATACCATTTTGTTGTGGTGTGCGAGGTACAGAGCATTCATGTATAATGCCATGTTCTTCACAAAACATATCAAATTTTGTAGAAAAGTATTCACCGCCTTTATCACTCCTAAGGACTTGATACTTTTATTTAATTGACTTTCTACTTCTGCTTTGTAAAATTTAAAGGCATTAAAAGCATCACCTTTATGCTTTAAAAGATACACATATGTGTACCTAGAAGAATCATCTATGAATGAAATGAAATATCTATTTCCCCCACGGGTTAACATGCCATTAAATTTACACAAATCTGAATGTGCAAGATCAAGGAGGTTTGTATTTCTTTTAACACTTTTGAAATGTTTCTTAATCATTTTTTATTTAATTCATAATTCACATTTTTCGAAATCATTTGCATGAAATCAAACCAGATTTAATTAGTCTCTTCATTTAACTAATACTGGTATGTGATAATCTATTATACCATAAAGAAACAGACTCAAGCATGTAAGCAAAATTAGAAATTTCATTAATATTATTGTCGGTAGTACAAAGTTTGATCATTCCCTCAGCAGAATATCCTTTTCCTATAAATACATCATTACGGGTCAAAATAAGTTTTCCCAATTCATATACAGATTTAATTCCTAGTTTACCCAACAAATCCTCACTAACAAGATTTCTAGTCATGTCGAGAACATGGAGCAATTAATAAGAGTGACTTTCTTTTCGGAAGTGAAGTTGAGTTCGACGAAACCAGTTCCAACAACTTTAGATCGTATTTCATTTTCCATTTGTACTTCATGTCCATCAATTACCTCAAAATAGGTTTTGAAAGAAACCTTGTCATAACAGACATGTACAATAGCACACGTGTCGTACCACCATCCTTGCACTTTGCCTTTGATTGTCATTACTTCGCTCACCGTAGCAATTATTTCATCATTTGCACGAACTGCATTGGCCTCATTTTTTGACTTGTTGTGCATGCAATCTCGAGCATAGTGTGCAGGTTTTCCACATAAAAAAACAGCCACTTTTCGGACCTTTTGAACCGCTAGAATTTTTGAATTTGTTGTGTTCTTTTTTAGGTCCAAAATGACTCTTCAAGCCATCATGTTTCTTTTTTCGTTTGGCAGTCATAATATTGGCTTTGGAAAGACCAGCAGACTCTGATTTCTCTCTTTCCTTCGATTCCTCCTCAATTCGAAGATGTTTCTGGATTTTCTCTAAAGAGAAGTCCTCATAACTATGCAACAATTTCTTTCTATAGCCTTTCCATGAAGGTGGTAATTTGCAATGATTGCACCAACTTGAAAATTTGTCTATTTTCACAACCTTTATTTTATTTACCAGAATCTGTAACTCGTGCGCTTGGGGAAGAATGAGCTTGGAATCCATGAATTTAAAGTTAAAGTATTTAGAAATTAAAAACTTCTTTGTACCTTCCTCTTCGGTCTTGAATTTAAATTTGAGTGCTTTCCATATTTCTGTTGCAGATTGAGTATCAGTATAGAGGTCGTATAGACGATCAGATAGTGTATTCAAGATATGTCCACGACATAGCAATTTGTCCTCTTTACGTTTCTTTCGCTCCTTGAGTTCATCAGAATCATCCTCGGTTGGTTTAGGAATTGGCGGTAAGTCAGGATCTAAGACATAGTGAACTTTCAGAGCGGTCAGTAGAAATGTCATCTTATCTTTCTATCGAGTGTAGTTGGTACCATCAAAGCGATCCAACTTAACTAGGTCTTGGTTCATAACTTTGATGTTTGAAACTGTAGCGTCGAAAGCCATTTGAATACTTTTAAGACTGTTAGAAATATCGTTGAAGTCGAACGAATCCAGAACTAAATTGTGAATGATGTCACTTTCCTTAAAAGTATTTAAGCACTCTTTTGTATGTCTTAGAGTTGGAACGCATAAATATCTGAAATAATTCAACTTTATATTGAATTTGCGCAAGACCGACGAAAACTCGATTATGTAGCGAAGAGTGTCTGGAATTTTGTACAAAAAAAATATTTGGTTTGTGATATGATTTTCTGAATTCTCAAATGAGGTATATATAAGTCATGCATGTGTTGTTTCACAAGGTTGCGACCCTTGATGAAACAACACCTTTTAACAAAAAATTGTCATGTTTCCAACCATTGCCTATGTTCATTCTGCAGCAACCCTTCACAAAATGTTACTTCTTTACGAATTTAAAAATTAATATTCACTTAAATATTTTTTTGTTATTTTAAAACACACTTAATATTATTAATTATTAATAATTTACATCATTAGTTGTTATATTTAATTATAAATGATTATTAGTTAATTAATTGTATTACAACTTAGTTAAGTTTGTTAATTGTTCATGATCAAAATACAAAATCATCATGTATTCATAATAATTTATCTCTTATTTTATTTCTCTTTTCTTTAACTCAACCATTCTTCCCAACATATTCCTATATATCAAACCTATAATATTTCTATTAGACAATAATACCACATTAAAGCATGTAGAGTTAGGTGAAAATAACAAATAAATGTACCCAAAAATGAGCAATACCAAAATCATATACCTAGGTTGGGACTTAGAACATCAAATTAAGCTTCAACAAATTCAGATTGTAACAAATATTACATCCAAATTAGCCTACACACAACTACTTCATCCTAGGTAATAATCAGACAATAGATAACTTGTTTGAAACAATCTACATAATACAGAACAACACTGACAACATTAAATAAACAGCTCAATTATGAATGTAGTCAACAACATCGGTTTGATTCGATTATCGACTTAATTATCGGGCAAAGATATGTTAATATCGGTTGCAGACTTCATTGAGTCCGGCATGGAGTGCATGTTAACCCAATTTTCTCGACGAAAGGCTGAGGGAGAAGTAAGATTTGAGTTAAGTGTTCCGGAATTTTGTAGTAAGTGTCCAGACATGATATCTTCCCTTTCGCCATTGGTTGGTGGCGGCGCGGAAGATACTGCAATAGGTGCGGTTAAGGTGGTTGTTGCGTAATCAGATTTTGGCTTCTTTGGTTTCTGGTCTTGTTGGTTACTTGGCAGAAAACTTCCAACCACCACCTGATAAAATAGAGAAAATGAAATAAGTGATTATCAAAAGGGCTTATAGCCTAAGTAATTATGAAAAGATAAAATGAAATCAAACTGTTTTTGTTTTCGTAACAATCAACCATAAGGATAGGGTGATGATAAATGTTTACCTGCACAGGACTGGCTGCTACTAGAAGACCAGCAACTCCACCGCCTACAACACGACCATCGGGGCTTGACAAAGAAACACTCATTCCACCGGACCGGCTTCTGGTTCCTTGACTCTCGGTAGGCATGAACGATCCAGACAACGAAAGTATCTCAAAACGGCCCTAGGAAAAAAATACATCCGAAATATGAATCATGAGATTTTGTACCAATGATAAAGCTCAGAAAGTTATAAAATAAAACAATGAGCAGCACCTCATAGGTCAAAGTACCGCCAGAAGAATCAGGCTGACGAAGCGTAACGTTTGAAATCACACCGCTGGCGGATAAGATGCATATAGCTCGCGGTCCTTGCTGAGAAAAAGATATAACCTTCATTGTAATGTCCTGAAAACAACAAAATTGTAAGTAAATAACATTACATGATTGACATTCTACGCATATTTACGGCTTCAAATATGTTATCTCTCGAGCTTACTTCACCAGCATTGACGGTAATGATATGCGGCATAAAGTTGGTTCCAACCGAGTCACCTGCAGAAGTAACAACAAAAGCTATTAACATAACTGAATTGAACTCTATTTTGATTAACAGCACCAAATGCATCAAAACAAACTTACCAAATAGATCAACTCCAACTTTCTTCGACTGCTTGAACTCCATCCCCTTCGGTTTCCCTTGCTTCCCCGACGAAAACTCACTAGAAAAAGGACCTGAAGACGAGATCGGAAAAGGCGATAATGCCACAGCAGAAACCGACCCGTCTGGCCCGTACTTCCTTGGCCTACCTCTTTTCTTCTTAATTGCCCCTCCATCCATTCCCAGACTCACCGGCAAGACACCAATAACTCCACCCGCTGATTCAGAAACAGGACCATGCTGGCTCAGAGCAACTTCACTCCTCGGCGCCATATGATACGCCGACGGAGCTTCCGCTCCTATCACCGTGACTCCAGTGCTGCTACCTTCTCTCCCTTCCATGCAAATTTCACACTTTTCCCTCTTATGTCTATACAATCAAACCAAAATCTGCATGATGATAACAAAAACCAATCAAAAAGTAAAAGCATTAACTTTGGTTTTTTGTTTATCTCAATTATCATAGATCTATTTTAAACTTCATTAAATTAAAAAAAAAAAAAAAAAAACACACACACACACACAAAAACAACAACTAATGATGTTTCCTTGCAAATGTCCTAACAATGAAGCAGTAAAATCAGAAATTAATCACCAAACAAAAGACAAAAAAAAACATCAAAAAATATTTTACTGAGATATTCTGCAAATTTATGATTTGAAAACCCACTTGGTTAAGAAAAATCTAAAAACATGATTAAAAATAGAAAACTTCAAATAAACATTCATAACAGTTTTGATTAAAAAACCACTCATTTACTTAAAATATTTCTTAACCCTGAGCTTAATTAAAACAATGCAAAACTCATTAAAAAAATTCAAAGACTTTTACTAAAATAGAAAAATAAAATACACCCTTTTGCATAAATCTTCTTCATGTTCAGCATTTTCCAAACTTTTAAAAAAGAAAAAGCTGAAACTCAAAATTTGAACAAAAATAATTAAATTATTTTTTACTTACCAGTATCAAACACTGGATATTCTTCAGAATACAAAGATCATGACATGTCACTATGATTTTCTTTCAGCTCCATCAAGAACTTAACTAGCTCAATCAAATAAAAAGTGAAAATTATTAAATTAAAAAAATAATAATAATAAAGAGAAAAAAAAAGTAGAAAAGATAGGAAACAAGAAGTTCAGAAATTCAGAACAACTTACATATTTTAGAAGTTGAAAAAAAAAATCTTGTTGGGTGGTTGTTTTTTCCAAAGCTGGTTGAATTGAAAAGTGAAAAAAATTTAATAGGAAAAAAGCTGTAAAGCAGAAAATAAAATAAATACCACAACTACAAATACAATAATTAAATAATAATAATAATGAAGAAGAAGAAAAACTAATAAAGGGTAATAAAGTAGGTAAATATTTAAGATTTTTAGTATGAATAAAATTGCTAAGCCCCATAAATAGAATTTAGTTAAGGGCAATTTCAGATCCGTGAGGGGCAATTAATTTTTTTAGGTCAGTGGCTAATATTGTAATTTTGTTTTGTTAAAAGAAAAAAGTTAAATGTTACTTAGATGGAAAATAAGAATGGTGACTTTTTCTTTTCTATATTTTACAACTCTACTTGTTTTTTTTCATGCAAGTCTCCAAGATCAATATTAGATGGCCAACCCTCTTATAATTCTAATTTTAAATGTGTAGTAGAATTAAATTTTTTGAAGGAGAATTTTATTAGCTATTATGGTTCTCTCAATTTAAGGGATTAATGCAGAATATTTTATTTTTATTTAGTGTATGATTTTGTTAGAGGAAAGTTGCATGATCTATCTAATAGAAAAAGGAAAATCTTAGAAAGATGATGTATATATTTTGGTGAATATTACTTGAAGTTTGAGTAGATAGAGTGGCACGTGACAGTGGGGATGGGTCACTGTAGCAGGTATCCCTCTGTTGGGAAGACTTGCCATACCTTACCCGTGAAAGATATTGAAAATCATATTTATTTTGAGAAGAAAGTAAAGGCTACATAAATATCAGATTCAATTCAGCTACAATGAAATTTATGTTTATTTTTGGTATTGGAAAAAAATTAAAATGAATAGATAACTCACATTTTGTTGAAATAGTTAGATTTATGTTTTTTTTAATAAAGAATTTTATTTTTCATATCAATATTCGATCTATTTAACTGACTAATTCGGTTCAGAAATCAGTTATGTCATCAAGTAGTTTTAGTTTTTTCAATTGTAGTTGCGAAAAATCAAATTATAATTCTCCTTATCAAATTTAGCGTCAATCATTATTGAATTAACTAACGATCATTAAAAATTTATTCGTTTTATAACAAAACTAAAATTAAAGGTAGGGTCAACTCAACATATTTGTGGTTTAAAGTGAATTTTTGAAATGTGGTTTTTCTTTTTACTGACTTAGTTATTATTAATATTTGTTGAAAATACTAATAAAGGTAGAATTTAGTGAAGGTGGTTATACTAATTTTGTCACATTATTCGAATCTAATTTATAAAAATAATAAAAAATTATAAATAAAAAAAAGAAAAAGAGAGAAATTAAACCAAAACTGCAACAAAATAGGAAGATCCAAAGGTCAATGCCAAGACAAAAAGATCAAATAAATTTAAAGTTTTCGTATCAAATTTATCTTTAAAGATCTTTTCCATAATGAATTAAGGTCGGGTATGGCACTATTAGTAATAATTCATATTTTATTATATTATTTTCTTAAGCCCATAAGTTTGTTAGAGGGTATTTTAGTATTTTATCTTATTATTAGTAACCCTAGTTTTAGCCTATAAATAGGGTGACAATCATTGTAACTCTTAATCCTGTTTCTTCTGCCGTCATTCTCTTTAATAGAATATTTCTCTATTTTCATCATTTATTCTATCTTTGCACCAACAATTGGTATCTAGAGCTCCGGTTCAGATTCATTGGGAAACACGGGAAACACGAGTGAACGTGAGGTCTTGTGTGTTTGATTTTGATTCTTAGATTCGTGTTGAATCTTGAACAAAATCTGATCAGAATTTTATTCTGTGGGTTGGGAAACACTGTGAAAAATCTGAGTGTATTGTGCAAAGTAGAAGATGAACGGAAACGGCAACATGAACACCAAACTTCCAGTATTTGATGGTAAAAACTGGAATCGTTGGATGATCCAAATGCGTGTACTATTTGGTGCTCAAGATGTTCTAGATCTTGTCACTGATGGTTATGTTCCAGTAGCAGCAGATGCAACCGATGAACAGAAAAACGCGCAGAAGGAAGTAAGGAAGAAGGATCAGAAAGCATTGTTCTTCATTCATCAATGTGTGGATGTAAACGTGTTTGAGAAGATTGCAGACTCTACAACAGCAAAGGCTGCATGGGACACTCTGGTGAGATGTTATGGTGGTGACGCATCAGTGAAGAAGGTGAAGCTTCAGTCCTTGAGAAAGCAATATGAGAATCTCAACATGAAGAATAATGAGAAAGTTTCTGAATACATCTCCAGAGTGATTCTGATCACTAATGAGATGAAGGCATGTGGAGAAACTCTTTCTGAAGAAACAATCATGGAGAAAGTATTGAGATCCCTTACTCCTCAATTTGATTACATTGTGGTAGCAATAGAACATTCCAAAGATCTGAGCACAATGAGAATTGAAGAGCTGCAGAGCAGTTTAGAAGCGCAAGAGTTGCGTTTGACTGAGAGAACTTCTGAAAGGGAAGTAGAGCAGCAGGCTCTGAAAGCAATTTCTGATAGGAGGTATCAGAAGCAGTCAGAAGCCAAGAGAAGATCTGATGGTGGTCAGAAGTCAGAAACCTCAACCTCTGATAGACAAAAGAATGCTCAGAAGGGAAAAGAGAAGTATGACAAGAAGAAGATCCAATGTTACTGTTGTAAGAAGTTTGGTCACTTTGCTAGAGATTGTTGGTCAAACAAGGAGAAGAAATCAGAAGAAGCAAATATAGCCAGAGGCTCTGATGACGAATCTGTGCTGTTGATGGCCTCTGAATCTGATAATGTGGATCTGACAGACTGGTGGTATATGGACACTGGCTGTTCAAATCATCTTACTGGAAACAAGAAATGGCTGGTTGACTTTGACTCTGAAAAGAGAACAAAGATCAGATGTGCTGATGACAAATATCTTAATGCAGAAGGTATGGGAAATGTCAGAGTGACTCTGAACAATGGGAAAATAGCATTGATTCAGAATGTGTGGTATGTACCTGGCATCAGAAGCAATCTGATGAGTGTGGGACAATTAATTGAGAAAGGTTTCTCAGTTACCATGAAGGACAATCTTCTGAAGCTGTATGATTGTAATCAGAAGTTGATTATGGAGTTAGAACAGGGAAGGAATAGAACATTCAAGGTGAATGTCAGAACTGCAGACTCAGAGTGTCTTAGTGCAACAAGTACTGAGAAGGAGAGTGAGCCGTGGCACAGAAGATTTGGTCATTTGAATTTCAGAAGCTTACAACATCTGAATTCAAAGAAATTGGTACATGGAATTCCTGCAATTAAGAAGCCTGAAAAGTCATGCAGAGTTTGCATGGAAGGAAAACAACCAAGATTGCCATTTGCATCAGAAGCTGCTCCAAGAGCAAAACATGTCTTGGGAGTTGTACACTCTGATGTGTGTGGTCCATTTCCAGTAGCATCAATTGGAGGGAATAAATACTTTGTGTTATTTGTTAATGAATTCACAAGAATGACATGGGTATCCCTTATTAAGTTTAAACACGAGGTGTTTGATGAATTCAAGAAGTTCAGAATGAAGGCTGAGAATCAGAGTGGTCAGAAGTTGAAGATTCTTAGAACTGATGGTGGAGGTGAGTATAACTCCAAAGAGTTCCAGAAGTTCTGTGAGGAGAATGGAATTGAGCATGAGGTTACTGCTCCTTATACCCCTCAACACAATGGTCTTGCTGAAAGAAGAAACCGCACTCTGCTTGATATGGTGAGAAGCATGCTAAAGGAGAAGAAGCTTCCTCAGAAGCTCTGGGGAGAAGCTGTTGCCACTGCAACGTATGTACTCAACAGATGTCCTACAAAGAAGTTGAAGGAAATAGTTCCTATGCAGAAGTGGACTGGAGACAAGCAAAGTGTTAGTCATCTGAAGGTGTTTGGTTCTGTTTGCTATAAACATGTTCCAGAAGCCAGAAGACAAAAGCTGGATGATAGAAGCAAAGTGATGATTCTGATAGGGTACCACAGTACAGGTGCATACAAGCTCTATTGTCCAGAAACCAATAAAATTGAATTCAGCAGAGATGTGATTGTGAAGGAATCAGAAGTTTGGAATTGGGATAAGTCTCAATCTGATTCTGATGTTAGAACCTCTGAAGAAAGGTCAGAGTTAAGAATTTCTGAAGTTGAAGTAAACCCTGATATTGACTCTGACTCTGATACTGATTCAAACTCTGAAGAAGACTCAGAAGATGAAGGTGACCCAGATGACCCAGACTCTAATGATTCAGACTCTGATGGCAATCCAGATCTTGGTGGCAATTCAGACTCTGGAAATATGCCAGACTCTGAAGATGGTCAAAGCTCTGGAGGTCAATCATCTGAAGCTAGAAACGCTGAAGCTCAAGACTCTGAACAAGTTCAGAGACCACAAAGAATCAGAAGCGTTCCCAGAAGATTTGCAGAATTTGACATGCTGCAAGACACTGAAGTAGACTCTGAAGGAGAAGTTATTCAGTGTGCCATGTTAGTAGACTCTGAACCTATAAGTACAGAGGAGGCTCTTAAGCAGAAGCTCTGGCTGAAGGCCATGAAAGAAGAACTTGATGCTATAGAGAGAAACAAGACTTGGAAGCTGACAGAACTTCCAAAAGACAAGAAAGCCATCAGCGTCAGATGGGTTTTCAAGCAGAAGTTAAAGCCAGATGGCTCAATTGGCAAACATAAAGCAAGGTTGGTAGCCAGAGGATTTCTACAGAAACCTGGGCTGGATTATTCTGAAGTGTTTGCACCTGTAGCAAGACATGAAACAATCAGAATGGTGATTGCAATAGCTGCTAACAGGAATTGGCCTCTGATGCATTTAGATGTAAAATCTGCATTTCTGAATGGTCCATTAGAAGAAGAAGTTTACGTGTCACAACCTCCTGGATTTGTGAAAAAGAATCAGGAAGGGATGGTGTACAGATTATACAAAGCTCTATATGGATTGAAACAAGCGCCCAGAGCTTGGAATCAGAAGATTGATTCATTTTTCAAGAAGCAACGCTTTCAGAAATGTGAGATGGAGTACGGTGTCTATGTTCAGCATACTTCTGAAGGCAATATGACTCTGGTATGTTTATATGTTGATGATATACTATTGACTGGAAGTTCTGAACGGGAGATAGCCAAGTTCAAGAAGGTTCTAATGAATGAATTTGAAATGACTGATCTAGGCAAAATGACATACTTTCTAGGGATGGAGTTCAGATATTCTGAGAAAGGTATCATTTTGCATCAGCTCAAGTATGAATTAGAACTTCTGAAGAGATTTGATCTGAAGAATTGTAAGATGGCTGTCACACCTTCTGATACAAATCAGAAACTGGATTCAGACTCTGAAGGAAAGGATGTGGATGCTACAACCTTCAAACAGTTGGTTGGTTCTCTGAGGTATCTGTGCAATACCAGACCTGATATTTGCTACTCAGTTGGGATGGTTAGTAGGTTCATGAGTAAACCTAAGTGGTCCCATTACCAAGCTGCTGTCAGGATTCTGAGGTATATCAAAGGAACTCTGAAGTATGGAGTGTTATTTCCCTCTGGAGGAAATAATGAGTCAGAACTTCTGAGTTATTCAGACTCTGATTGGTGTGGAGACAGAGTTGACAGAAGAAGTACATCTGGGTACTTGTTCAAATTTCTGGGAGGTCCTATTTCTTGGTGTTCCAAGAAGCAACCTGTTGTGGCGTTATCAACCTGTGAAGCTGAATACATTGCAGGTGCTGTTACTGCATGCCAAGCTGTGTGGATTCTGAATCTGTTGCAGGATCTGAAGATTAAAGTAAACAAACCTCTGAAGCTGATGATTGACAACAAGTCTGCAATCAATCTTGCCAGAAACCCAGTGTTGCATGGGAGAAGCAAGCATATTGAGACCAAGTATCATTTTCTGAGACATCAAGTTCAGAGTGGAGTGTTAGAAGTTGTACACTGCAGCACTCAGAAGCAGTTGGCAGATGTTCTGACGAAAGCTATCAAGACTGATCAATTTCTCAGATTAAGGGATGGAATTGGTGTTACAAGTTTTGATGGAATATGAATTAAGGGATGGTATTAGTAATAATTCATATTTTATTATATTATTTTCTTAAGCCCATAAGTTTGTTAGAGGGTATTTTAGTATTTTATCTTATTATTAGTAACCCTAGTTTTAGCCTATAAATAGGGTGACAATCATTGTAACTCTTAATCCTGTTTCTTCTGCCGTCATTCTCTTTAATAGAATATTTCTCTATTTTCATCATTTATTCTATCTTTGCACCAACAGGCACCACATGAAGTCTACTATCGCATACTCATGATTGATTAATTTATCGATGCACTTAATATTTGTTTCCTACATAGTAGATATGTGTGTATAACTGGGTTATCTTAAGATTTTTTGTAGTTAAACCATTTATTTATGAGGTTTCATGGCGTTAATTATTCATTAGCTAGTCATTGAATTGTTATTTGAGAATCACTTTCAATATTGTCAACCTCTTACCTTGACTTTTTTTAATATGTATGATAATCTAATAATTTATGCTCTCAAGACATTCACATCACTCAAATTGACTGTGAAACCACCTAAAAAATTCATGATGATATTTTCTAACTATAGTCCTTCCATCTAATGCCATGTTTATGTAAAATTTGTCAGTGTTTAGTTTTGTCAGCATAAACTTCGATTTTCTCCATATCACAATAATTATGTTTGGTTAATTTCTTTATCTTCTCTCAATTTGAAAGTTATCAGGATTTGGTGTTCTTGCCTTCAATCCGCAATCCATCGTTTCAAAAACGAGGAGTTGATCTTTTTTAGGACCGTTATGTTACTCATCACAACATACTTATCAGTTTTGACATTATTGAAGTGCAACTCCTTTTTAGCTCACCAAATGCGGTGAATCGTGTGGGTACAAGCTGAAATTATCGTATCTTTAAATTTGGGATGCCAACCTGGATTAATCAATCACAAAATATCATTTACCATTTTGGGCAATACAAAGATACTGAAATGAAGGGAAATTATGAAGTGAAATGAAAGGCAATACCATTTACAAATATGTATTTTATTTCACTTAAGTGCATTGTATCTTACGGTGTTCTGTATTTTACATAAGTACATTGTACCTTACAGTGTTCCCTATTTCACTTAAGTATAATGTATCTTACGATGTTCCATATTGCACTTAAGTACAATGTACTTTACAGTGTACCACATTTCTCTAATTGACAATAATTCATTGCAAGACTGCATAAACGAATAAGCTTAACTTATTAATGTTCTTTTGTCAACATATCCTTATATGTGTGACCCTGTAGGTTCTTGCAATGTTGGAAGCTATATCAAATCACACATTTAATATAATAAATAGTGAGTGATATCTAGCAACAAATCACACCCTACCCAAGTCATGAAAATGTCACATGATTTGACAAAAACTTTATGTGATAATTTGTATGTGTATAATTACTTGTGTTTCCCTCATGTGTATATTGAACACAAGGCATAGACTGAGTCACCCTTGTCTAGTTCAATATTGGGGCCTTAGAAATTTATTTTGTTACGGAGAAAGAGTGAATTCTATCTAGATCACTCATGTCCATCAGCATGATTTATGGAATACACATCAACTATATGTATGGTCATCTTGTTACGGACAATGTTTGGATGATAACATTATTATTACAATAGAGTTAAATGGGATCCACAATGTTAGAGATTGTGTCAAGTTCACTAATTAAATTATTGATCCAAACTAGTTTCTTTGTTATATTTGAGGAACCAATATGTTCGGTCTTGTTTGTATAATCACTCTAATTGTATCATGCTTTGAACTTTTTCAGCTCATAACGCCCGCATTTAAGAAAAACACATATCGAGATTTTGATCTAAAGTCATTCTTACTTGTTTCGAAGCTAACATCGATGTATCTTATTACATTGAGATCTTCCAGGCCATCATATATCAAGAATGAGTCCTTAGCCGTTCTCAAATACTTAAGGATATTCTTGACAGCAACCCAATGAGTATCAACGAGATCAGACTAGTACATATTCATTGCACTAAAAAGAAATGAGAAATATGGTCAAGTACATAGCATGGCATACATGATAAATGCTATTGCAGATGCATATGGGATCTTATTCATGTGATTCCTTTCTTTCACAATCAAAGGGGGTTGTGTTTTTTATAGACATTTTCCATGATGCATATGTATGAACCCTTTCGTGAAATCATGTGTATTAAAGTGTCATACCATTTTGTCTATGTATGTACTCTGACTTAAGCCAAGTAGTTTTATGATCTATCTCTATAGATCATGATTCCTAATATATAGGTTGCTTTACCTAAGTCATTCATAGAAAAGCATTTCCCAAGCCATTTTTTTTCACTTATTGCAAGATAGGAACATGGTTTCTAATGAGTAATATGCCATCTGCATATAATATCAAAAATAATGAGCATGCTCCCACTAACCTTCTTGTAGACATAAGGCTCATCTTTGTTTTTAATGAATCCATAATGTTTTACAGATTCATCAAAATAAAGATTATAGATTTTGGAAACTTGCTTCAATCCATAGATTGATCAGAGTAAGTTGTATATCTTTTGGGCTTCATCTAGTATGTCAAATCATTTAGGTTGTGTCATGTATGCATCTTCAAAGAGATTCCAGTTATGGAAATTAGCCTGGGAATCTATCTAGCATATTTTATAATCATGATACGTAGCGATAGTAAGTAAAATTCGAGCAGATTTGAGCATTACAATTAGTGAAAAGGTTTCATCATATTCAACACCATAATATTTCTTATATACATTAGTAATGAGTTGAGCCTTATATGTATGTACCTTATCATCCATGTCAGTCTTCTTTTTGAAGACCCACTTGTATAGTATAGTATTAACTCCTATAGGAGGTTTCTAAGGTCTAAACATGGCTTGTGTACATGGAATCCATTTCAGATTTCATGTCCTCAAACCACTTATCAGACTTAGGACCAATGATGACCTCTTGGTAGGTCACATGATCATCTTGATCCATGACTAATACATTACCTTTATTAGTTATGAGATATCCTATTTGATCTACACTAGTCTTGTTCTACCTGGGCAGGATTCTCTTCTATAACTTCTTGTGTTTCCTACTTTAGTTCCTCCATATGTGTGATAATACTTTGTGATTCTTGAATTTATTCAAGCTCTACTTTCCTCTCAATGATTCCTTTGGAAATAAATTTATTTTCCAATAATTCTCTAGTTCAAGCGATATACACTTCTCCCTCAGAAGAATTGTAGAAGTAATAACCTTTTGTTTCTTTAGGATACCCCATGAAAAAAAATTATCAGATTTGGGCACAAGCTTTGTCGAAATTTGTTGTTTCACATAAATCTTGCAACCTCACATCTTTTTGTAAGACATATGTGGTCTCTTACCATTCCATATATCATATGGTATCTTCTCAACTGTTTTGTTAGGAACATGTTTAAGTGTGTCAATTGTTGTCAATAAAAGCATGTCCTCAAAATGAGTTTGGAAGATCAATGTAGCTCATCGTGGATCAGACCATTTCTAACAAGGTTCAATTTCTTCTCTCAGATACACCATTCCATTGTAATGTCCTAGTAAGAGTAATTTTGGACAAAAACCCACACTTTTTTATATGATCATCAAATTGTAGGCTTAAATAATCACCACCTCGATCTAGTCAAAGGCTTTTAATATTCTTTCCTAGTTGGTTTTGTACTTCATTTTTGAATTTCTTAAGCTTTTCAAAGGACTCGAATTTCTATTAAGTAAGTACACATTACCATATGCTATAATCACTATTAAATATGATGAAGTATTGAAAAACTCCTCTAGTTGGTGTATTTAGTGGTCCACATACCTCAGTGTGTACGAGGGCTAAAATATTACTATCACTTTCACCTTTTTCTATAAATGGGGACTTTGTCACTTTTCTAAGTAAACAAGACCTGCATGTCTCATATGATTAATAATCATAAGAGTCAAAGAGTCCATCTTTATGGTGTTTGGAAAATGTTTCTCATTTATGTGGCCTAAGCGACAATGTCAAAAGTAAGTCATATTTAACTCATCAGGTTTCATCCTTTTAGTATTAATGTTATGAATTGGCATTTAAATATCAAGGACATAGAATCAGTTGTTCATTTGTGTCATAACATAGAATATATCATTCTAATAAATAGATCAACAATCATTCTCTATTAAAATGAAAAAACAAACTTGTCCAAACAAGAAACAAAAATAATATTTCATCTTATTCTAAGAATATAATAGCAGTTCTCTAACCGAATTAATAAATAACTAGGTAAAGTCAATACATCAATTCATGCAGCTAAAGCAGAAACATTTGCTTCATTGCCAACTTGTAGTTCAACTTATCCTTTTTTCCAATTCTCTACTATTTTTTATCCCCAACACATTAGTTTAAATGTGAGAACCACATATAATATCTAATACATCTGATACAAAAGTAGATAAATTTATTTCTAGAATAAAATACCTAAAATTTAAGTTTCAAATTCTTTATTTTTATCTTCCAAGTACTTTGGAAAGTTTATTTTCCAATGTCCGGTCTTACCACAGTAGAAGAAAATGTCCTTTTTGGTTATACCTATGTTAGGCTTCAAATCATGAGTAGTAGGTTTGGGCCTAGAAACATCTTATATTTCCATTTAATACCCTTCTTGTTATGCCTCTTTTTATGCTTTCTTCCATTATTGACCATGAGAAGGATTTTCCCCTTTGATTTTAGATTCTGCTCAGCAGTTCTCAACATGCCTAGTAGCTCTAGCAGAGTTTTTTTTGTATCATTCATATTAAAATTAAGGAAAAACTAATTGAAGCTCTCTGGTGATGATTGTAAAATCAAATTAGTCGCAAGCTCTTTGCCAATGATAAAAATCCAATCTTTCAAGGTTCTCCACATACCCAATCATCTTGAGTACATGGGGACCTACAATGACTCCCTCAACTAACTTGCTTAGAAAAAGGCTTTGGAACCTTCAATAATCTCATGCCTAGTGTGATCTTGATAGAGTATGTTTAGTTGTTTGATCATATTGAGCGCTCCATGTTCTCATGTTGCTTTTTCAATTCAGAGTTCATGGTAGGCAACATGAGGTAGGCAGTTTCTAATCAACTTGATTCTCATAAGCTCCTCTTTCAACTTTATGAGTATAACTTAGAGGTTCCTATTCAAGATTAGATTTCTCTATGACATATAACTTTTTCTAATGTTTGAGGACAATCCTTAAGTTTTAGTATCAATCTAGAAATTTTGTCTCAAATAATATTTCCTTGTCAAGGATTGATTACAAAATGTTGTTTGAAGTGTTTGTTGACATGGTAATCTATATTTCAAAATAGTGAATTTATAAGTATGAATAAAAACATATTAAATTTGGTCTTTAATTAAATAGGCTCCCACTAATTCACTCAAACAAAATAACCTTCAACATTTGATTTTGAGAATCTCGTTGAGAGATTTTCCACTGGATCACAACCTATATTCCATTTTATCTTAAGAGTTGTAGGTTGATTACACAAAAATCAATTATTTATGTAGGGACTCCTTCCAATTGTATCTAATGCAATTCTAAATTTTTATCAGTTCGGTGAATAACTCCTTATTCTAATCCATCAATAGTTTGTTTCCAACTATTGCTTCTAAACATATATAATCTTATTATAATTAGTTTAGTTAAGTTAAACCCAAAGTTTTAATAATTGGATATTACATTTTTTCCCATCCCACCTTACTAATATAGAACATGTATCTCGTGGTGGGTGAAATCTACATTATTCTATACTAGTTTTGATAAGTTCTAAATATTAGAAAGCTTAAAGTTAATATTCATTTTGAGTGAATTTCTAATTAATTTGACGGCATTGCCTTATTTATCATATAAGTTGTCTCTCATATGCATCAACATACATTCAGATGCATCAATATACATATAAAATGATATTGTAATGTCCACTAGTGTAATTGTATCCTCAAGTCAATGAGAGAACCTAAGATAAACCTAAGAATAGTTTATGTTTCTCCAAGCTAGGCCTCCACGATTTTTCTTCTTTAGTTTTGTCTTCTTCTCTTTCTTCATTACATTATATAAAAGAGAATTTGTTTTATATATGAGAAAATGAGATGAGAAAAGAAATTACATATAGGAAATAGAGAAATGCACGACACGCGGGTCATATTTAAAAATTCAAAAACAAAGAAAAATTCAAAAACTAACGTCATAACTACTCACCACAAGATAACAAAAATAAACACATTATTATTATTATTATTATTATTATTATTATTATTATTATTATTATTATTATTATTATTATTATTATTATTAAATACATTATTATTATTATTTTTATTAAACACATTATTATTATTATTATTAATTAAATAAATTAAATTAAATTTTGGTGATTGATCATACTACAGAAAGTAGCCAAGGGAAGCACCTCAGAAGTTAATTCTTAATGAACAATTCATTTTGAATCGGTGTCATATTTCACATAAACACTTCACACGTTTACAAACCCTAATCACATAAATCATGCACTACAAGCTTTGATTGTATTATTAATGAAAACACAACCTTTGTGTTGTCATAAACCCAAATTGTATGATTCATGACAACACAGCCTTGACACGTCATAAATCCTAATGCAACAAATTCATATCATCAGAAATAAAATGATCGATTAAACAATATGTTTTGTTAGGTAAAGAGAGGATTCATAATTTTTTTAAGTGTTTGTTTGAGTTATATTAGTATCTTAGGAGTTACTCTCCTACTTTCACAAGACTTTGGTCACTCAGACAAACACGACCAAACGAGCTTTCATACTTTCTCTCTTTCATAACTCCGAAGCTTTCAAGTTTCTTTGCCAAATGTAATGCTTATATAAGAACTTTTATAGAACCTTGAATCTTCTACTTGATGCAACTTGAGATATCTTTAGATCAATCACCGTCATCAAGAAGTTGGAAAATTATCACCACTGATCTTGCAATCATTAGCATTATCGTCATCAAAACACTAGGAAGTTTGTCAGCCGGATCATCAACATCATACCTGCAAGCACATAAATTTATTTTCTTCCTCTTCTTTATGATGAAAATGCATCTCTCGGGGAAGCGGTAAAATAAAAAATAGGTAGATAAAATTTAGAGTGGTTAAACCCCCCCTTACATTAGTAAAAGGTATATTCTACTCCTGTTGAAAGTATACTTCTCCCCCTTTGGCATAATCAAAAGGCAGAAAACAAACACAATACATAGATCATAAAAATATAATTTAGAGAGAGGTAATATGAATAAGGATAGTAGGCACATAAACATACTAATTCATGCAGGATCTATTTAAGATTCTTAGTTCAGTCCTTATGAAGAAGAAATTGTTTTAGGAAGTGGTTTTGTAAAAATATCTACGAGTTGATTAGATTATATCAAAAACTAAAGTATGTATTCCCCTTTTTCAACATGATCTCTAATAAAGTGGTGCATAACATTAATTTGTTTAGCTCGGGAGCGAAGTGTCGGGTTTTAATGAGGGTTATTGCAGTAGTGTTGTCGCATCTTATCGGGACATCTCCAAGATTAACATCGTAATCGCTGAGTTTTTGTTTCATTTAGATAATCTGAGAGAAATAGATACCCATATAAACATATTCTTCCTTAATTGTGGATAGTGTGACACTTTCTTGTTTCATGTTATGCTATGAAACAAGCTAGTTCCCAAGTAAGTGACACATACCGCTGGTGCTTTTCCTATCCATTATGCACCCAGCAAAAACAAAATTATTGTTCCCAACTAAGTCAAAATATTTTCCCTTGGGGTACCATAAACACATTTTTTGTGTGACACTCTGATATCCCATGATGTGTTTAACCATACTAGATGTGATTCTTTTGGGGTTGCTTGAAAGCAAGCACAAATACATACAACAAATATGATATTAGGACAAGATTCAGTGAGATTTTGAAGAGAGCCTATCATATATTGGTATTTAATTTCTTCAAATGATTTTCCATTTTCATATTTATCGAGGTTTCATGATGTTAACATTGGATTTGTAATTATTTTAGACTTTCCCATGTCAAACATCTTTAGTAATTCTGTGCAATATTTGATTTGATTGATGAAGGTTCCTTTCTTGGTTTTATGAATTTTAATCCCTAGGAAGTATTGAAGCTTCCTCATCATTGAAATTTATAATTCTTTCTACATCATTTTTTATAATTCCTTGCATAAGGATTCGTTAGTAGCATCTAAAGGGATACCACCAACACAAATTTGAACCAGTAAAATGCCATGTCCGATTTTCTTGATAAAAAGAGTTTTATCGTCTTTTCCTCTTTGGAACTTGTTTTCAAGTCGGAATTTTCTTATAAGATCGTAAAAAGATCTAGGAGCATGTTTCATACCATATAAAGGCTTTCTTGAGCCTGAAAACATTATCGACAACCCTTTAGAAAAGCACTTTATACACCTATTTAAAATAGTTTGAAGTTCATGATGTAGGAAAAGGCTAATAATATCCTCATGACCTCTAATCTAGCTACAGGGTCATATGTATCATCAAAATCTATCCCTTCATATTGATTGTAACTATTCACAACTAGTCTTCTTTTATTTCTTATATCATTTCCATCTTCGTCCAACTTGTTGTGAAAGACCCAACGGGTACCAATTACTTGATTAACTAAAGCTTTGGGAACATGTTCCTAAATTTTTTTCGTTCAAATTAATTTAACTCTTCTTGAATGGCAAGAGACTAATGTTCATCAACTATGGCTTCGTCAATTCCTGTTGTCTCAATTTGTGAATAAAAGCCACAAAGTTACATGCCTTATTAAAAGAGCATCGAGTAGTGACTCCCTTAGAGATATCTCCAATGAAATTTTGAATAGGATGACTGACGACTTCTCAAAAAGTGTATTAATAGTGTCGAAGTAGTAATAAAAAGATTGTCTCTACAAGATTTATAACTTAACAAAATAATTATATGAGAATTTAAGTAATCAAATGGGGAGTTTCATTTGAAAAATGATTCTAAAATGAGAAACTGAAAGGATGAAATTCAAGATGAGAAAGGCGACCACGTCTTTATCGAATCCTCTAACTTTTACCGATTGATGAACTGTGTATTTATTTAATTTAATCAAGTTATCATCTCACTACAAATTAAAAAAACCATATCCCCCGATTCCTTGGTGTGTGGCTCACTAATCTATATGATAATCCTTTAATTCCTTAGGTCAAATCAAAGTTAAATTAGGCGTTATAAGTACGTTAATTCATAAGAAATGACTTCTAATTACCTATCTCTAGAGAAACTTAGTTACTCATTAATAAATTAACTAATAACATGAATTGATAAGTATTCATTCTCAAAATCTATGGAAGAATTGCATCCTAATGACTCTGAGATTCTTCAAAATTGCCTCTTGAATATCCCTAGCCATCACTTTATCTCTAGGTTTCAGAACTACCAAAATATTAGCCAAAAGTGCTTAAAATAGAAATATGCATATTGTAATACCCCAAATTTTGCCCCGAGATTTTTAGGTTCATGTCGCACGACATCTCATTCTGCATGTCATTTTAACTAACTGCTAACCGGTTGTTCAGTCTGTTGGTTTTTGCAGGAAAATGGATTCTCTGCTTATCTGTTCAAGGCCATATTCACTTACTTTTTTATCGGCCACAACTTAATTTGCCAGATTATTTGTTTGAGCTCAGTTACGTCCGGTTTAAACCGTACAAAATGTTTAATTACTGAGTTCGGAGTTGGAAATCAAATGAATATCATTTGAGGAATTTAATTAATTTGATTTTTATTTGGATGAAGAGTTTAGCCATTTGGATTTAATCGAACAAGTTGGATTTATTAATCAAATTTATTCGTTTAAGGTTTATCGGATGGGTTATTCGGAGATTTTAAGCAGAAATTGTAATCGAGAATTATAATTGAAAAAATAATGTGAATTTATTCATTATTATTACAATATTACAATATCACAATGTTACAATATTAATCTCAATTACAAAAATCCCTAAAGGCTTAAAAATCTAGAATTCCTAATTTGTCCTTCGAGGATGATCTTCGAGTTCCGGTTATGTTTCTCTGAACCTGCAAAACAAAATCAACGACCGAGCAGCAATTTTAACAGTTAGAAAATTAAGTGGTTTCGATCCGACACCCTCAGTTAACGTTCATCATCGGGTACGTCAGGAGGGGCAACAAATAAATGCCGCCGCATCCCCCGACTTTTTTAATTTTCGACCCCGGCACGACCCGACAATATCTGTTCAAGTTTGTTTCCGGGAGAGAGAGAAAGTGATTTTGGAAAAGTGCTTATTTCAAAAATTGATTTTTTCTGCGCAGCCAAAGGGATCCTAAAAGCCAAATAAGCCAAAATCGGTCCAGATCCAAAATGTGGATATCCAAAAACCATATCAATGTCATTGCCATCGCCGATTATTGGTCAAAGAAATCAACAAGCCAACCATGAAAATTGCAACGACCAGCATGCCCAGGCCAAAGCAAACAAGTATTATATAAACAACAACCTCACCATCAGTTCATAAAAATAAAAAAAATAAAATCCAGAAGAGAGAAGAAAAATGGAATTTCAATCAGTAGAAAAATAAGGAAAAGGCGGCAAAAAGAACCAACTCAAATCGCTTCAAACCTCGCGAAAAAGGTGAACAATTTTGATACTAACCTGTTTTTCATTTCACTTTGTGTTTTCAGAACCCTACCGGGAAGAGCAAGATTGGCGGCGAAGAAGAAGCACAAGTTTCAAAGAAGGCAACAATGGAGGCCAGCGGCGCCGTGTGCGGAAGGGAAATAATTGGTCAAACCTTATTCCTTATTTTTTTTTCTAATGTTGTAATTTAGTTTAATTAGGTTAAATTAAAACCTTTTCTAAAATTAAAACCTTTCATAAGGTTAAAACCTTTTTTATTATTTTTATTTTACAATTTAGTTTAACTAGGTTAAATTGAAACTCTTTTTAAAATTAAAATATTTTTTTTAAATTAAAACTTTTTCTAAAAGTAAAACCTTTTTTTAAATTTTAAAACCTTTATTAAAACTAAAAAATTTTAAATAAATTAATACTAACATTTTTTAACACTAGACTTAAAATTATTTTCAGTTACTTACTAACCCTTTCATTCTAATTTCTAACATAAAATTTAAAAATTAATAATTCCTAACGTTATGTCATTATTCGTCTTGGTTATTGACTTCCTATTTTGCCATATTTTATTTTTTATGATTTTAGTTTACGCGAGTATATCGTCGCTTGGCAACTCCTTTAATTTTCACATTTTATTTTTATTTTTGGGTTGTAATTTACGCGAGTGATCGTCACTTTGCACTTTTTTACTGCTTTCATATTTTCCTCTAATTTCAATTCTGCCGTTAATTATCGTTCATCACATTATTTACCGTTAACCCTCCGAAGGATTAGGACTAACATTTTGGCCGTCGAGTCAATAACCCTAACCTTTGACCATTTCAAAACCCTAATCGACTAGGTGTCCCACCGTGGACGAAATACCCATTACACTAGTATTAGGTTAAGGAGTCGCCGCACTCCGTTTTAGGTTTCCCGCCGAGGAATACCTCTTTGACCTTTTCAATTTCAATTCAACTTTACAACCTAGAGAATTCGAGTCGCCGTACTCCTAATTTTAGGCGTCCCGCCGTGGACAAATTTGCCCTTTACCCTAGCCTTAGGATAAGGAGTCGCCGCACTCTGTTTTAGGTTTCTCGCCGTGGAATACCTAATTTTCATCCTTTTTCAATTCAACTATTTTCAACGTAGAAATAGGAGTCGCCGCACTCTACGTAAGCGCTTCCTTAAAAACATTTACATCCCCATTGAAACCTTGACCATAGTCAAGAAGTTTCTAACCTCCCTTTCAAGGGGAACTATGATTACTCTGATTCCATCCCCTACCCAAGATACGTAGGCACAAGATGTGAGTCTTGCTGAGTAAACTTAGGACTAACCCTTAGATCTTTCTATGTCACTTTCTAACCCTTAGCTCAGTATATATCTTCAAGCAAATAATTAAAGTAAATAGTAAATTTAAACAAAAGGTTCCTGTAGAGTACTATAGAAGTTTAGGGGGCTAATACCTCCCCTAAGCTTAACCAACCCCTTACCTAGATCTCTCCCCGCATTGTTTACGATGCAAAAATTAGGTTTTCCTTCTTTTGACCTTTTCCTTCGGATAAATCAAAGATCGGTTGTGAACTAAAGATTGTGATTCAAATTATTTAATAATTTGATATCCTATTCTAATCGCAACACATATCATTCAAAACACGCCACATCGTGCCACTACACGGCAGTATCACACTGCGATGCAAGCCTCATCGTGCTAAGATAGGATGCATTACGGGCGTAAAACTTCCATAAGAGAAATTCTCTTTTTCTGCTATTTTTCTTCACAATTTTCACTAAGTGTTTGTTTATTCCTTGTCTTGCATTTTGGATCAATTTTTCACACTTTAACATGGCTTTTGCTCATTGCTCTTCCGAATTCATCCTAATTTTCTCGTAAAAATATCGTAATGACGATTGTGATCACAACCCAAAACTTAGTTTGTTGCTTTTCCTCAAGTAACCTATCTACACATTGAACATTTCTTCATAATTAAAAATGCTTACCCTTACCAACGAATGTCACCTTTATTTTTTTTTGATCAACACTTTGATTCCCTACTTCAATCAAATTAACTCAGAAAAGTTCTTCCAACAGACAAGTACTCAACATGTCTCTCATCTCACACATATCCACTCAATTTGACAAGGTAATATCTCAATCAACATACAAAAGCATTTATTAGTGAATTTATAAAATTTCTAACCGAATTAATCAAAGTCAACTTTAAACACACAGTTTTGAGGTCCTTAACATGTTGTAACATGGCTTATATCAGGGTGGGATAATTTAGGATAGTAGGCTTAAACCATGGAGTTAGGTACATAGTTTTGTAGGTGTTATATGATTCCTTCCATATGACTCTTTTATAATTTATTTGGTACTAGAGAATTTGTAAATTGTTGGTCCTCTTTTTCACAATTTTTTTCAAGAAGCTATTTAAATTCTTTTTTATTTCTTTATTTTACCAATTGTTTTTCTAGTACCCCAATCCAAAACTTATTTGTTACCAACTTCCAAGAGCAACCCCAAACTTATTTGTTGGTCCTCTTATGAATTTCTTTTACAAGTCAATGGCTATAAGGCTATGGCGCCGAAAGAAAGCCAAAGGCTCAAAGTAGTTAAATAACAAATGTATCGTATTAAAACAGGATGGCCTAAAAGGCTCAGAATTTTCACTACCAACTGTCTCAGTGTGTATTTATCAGACTGATTAACTAAAATCAGGAAAAAAAAATAAAAATTCCAAAAAATGGTTAAATATACTTTACCCCTGTAATATGAGCGACTGTTAGTTTACCTTCTGTAAAAAAATTGAGATCCCCCTTGTAATGTAAATATTTTGTTGTTTTACCCCTTAAGGTTACAACTTTTCAAAGAATCTTCATTTTTGCTGACGTGACCTATCTAGATTTTTTTTTAAATCCACATGGATTTTTTTTAACTACATGGGAAGGGATAAATCAAAACTCGCTCATATTTCAAGGGTAAACTAATAAACCAATAAGACTTCTTTATTGTAAAACAAACTACTTTTTTTTTATTGAATAATAATAAAAAATATTGTAAAACAAAATACTTTTTATCGAATAATATATAGTTGCAAATAATAAAATAAAAAATAAAAAAGAAATAAAATAAAACTTTTTCGGTAGACTTTTACATCAATAAATAAATATTGGTTCATCAACTACAAAACTAATGTAATCATCAACTTTCAAGTTGCATTCTCTCTTGAACTCATACCAATTAGATTCAAAATAGAAATATGTTGTTCCCATCATATGATGTACAAATGATTTTGCAACTGTGGAAAATGTCTTGATCATCAACATTAATGAGATCAATATGAGAGATCTCCTTATCCATAAAATAATATTATGATTCTTCTTTAGGAACATATTGAAAAAATATTCCAAAATATATATTGGTTATATATCATTATGAATATTGTATGATAGTTGTAACTTATTTTAACATACCAAGTTACATGATCCATTGTTGAAAGAATAAGTTACATCTACTGTCCAACAAGATTGATGAATAATTGTGGTTCATTATCTTGATGATCGTGATTTATGTATGCAAAGAAAAATAAAAAAGATTAATGCATTAGTGATGTATTTAAAATGATTATGATGAATTGATAATATTTGAATTAGAAAAAAATAGGATATAGAAACAGTAGGTACCAACCTTAAAGTAGACATTCTAGTGTTTGAAAAGAAAATTAATTGAAATATAGAATAGAAATTACAAATAATTATTATAATAGTTGTGATACAACTTTTCAATGAATATTTAGACCATGTTGCAATGAAAATAACAGATTTCATTGTTACCCAACAAAGACCAACACAACATCTATGCAATGAATCTACATGACCAAAAAAAGGACCAATAAAAAATGCGAACGGTATTCGCAACCAATGACCATGCTGCACTGAAAAGCATGAAAGCTGCAATACCATGTGGATTTGATTTTCAAGTGGAAAACTTAAAGATGTAGACAAACCAATGTATAGTATAACAAAGTTTTAGGCCAATAAAACATTATACAATGTGGGACGTAAATTATTACACATGAATACAAGATTGGGAAAAATATGAATACAACATTGACAACACCACTAAAGATGATTTGAACCTGCATAAAACTGAAAAAGATGAAGTGTTATTAGTTTATTGGTTTATAATGGTTTACTCTCTGCACTGTGAGCGAGTTTTGATTTATCCCCCTCCCCCCGGTAATTAAAATATAAAAAAATAGAAAAAAATAATTAACTAAAAATTAATTTAAAAATCCATGTAGACTTTATAAAATAATTAACTAATTAAAAAATCCAACTTGACAAGCCACATCAGCAGAAGTGAAGATTTCTTGGCAAGTTGTCACATAAGGGGACAAACAAACACTATCTATACATTACAAGGGGGAACCCCAAGTAATTATTTTAAAGGGATAAACCAAAATTCGCTCACAATACAAGGGATAAACAAATGCATGTCACCTTTATTTTTTTCTGAACAAAACTTCGGTTTCGTGCTTCAATCCAATCAACTTGGAAAAGTTGTTCTGACATATAAGTACTCAACCCCTCTTTCATCCACATGTATGCACTCAATTTGACAAGGTAATCTCTCAATCAACATACAAAAGCATTTATCATTAAATTTTTAAAATTTCAAATCGAATCAATTAAAGCCATCTTTAAAAACACACTTTTGAAGTCTTTTATATGTCGTAATATGGCTTACATCAGGGTAGAAGAATTTATGATGATAAGCTTAAACCTTGGAGTTAGGTACCTAATTTTCCTGATGATATCGAATTCCTTCCATATCACTCTCTTATAATTCACTTGGTACTGGAGAATTTGTAAATTGTTGGTCTTATTTTTCACAATTTTTTTTGAAGAAGCTATTTTAACTTCTTTTTTTATTTTCATTTTTATTTTTTTTGACAAATTTCTATAGTACCCCAACCCTAAACTTATGCATTCCTAACTTCTAAGAGTAACTCAAAACTTATTCTTTTGCACAGGACAAGTAAAATAATTATTTGTACCTAACTCCAAATAGGGTGGTATGGATTTATTTTACAAGTCAATGGCTATAAGGATATCTCACTAAAAGAAATCCTAAGGCTCAAAGCGTTTAAGCAACGAATGTAATCATATTAAAACATGGTGGCTTAAAAGACGCAGAGTTTTCACAAACAACTACCTCAATGTGTATTTATCATACTAATACTCAATGTGTATTTATCATACTAATAGACTCAAAATCATAAGAGAAAAAAAATGAAATTTCTAGAAAATGATTAATGCATGGATACTCTCATAAGAAGGAAAAAAACAAGAAATTTTTAGCCCAAACCTTAGAAGCTAAGGTATCTGAAGCTTGAGTACATGTAGTCAATCTCCTTTTTTTCATCAACTTTCAGTCGAAATGGGAACTTCACTGTTGATCTCTCTTATTCATTCTTTTTCTGGTGACTTTTCTATTCTTTTTCATCAAGGTACTCGTAAGGTAGAAAATTTAAAACTGAAATAAATAACAAAAGCAAACAAGTTCATTAATTTAAAACAAAGAAAAACACGAAGGGAAATAGCTTCTTAAATTCTGGCCAGTACTCTTCTTGTAACAACAAAAAAACTGAATGAAAAATGCAAATTGAAATTCAAACTTTGATGGGTTGCCTCCCGTTAAGAGCTTGCTTAACGTAACTAGTTTGACTTTATTGTCTTAGGCTCTGCGAGCATCAGAGAAACCTTCTCTAATGCGTTTTCACGTCCTCTGTAGGACCTGAATTTCTTTCCTTTCACAACAAAGGTCTGCTCATGTCCAATATCAATTACTTTAATTGCTCCACATTGAAAAAATTCATTCACAATAAAAGGACTAGAAATTCTAGATTTCCACTTGCCTAGGAATCCTTTCCAACTAGATTTATACATCAGAACTTCTTGGCCTACATGAAATTTCTTTCTTACCATTTTCTTTCCATGGAGCTTTTTTCAGTTTTTCTTTCGCCATGCTTACTTGATAACACTAAGGATTCTCCTTATGGTGCTTCAGTGCTTCAAAAATGTTGAAGACGACTTCTTCTTTGTTATATCTCAATATCAATTTTCGTAGTGCTACGTCGATGAGAACTTTACATGTTCCCAAGAATGGTCTTTCTAATAGTAATGGTGTTTCTGAATCTTCAGGCATGTCAAGAATTACGAAATCAGATAGGAATATTAATCCATCAACCCTAACCAAGACATCTTCAAGCACTCTACACTGATACTTTATTGAATGATCATCTAGTGTCAAAGTCATCTTTGTTGGCTTTCATTCGCCACACTTCAACTTTCTCATCATGGATAACTGCATCAAATTGATGCTAGCTCCTAAATCACATATTGTATTATTAATGGCTAGTGAACCAATGGAACAAGGAATAGTAAACCTACCTGGATCAGTGAGTTTTGGTTGAAGCTTCCTCTAAATGATTTCACTATACTCTTCCGCCAAAGCGATATTTCCATCGTGCTTCAACTTCCACTTTCCCGATAATTGTAGCTTGAGCTAGTTGTGTTGTGGACAACTTCTTAGTAAGTTCTTCTATCTTAGAGGATAAAGATGTGGTCGAATCAATTTCACGAATACTTTTTTGTTTCATCACGTGCACTCTTGAGCGGTATTCATTCTGACACATGTTCTCAATGTACCTCCAACCGAGACATCGAGAAGCATTCTTGTTTGTGATCTCAATCCATTGATAAAGTATGTAATATATTCTAAATCGCTCATATTTTGATTTGAATACTTTTTTATTAGCAACTCAAATCATTCCCATGCATTAGAAAGTGACTTTGAATCTTCTTGAGCAAAGTTGGTAATTAAGTCTTTTTTATCCACAAACTGAGCATTTGAATAATACCTCTATAGGAAATTGTCTTTTTTCTCTTCCCGAGTTTGAATAATTCCATTTGGGATGCACCGCAAACAATCTTTCACGCGAACTATCAAGGAAAAAACAAACAAACGTGATTTTACCTAATCGTCGAAGATGTCATCAGTTGGTTTGCACATCGAGCAAGTCTCGTAGAATTTAGCGAGATGACCCAAGGATTTCTAATTTCTTTCACTTCAAATAGGTTATCCTTCAAACCTATAAGTACATAATTTTTAATGTCAAACGCTACCATATTAGCCGATTTAAATCCTAAACATATCTGCCCTGAGTCGGTTCTCCTACAATGGTCTTCCAACGTTTGACGTGGTGGAATGACCATCTCTAATTTCTCTTATTTTACTTCCTTAGTAACTTGCAGTTCTTCTTGTTTTTCTCTATGAATTGCACAAACTGTTCTTTCAATTTTAGGATCAATCAGTATCAACATCAAATCAATACCTCGTATAAATAAATAAATAAATACTATGTTAGCATCACACCAAACAAAATAGTATAAAATAAAACCAAAATAAAAAATTGCAAAATCAAAAAATAAACTAAAATGAAAATGAAAAAATAAAATAAAATGCAATAATTAAAAATTAAGCGCTGCACTAAATTGCCTTGTTGAAATCAACAATCCTCAGCAACAACGCCAAAAACTTGATGACTTCTCGGCAAGTGTACCGATAATGTCGAAGTAATAATAAAAAGATCATCTCCACGAGGATTTTAATTTAACAAAAAAATTATGTGAAAATTTAAGTAATTAAATGAGGGGTTTATGTTAGAAAATCGATTCTAAAATGTGAAACTAAAAGGATGAAATTTAAGATGAGAAAGACGATCAAGTATTTTATCGAATCCTCTTACTTTTACCTGTTAATGAACTGTGTAGTTATTGAGTTTCAATTAAGTTATTACTTCACTGTGAATTAACAAAAACCACATGACCCAATTCCTTGGTGTGCAGCTCACTAATCTATATGATAATTTCCTAATACCTTAGACCAATTCAAATTTAGGTTAGGCATTCTAAGTACGTTAATTCATAAGCAACGACTTCTAATTACCTATCCCTAGTTAATTACAAAGTTGAATAAATTTTCTAAATCAGATAAGTAAACTAATGGTCATCCTCCCTACGTATCTAAATCAATTTGTATGTCCGTAAACGGAAAAAAGCATTAAACTCAAGAAAAATTTAAATTACAATAATAACAATGAAAGTCTTAATAAATCTCAAACAACCATATGTTCCAATAGAGTAAAAATAAGGTTCATAACAAAAAGATCTAATCTAGAGAAACTTAGCTACTTATTGATAAATTAACAAATAGCATGAGTTTATAAGTATTCATCCTCAAAATCTAAATGGAAGAAGTGCTCTCCAATGACTCCAAGATGCTCCAAAATTGACCCTTGAATCTCCTTAGCCGTTACTTTATCTCCATGCTTCAACATTGCCAAAAAAGTAGCCAAAAGTGCTTTAAATAGAAATTTGTTTGTCAGCCAAAATACCTCACACCATGCCACGATATAGCAGTATCGTGTCGTGGCACAAGTCTCATCGCACCATGACGGTATGCATCGCGAGTGCGAAAATTCTCGAAGTGAATTTCTATTTTTCTTCATAATTTTCAATAAGTGTTTATTTATTCATTGTCTTGCATTTTGGCTCAATTCTTCACACTTTGACATGACCTTTTTCTCAGCATCCTTCCTAATTCATTTGAATTTTCTCGTAAAAATCTCCTAAGGAAGACTGTCATCAATGGCCTTTTTCGTCCTCCATTCTTTTGGAAGATCTTGATGATCTGAAGGAGTATCTATATTTTGATCTTGAAAAGGTTCTTCATTTATAACTTGACTCTAACTTTGACTATTTTCTGCTTATTGATCATTTTCTTCCAAATTTGTTCTTTCCAAAATACCTGCTTAGCCAATAACTTCTAATTCTAATGGTTTAAGGTTAGTTTCATCAAAATTAACATGAATGAATTCTTTTGTCTTCGGGTTTTTTTTAAATACTCTAAAAGCTTTGCTTGAAGTGGAATATCCTACGAATATCCCTTCATCAGCTTTTTCCTATAAGGATAAAGCATTTGCATCCAAAAACATGTAAGTGAAATATATTTAACTTTCTTCCTTTATATAATTCATAGAGCGTGCGGTTTGGAATAAGGTCTTATCAAGACACGATTCATGACATAAAAGGCACTTCTTATAGCCTCAACCCATAAATATTTCAAAAGTTTTGTCTTGTTGAACATCTTTCTCGCACGCTTTTCAAGAAATTTACTTTTCCTCTCTACTACCCCATTTTGTTGAGGAGTTCATGGACTGGAAAAGGTATGTCGAATACCATTCTCATTACAAAAGTTTTTGGATTCCTCATCTTGGAATTCCCCACTATGGTCACTTCTAATGGATGCAATGCTTGCTCCTTTTTCACTCTGGATAACATTGGCTAATTTTTGAAAGGCAGCAAACGCATATCTTTTTGAGATAAGAATATTGTCCAGGTGTAGCGAGAGTAGTCATCCACAACTGCAATGGCGTACATGTTTCCACCAAGACTTACAATTCTGGATGGGCTAATAAGATCCATGTGAATTAGTTGTAAGGTCCAATCAGTGGAAACAATATATTTTGCTTTAAAAAATTCCTTTACTTTCTTACTTTTTGGCACACATTACATAATTTGTTCTTTGTGAAATGAAATTTTTATAGGTCGTCTAAGAGATTCTTGCAGACCAACTTGTTTAAGTGGTCCATGTGGATGTGAGCTATTCTCCTATGCCATAGCCAAGATGCATCCTCGTTACAAAGGATACAGACGTCACTTGAAGGAATTTTATTTAAATTCACTATATAGATATTTACACTTCTTGAGCTTGTGAATAAGGGTTCATTTTGTTTAGATTTTAGAGCCATACATCCAGAAGAATCAAAGGTTATAGTATTACTTTTATCACATAATTGACTTAAGAAAATTATATTTTAGTCCTTTAACCAAAAGAACTTCCTCAATCGTTGGACTGAGAGACTTACCAACGATACCAAAACCTAACACTTTTCCCTTATTATTATCATCATAAGAGACAAACCTCCTTTCTTAGGAAAGAAGGAAGAAAATAAGATTTCATCACCGCTCATATGTTTTGAACAACCACTATCAAAATACCATTTAGAATTTGAAATTGTAAAACATTCCTCCAATAAAAAATGAGGTCTTAACTTTAGGTACCCATATCAACTTGGGTATTCAATGGTTATCTTCATAAATATTATTATAATTAGATTTTACATTAGAATCATTTCATGAGGAAAATATACTTTTCATTTTTTGCTCACAATGATTCTTATAAAAGTACAAAGGAAGATGTCCTTCTTTTATCTCATGTCTTTTCTTAATAAAACAAAACATAGCAATACGGATTTCTTTACTGCAATAGTTGCATTTTGTTGGTGCGGTAAAGCGGCAAGCAACAAAAGTTTTTGGAAGAATTTATCCAAGAAATTATCGTGTCTACAGAGATTAGTGTTATTGAATTGTCGTTCGACAATTTAAATGTTATTGAGTTTGGGTTTAAATTAAATGCGGGAAATAAAACTTATGAATAGAAAAATAATTCATTCTTTGGAGAGTAGAGAACTCTCGGGTTTGCATTTCATCTACTCTATCAAATACTTAAGCTTACTACCTAGTTGTACGTAACCTAAATAACTCGTAAACATTATCACGTATCTCTCATACAAAGCTTATCTCTAACACAAAGTGAAACAACGAACGTATTACTCTGCTTCGACGATCTCTCAGTGTAACACAAACAACACAGAAGCATTAAGTTCCGATACCTAAGTAAATATTAAGCCTAAATCTATCTCTAAAATCTAGAACCTAATAGATGTTCATCATAAATCCGGATTCAACTTGTCTATGTCTGCAACACCTCAAACCCAAATAAATAAAGCTATCATCAACATTAATTTGTAAAATGAATTTTATAAAACACGATGAGCAATAAATATACATATACTCAAGGTAAAATTACATACAAACTCACAACAAATAGAAACTACAAAGGAAAGAGAGAAGAGGAATCAAAATCTCTCGCAGGGTCAATCATGATCCAAGAATCATCCACCCCCAATCGTCGAGTTGCAACCTCCATTGATGCTTTTTTAAGCTCTAAACTATCAAAAATGAAAGTTTGATGAATTGGGAACAAATACCCCAAAACATAACCTAAACAAACGTGTCTTTACCCCTCTAAATGTGTTTCTGCATGGACTAATTCGCCCAGTGAAGTAACAGTTTGCCCGTCAAGAAAAGGCGGCATTTTCTACTATTTTTGGAACTTCTGGCCCGCGTCTGGCTCGTCTGGCAAGCTCGAGGCGAGAGCTAACCGTAACAGAAAAATCCGGCATCTTGCTTTCTTCATAACTTTTGAATCGTAACTCCATTTGAGGCCCGATCGGAAGCGTCGAAAAACTTATTCAATTCTCTATCTAACAATGACTAAATATCAATGCTTAAATACCTACAAAAATGAGATAAAAACAATTAAAATCAATGATATTTATACAAAAATACTAGTATACACTAAATATACACTTTTACATACAAAATGGGGTTTTATTCAAAGAATTCAATACAAATGAATCGATAAGTGCCCCAAAACTACTACTCAAAACACGACATTTTGGAACTTATCAAACTCTCCCCAACTTAAAACATTGTTTGTACTCAAACAAAGTCAAACAACTTAAAGAAACAAAAGACGATAATACAAGAATCATGAATCAACATGTTTTTTAAAATGGAAAACAAATGTATGGTTCAAATGAAAAACATACAAGCAAAGTAAACACCTACCACCATCCTACAATGACAACATGAAAATGAAACAAATCCTAAGTACAAAAATCATGTTAAACAATCTAAAACAACACAAGCTAAATCATAAATCACACCTAGAAAAAAATCATCGAGGGATGAAAAACACACAAAGGTGAGGATTTCACACTCATCCAACAATCTTGCAAACAAAAGACTAAATTATGCTTACATCCAAAAATTCACATTGAACATACAAAGACAAGAATTACAGGGGCTTTTCAATGTTGTAATGTGACTTGGTTAACAAACAAGGGATAATTCCTAAAGCTAATCGAAACAAAAGTTTACCTAAACCTAGGGGAGTGATCATCTCAAAAAAGTTCAAACACAAAATTTCAATCAAACTTCTTCTTTCATCCCAAGTGTTACACCAAACACAATTTACTTACTAGCATAATTATTTGATACTCTTTTTGTTTTTCTTTTTCAAAATTTTTCTCTTTTCTTTTTTCTTTTTCTTTTCTTTTTCACAACCGCATAGCAACCAACAACATAAGTGAGCAAACATTGCTCTCCCCAACTTGAATTCGACCAACATCAATGTATGAATACTCCCTACTTTCTAAGGCAAGGTAAAAATTCAAATAACAACACATGATTGAGGGTTAAAGAAAACAAATAATCAACATCCATTCAAAAAGGTGAACTAATATTCATAGACAAACATTAAGTTCAAAAACAACATGGACATTAACAAAAAGAGTCAAAAGGGGTTAACAAAAGTTCACACACTCACAAGGTGAATTGGCGATTTGATTAGGTAGTTGTGCTTAATAATCAAATAAAATGCCTTGATCATTTTCATGCTTTCATACAATCAACACACACAAAAGATTAAACATAATGAAATCCAATTAAAACAAGAATTGTGGCCTCCAACGTATATGAATAATGGAAAGCTTCCTCACATTTCGGGGTAAAAAGGGAACTAAAGTAATTCAATCAAAAAAAACAAGTAATGTAAAAGAATGAATGACATGGAATTTGTACGAATGAAAAGTTTCCTAAACATCTTATACTATAGAAAACGATAAACGAGTACCTGACGTGTACCAACTTCAAAACAATATCATTACCATACATCCACAAGTTGAAATAGCCAACTTGAAAAGTCGCCTCAAACTTCCTCAAGATACTCAAAACAAGCTCTTGGACAAATACAAAAATAACAAATTAAAACAAACTACTATAAACATACTAAAAGATCGGGTGAAATTGAATTAAACAAGTTGAAAAATAAAGATTTGAGAACTTTAAGAACTGGTCCAATTTCTACTTGTTTAACCAATTCTCCACACTACCTATACTAATACAATAAAAATAATAAAGAAACTAAAAATAATACAACATGCTTGTATTAGGCCGTAAGCTCGACGCCTATTATTTACAAACCAGCACGTTGCTTCAGAAGAGCCAAATCTTTTGACTCCCGCCTTTGCTCTCATCTCTTCCAGCTCTAACTGAAACTACACATGTAACCATACTTTTGGAAAACATAAGGAGAAACAAATATATACACTATATTCACTAGTATGCAAAACATGTAAAATTCACAAATATGGTAAACATATACAAGTATCAATATAAGCAAGTATCAATATAAACAAGTGAAAATAGACAATATATACGATATCTACAAAACTCAATAACAAAGAAACTATTGCAATGCGATCCAATTAAAACATCAATCCCCGACAACAACACCATTTCGTTGGTGCGGTAAAGCGGCAAGCAACAAAAGTTTTTGGAAGTATTTATCCGGGAAATTATCGTGTCCATAGAGATTAGTGTTATTGAACTATCATTCGACAATTTAAATGTTATTGAGTTTGGGTTTAAAATGAGTTAAAATTAAATGCGGGAAATAAAACTTATGAACAGAAAAAGAATTCATTCTTTGGAGAGTAGAGAACTCTCGGGTTTGCATTTCATCTATCCTATAAAATACTTAAACTTACTACCTAGTTGTACATAGCCTAAATCACTCGTCAACGTTATCACGTATCTCTCACACAAAGGTTATCTCTAACATAGAGTGAGACAACGATCATATTACTCGCATCGGTGATCTCTCAGCGAAACACAAACAACACAGAAGCATTAAGGTTCGATACCCAAGTGAATATTAAGCCTAAATCTATCTCTAGAGTCTAGAACCTAATAGATGTTCATCCTAAATCCGGATTCAACCCGTCCATGTCTGCAACAACTCAAAGCCAAATAAAGAAAGCAATCATCAACATTAATTTGTAAAATGAGTTTTATATAATGCAATGAGCAATAACTATACATATAATTAAGGTAAACTTACATAAAAACTCACAACAAATGGAAACTACAAAGGGAAGAGAGAAGAGGAATCAAAATCTCTCGCGATGTCAATCATGATCCAAGAATAATCCACCCTCAATCATCGTGTTGTAACCTCCATTGATGCTTGTTGCGGTGAAATTTTGATGTCAAGCTATTGATTAACTTGAATCTTAATTCATTTACAACCGGTTTTTGATTTATCCGAAGGAAAGGTTAAAGAAAGGGGAAAACCTATTTTGCATTGTAAACACAATACGGGAAAAGATCTAGGGTTCGGGAGTTGGTTAAGCTTAGGGAAGGTATTAGCATCCTAAACCTCTGTAGTACTCTACAGAAACCTCTTGTTTTAAATGTTGTTATTTGCTAAGATATCTGCTTAAGGGTAATGCTAAGGGTTAAGGGTGAAGAGAAGGACCTAAAGGGGTTAGTCCTAAGTATACTCGCCAAGACTTGCATCTTGTGCCTACGTATCTTGGGTAGGGGATGGAATCAGAGTATTCGTAGTTCCCCTCACAGAGGGAGATAAGGAATTTCTTGACTGTGGTCAAGGTTCTTGGGGGGAAATAAACGTTCGTAGGGAAGCGCTTATTTTGGAGTACGACGACTTCTATTTCTACGTTAAAGTTCGAATGAAAGGGGTAAGGATAAGTATTCCACGGCGGGAAACTTATGTGGAGTACGGCGACTCCTAATCCTAAGGCTAGGATAGAGGGATGGATGTCGTACTCAGATTCTAAGGCTAGGATGGGGAAATGGTAAGGGTGTGGGTTGTTGAGGTGGTGAGACATGGGTGAATTGTTTTGATTTAGTTGTCTTATAAATTGAAGTTAAATATTTTAAGAATTTTATGGTTAAGTTGAACATATGCTTAGAAAATAAATTAGTTTGCAAATTAAAAGAGTTATTTTATTTTTAAGATTTTTATAATGGATTAAGTCCAAGTTAAGTGGGAGATAGCTAGTTTATTTTATTTTATTTGTGAAATTAGATTAATTAACTTAAGTAAAAGAACAAATGTTAGAGGTTAATTATTTATTCATTTTTTTGAGAAATTTTGTGTCTATGTGGAAAAGTAGTTAGAAATAGAAATAACTTGCAATAAAATTAATTGATTTTTAAATTAAAAAAAGTTATTGTTAGCCAAAGTGGAAATTAGTAAAAATATTTGAGGAACTATCAACCCTTTTTTTTTTTTAAATTATATAACAAAGTGGATGAAAACTAAATCAATTAAATATAAGATTATTATTATTTTGTTTTTTTATTTTAAATGAATGTTTATTTGTATGGACTTTCAAAAGAGAAATGGAAATTAAATTATACCTCTAAACATTTTATATTTTTTATTGTATAAATGAAACAAATTTAAAATTTATAATGAAATGCAATTTATCCTTGTTTATTTTTAAAACAAATTTAATTAAAATTACTTTTCATTATTTAATTATCTAAAAGATTCAATCTTTTTTTATAATTAACTTAATTTTAGATTTTTTATTTTAATTAGGTTAGTGGTTAGTGTTAGTTTAGTTAGTATTTTTTATTAATAACAATTACAAATTACAAATAAGCATAAAGAAAAAATAAATCAAAAGAAAAACAGAAAACACTAAAAGCAAGTGGGCGGGCTGGGGCGATGAAATCCCTAGACCCGGCCCGATCAAAAGGAAAACGGGGGAAAGGTTTCATGGAAACCCTAGAACCCCAAACCGCGGCTCTCCCTCTCACATTCTCCCTTCCATTTCCTCTATGTTTTCTTTCGCCTCCTTTCAATTTCTTCAACAAACCTGTAACAAGACGAAACAAGACTCAGTGAATCCAAAACAAAGCAAAGATGTTTACCCAAATAGTGTCTGCAGCAAATCCTGATTGTAATTTCTGGCGAGATGGAAATATTTCCGTCGAGATGGAAAGATTTCCAGCAAGATGCGGTGATTCGTGGTGAACTAAGGGGTTCGCGGTGGCCTGAGGGGTTCGCGGTGAGTGGGAACAGGTTTTGGACCGTGATTTTCGCGGCGTTAATGGCGGATTTGCAGCGAGGCGTCGGTTTCGCGAGGGAGGCGTCGAGAGGTTTCATGAGATAAGTTTTTCAACTTTCCCTCTTTTCACAATTTAGGTCTTTCGTATTTCGTCTGGTTTCACCAATATTTGTATTGGGATGTTGTCTCTCCCCTTTCTGTGAATGTGTCAGTCCCTTGTTATAAGCTGATATATCAAAACTAGATTGAAAGATAAGTGAAGAGCTTTCCAATTTGAGTCAAACATGTTTGCAACCTGTTTAGATTTTCTTTCAATCTCAGAGTTCTACTTTTGGCAAGGTTTTCATGACTTCAAATTCGTTTTGATGATGGTTGGGACATGTTTGATTTGGTTTAGAATATTTTGAATGTTGTGATGATTGAGTTTCTGCTTTCACTTAATTTTGTCTGAACATGATTTTGCGTCTTTATGATTGGTGATTTGTCATGAATATTGGTATTATGGAATGCTGGACTTCATTTATTTTCTTTTTCTTTGCAGCAATCAAAACTTAGGGGGCCACCGTGTTGTTCAGTGTGATTATCAGACTGACAGGGCGGTCTAACTTCCCCCTCCTTAGTCGGTCATGTTCTTCTAGAGGCTCCCTCTTTTAATCATGATGAGTCTTGGAGCAACAACCCTTAAGCACGTTCAAAGCAGGAATTGGTGTCTCTCCCTCCATCCAGGGTAATATTGTATGGTTTATATACGGCGAAACGTAACACTTCTGTTTAAAACTAAGGTATTTGCTCCTCACTTCCAATGTAACTCCTTGTAGATTTTGTGATGAAATGACATTTGTAAATATTTTGTAGGGGAAAGATGCATCTGCCGGCTTCGGACCTGGGTAACTTGCTCTAACCGTGAAAAGACTTGGAGGTTGTCGGTTGTTGGACCAAAGTGTGCGCATCGAAAATCCGCAACTTTGTGATTCTGTTTCGTGAATACTAAATTCCCATCTTCATTATTTTTCATGTGTTATTGATGTTTTAATGTCTGTTATCTTTTTTTGTGACAGGAGCTTTCCTTGATGCTTTACTGCTGGTTTTGTCCTCAACTAATAACGCCGCATTACGCTCCGCCGTAATACTGCTGTGGCTTCTTTAAAGCAGTTGTTCATCCCATGGTTGCTTTATTAAGTAGGCTTGGGAGAAATTCAAAGACAAGTCTTCTTGTCAATAGGAGTAGAGAACTACCAATCTTGGCTCGGTTTTTATGGATTGGGAAGACAGAGTATAGTGTAAAGAAGTTGTACTTCATATCAGAATTATAGCTTAGACTATGGTAAGTGGCTTTGGATATCATTGCCTTTTTGAATTTAAATTCAAATGCTCGATTGTAATATAAAGTGCTTACACTATTTTCTCACTTTACTTGTCTCGTTTGTGGAATAACTCTGTTTCCATATTCGTTAATGGTTTGTCCTAGTGTTGTGCAGGTTCCATGGAGGCTGTTGCTGTTTGTTGATGATTCTAGCAACATTGAGACCGACAATGACACCGGCATCCTTGGTGGCCTGTCTCTGAGCATCATTGAAATAAGCTGTGACCGTAATGACAGCATCACAGATTGTCTTGCCAAGGAATGCTTCAGCAGTTTCCTTCATCTTAGTCAGAATCAAAGCACTGACTTCCTCAAGGCTGAACACTTTGGTTTCACCATACTTTATTTTGACCTGAATGTATGGTTTTCCATCCTTGTTAACAATCTTGTAAGGAACAAGCTTCATGTCTCTCTGAACTTCCTTATCCTCAATTTTTTTGTAAGTCTCTTAACATCAAAGATGGTTCTTTCAGGGTTAACAGCTGCCAAATTCTTTGCAACCTTACCAATGAGTCTTTCACTATCAGTGAAAGAAACCCATGATGGAGTGATACGGCTACCTTGGTCATTGGCTATGATTTCAACACGACCGTTCTTGTAAACACCAACACACGAATAGGTTGTTCCAAGATCAATCCCAATAACTGTGACCGACGTGAAGACGACGGAGCCATGGTGGTTTGTTGTGATTAAAACCTGTTAATGAATTTGCAAATTGTTCTTTCATGCTTTTGTTAACAGTAATGAAATTGATGGTTATTAGGGGCTGCTATGTCGTCATGAAGACAACCTTCAAATCCAACACGTATCATTAACATTGCGTGAGTAAAATACTTTTATTTTCATGGTTTTGGTGTAGTTAAGCTTTGGCAACCAATAACTACTGAATAACCGACAATTTGCAGGTGCCTTCATGGACGTCAGGAAGAACACTTCAACTCAATTGGATTACAATGGCATGTACACTTGCCGATATTATATTCAAAATCCAACCGTTCACCGGTGGTTACCCATGTATAGCGGTGAGAATTCCTTCTAACTTCTCCAAAATGGTTAATATCTCACACCATTTTTAGATTAATTCCTATCTAAAATGAAAACTCTGCAGCAAAAACCTTTTTATTGAAAGCTGGCGGGAGTGATCTGAAGAATGGAGAGGTTTCAAAACATGAAGACGTGCGCACTCGGCAACAGCTAACTCGCAAACGACGCAGGTGAATTCAAGGCAAAAGTAATCCTGTCAAAAGAAAATCTGATGGCCTGCTGCTTTGGAGAGAATGAATTTCAGTCTTTAAGACTTTTTGTCATTTCAACTTTGATTTCTACCTTATGGATAAACTTCTCCTTATGTTTTAGAAATCCAGCTGTAAATTCAACATGTAGACTTTGTACTTAGGACCTAATTGTCCTGACAAAAGCAAATGGGATTCCAAATCCTTACACTCTATCTTGTAAAACTTTCCTTAAATCTTGAAATGATAATTTGAATGTAAGTTTGAAGCCTTGGAACTTCTGAGGACCTTAATAATGAGTTGAAGCTGAAATTATGAGTGAATTTGATCATACGTCTTGAACTTTTCTTCATGCCAACAATTCTTTAGAGAAATACTCCTAAGCAAAGATAACTGGAACTTTAATTAACCTCTTACACAAGGATTTCGCGAATTGGTCTTCCTTTACCAATGAGTATGAGTCTTAAACACAACTAGCCTCTTGAATATGGATTTTATTTGGATTTAGCTGAGACTTTGATGACAACCCATGAAACTCTTTTGTCACTTGCAGCATATCCTGGCATTGGATTCTTGGATTTTAAACGTGAAACAGAGCTCATGAGATTTAAAGGCTTGAATCTTAAGAATTTCAAACAAACTTTCCTCTATTTTGACACTCTAGAATCTTGTAATGAGACACATATATTATACACCTTTATCTTGAAAGATTTTTGAAATAGAAGCCTGTCCTTCTCTCATATCCACCGAGTCTCAGCGTGTCTCGTAAGAGAGTTGCCTCCTGATGGGCATACATACGAAGGGTTTATGACCGACAAACTTTCTTCAGCAAACCTGCAAAATAAACATAAACTAGATAAAACGGTTAGTTATGCATATATGATGGACCTGAATGACATGCAAAATGATCCATGAATCTAAGGGTAAAATTTGGGGTATGACAGTTGCCCCTATTTAAATAACTTCACCGGATGATTTGAGCGCCGAAGGCTTGAGAAATCCTGGTGAAATGGATTTAAATACAGATAACCAAAATTTTTTCCCTTAGATGCAATAATATGCAATGCTATGGACAAAACGACAATGCTGACGATGCTATGAATCTAACATGATGCGTATGGTGATGATGGTAAATGCAAGGATGCAGGCGAAATGACAACACAAGGGAACAACACAACGAGCAACTATACACTGGGGCAGACGACGCACTGGGGAAACAGAACAAAACCGGGGAAATCTAAAGTGATGGACCAACATGTTCAAGCATAACTAGTTGTTCACTTTAGAAAGAAAGTAAAAAGAGGTCTTCAATGGAGATGACACAGGCGAGACAGCCTCTACTGGGAAAATAAGCAATAAGATAAAGGCTTAACATGTTCAGGCATGACCGGCTGATACTCTAAAGCGATGGACCAACAGGTTCAGGCATGACTGGTTGAAACTTTAGAAACTAGGTCCTCAATGAAAAAGGCACCGGCGAGACGGCCTCCACTGGGGAATATCTGATAGTATGGCTCAACAGGTTCAGGCATGACCGGATGATACTCTAAGATAAGGGTAAGCTTCCATGATTAAAATATGATTTAGCTTATTCTTTGACTAAATGATTTATTTAGAAAGGGTAAATAAACTTCCCCCATACTTAAAGGTTTGTATTCCAATGAACGGGTCTCAGTTTCTTCTTTTACTAAAGGGTAAAAATTGTCCACAGCGGGACACCCAATAATGAGTACGGCGAATCAACATCTTAAGGTTTAAGGTAATGATATGTCCACGGCGGAACGCCCAAGAATGAGTACGGCGACTCAACATCTTACGGTTTAAGGTAATAACATGTCCACGGCGGGATGCCCAAGAATGAGTACGGCGACTCAACATCTTAAGGTTCAGAAAATGGTATGAGTACGACGACTCAATGTCTTAAGGTGACGGTCACTTGTTGCTAGTCATAATAAAGATATGGATAAACTTCTCAGGCGAGAACTGTTGCATGTCTGATGTAGTGATAAGCTTCTCAGGCGAGAACTGTCGCATATCTGTGAAGGTTGTAGAAGGGCTCTTCTTGATAGATAGTGCAAAATAAATGCACGTCCAGGTAGGTTCGGCGATCGACAGGGACCGAAGTTCAATCTAGGATCGAGCTAGAAAGAAACTGTCAAACAAGACTCCATTGAGGGAATGAACTCAAATGGGAATTATCTATTCCTGGCGCGGGAAGGATAACTGAAATAACCATCATCCACGAGGGTTGAACTCTGTGGGGAAACTGAATATAGTAGGTATTTTATGCTTAAGGTTGACGACTCTATTCGGAGAGAACAGACAAACCCAGCTACTTGGTGACAACCGCGGCCAAAGTAAAGACAAAAGACAACGAGGGTAGCAAACCTGTAGATGCTAGTGCGCATGTCAATGCATATGAAAATGCAAATGCTAATGCAATGAGTATGCAATGCTTATGCCAAAGCTCATGCTTATGCTCATGCACATGCTGACAAAACAAACGAGCAGAGGAGTGGATAGGAGATGACATAAACATCTCGACGGGGATACCCGGCGACCTCTGCAAAAGTACATCTGTCAATGGATAGGAAACTCGATGGCGGACCTAAATCTTGCTTCAAAGTTCCAAATTCTTTGGGGAGAACAAAATTCCACTTGGGGATAAGATATCATGACTTCACTGGAGGGATTCCCATCATGAATCTGAATTTCTGATCAAAGAAGACATGTTCACTGGGAGAGTCATCTTAGGATTAGAGACTTCCGGGGATAAAATAAATATCCGCTTCACTGGGGAAGTGTGGAGCTAGGCAGCTTAATGGAGAAAGTAGCAACCTCTTGGAAAAGTACATCAACTTCTCTGGGGGAAGTATCCTGACTTCTTGTGGAGAGCATGACAATCTCCTGGGGAATATTTTCGGATCTGTCTGAAAGTGTTGTCAGCTTATAGTCTCTCTGGGGACTGCTCTGAGGCAATGGTTTAAAAGTGCTTCTGCAACAATGAGACTTACTGGGTAAAGGAAGACATCCTTCATAGATTTCCACAAGTCAACGCAACTTTATATGTTTTAAAGCGTCTTCAAAAACAGTTTTAGGTTTAGAAAACTTTTCACTTCCGAAATTATTATCAACAAATAGCAATTTGCATAACAAAATGAAAGTAGAGATAGTATAAATGAAAAAACTTGAATTGTAAAGGGTTTAAATTTATTAAAGAATGGTAGCTTGCCAAGGGCAAAGCTGCATGGACAGTTACAATTGAAATTGGCAAAAAGGGAAAGGTTACATTGAATCCAACAACCTCTACTGACCCTAATAACTGAGACTACCCAAAATCCTGCTTCTGACAAGAGCGATTGGATTGGAATTTATCTTCTGTAAAATGTTCTTTGATGCTCGGCGTCATCTAATGCAGTGAAATGCCTTTGTCCTTAACTTTTGCCTGGACTGCTCTTTCGGGTTTTCAATCCACCGGGACGCTCATTTTTGCCTAAGCCGCCCTTTCAGGTTTTTAGCTTAGCGAGCTATGTATTTTTTTATTTTTTTATCCCTTATTTTTGCCTGGATCTCTTTCATAGGTTATGACCCACCGGGATACCCATTGTTGCCTAAGTCGCCTTTCCGGGTTTTTGACTTAGCGGGTTATTTTAGGCATAATATTTTCTGACTGCATCAGAGTTCACAGAACGTGCAAGCTCTTCACCATCCATAGTCGTAAGAATTAGTGATCCTCCGGGGAAGACTGTCTTCACAACAAATGGGCCTTCGTAGTTGGGCATCCACTTCCCACGCATGTCTTTGTGAACTGGAAAGATTTTCTGAGTACGAGCTCTCCCTGATGAAACTCACGGATTCAGACTTTCTTGTCGAAGGCTCTCTTCATCCATTTTTGGTATAACTGACCATGGCACATAGCTGTCATGCGTTTCTCATCGATGAGATTTAGCCGGTCAAATCTATCTTGAATCCATTCGGCTTCATCAAGTTTGGTTTCCCTCAATACCCTCAAGGAAGGTAACTCAACTTCGATGGGGAGGACGGCGTCCATTCCATACACCAACGAGAAAGGAGTTGCCCCTGTTAAAGTTTGCACTGAAGTTCTGTATCCGTGCAAAGCAAATGGTAACATTTCATGCCAATCTTTGTAAGTCTTGACCATTTTTTGCAGGATTTTCTTAATGTTATTGTTTGCAGCTTCAACAGCTCCATTCATCTTAGGACGGTAAGGGGAAGAATTGTGATGTGCAATCTTGAAACCTTCGCACAACTCCTTCATGGTCTTATTGTTCAAATTGGTACCATTGTCTGTTATGATCCGACTTGGAATTCCATAACGACAGATAATTTCTTTTCTGATGAAGCGAGCAACCACTTGCTTGGTCACGTTGGCGTAGGAAGCATCTTCTATCCATTTGGTGAAGTAGTCAATAGCAACCAGAATGAATCGATGACCGTTGGAAGCTTTCGGCTCAATTGCCCCAATCATGTCAATGCCCCACATTGAGAAAGGCCACGGTGAAGATAAAACATTCAACGGTGCTGGAGGTACGTGGACCTTGTCAGCATAGATTTGGCACTTATGGCATTTCCTGGCATATTGGATGCAATCAGATTCCATGGTTAACCAGTAATATCCAGCTCTCAGAATCTTCTTAGACATAGCATAACCGTTGGCATGAGTTCCAAAGGTTCCTTCATGAATCTCTTGAAGTAACATGTCTGCTTCACGTTTGTCAATACATCTAAGCAGGACCATGTTGTAGTTTCTCTTGTATAGCACATCATTGCTGATGAAGAACTTGGATGCTAGTCTTCTTAAAGTCTTCTTCTCGAGAGTGGTAGCATCGGCTGGATATTCTTGCTTGAGTAGGTAGTTCTTAATGTCATGAAACCAAGGCTTGTCATCAGATTCTTCTTCAACCATCTGACAGTAGGCAGGTTCAGTCTTGCGTTCAATTCAAATAAGAGTAGCATCATTGGAATATCTGACTTTCCACATTGAGGCTAACATGGCTAGAGCATCGGCAATATGGTTTTCAGATCTCGGAACATGTTTGAAGGTAATCTCATCAAAGTACTCGATCATTTCAACAATGTAGGCCCTATATGGGATTAACTTCTCATGTCTGGTTTCCCATTCACCTGTAACTTGATAAATAACCAAAGCTGAATCTCCACTCACTTCAAGAATTTTGATTCTGAGGTCAATTGTTGCTTCAAGGCCAAGGATGCAAGCTTCATATTCGGTGATATTGTTGGTACATTCAAAGTCTAACCTGGTTGTGAATGAGGTATAACCACCTTCTGGATTCATCAGAACGGCGCCTATGCCATGCCCACTGTAATTAGAGGAACCATCAAACATCATCTTCCAACAGAGACCCGGCTCGGGACCCTCATCAGGACCTGGCTCTTCCTAATCCTTCACTAACATAATGTCTTCATCAGGAAAGTCAAACTTGAGAGGCTCATAGTCTTCAACTGGTTGATCTGCAAGATAATCTGACATGATACTACCTTTGATAGCTTTCTGAGTCACATATTGGATGTCGTATTCTGATAACAACATGTGCCAACGGGAAAGTCTTCCAGTCTGAGCAGGCTTTTCAAAAGTGTACTTTATTGGATCCATCTTCGAGATCAACAAAGTAGTGTGACAAATCATGTATTGCCTGAGGCACCTAGCAGCCCATGCTAGCGCACAATAAGTCTTCTCCAAAAGTGAATATCTGCTTTCACAATCAGTAAACTTCTTGCTCAAGTAGTAAATGGCATGTTCTTTTCTTCAAGTCTCATCATGTTGACCCAATACGCAACCCATAGACTTCTCAAGAACAATAAGGTACATAAACAATGGTCTTCTAGGAACATGAGGAATCAAGATAGGAGGTTCTTGCAGATAACCCTTGATCTTCTCAAATGCTTGCTGACAATCAGAATTCCAATCAACAGTCTGACCCTTGTAGAGTAATTTAAAGATCGGCTCACAGGTAGCAGTCATATTAGAAATGAATCTGGAGATATAGTTCAGTCGTCCAAGAAAACATCTAACTTGTGTTTCAGTTTGCGGAGCAAGCATGTCCTGAATGGCTGAAACTTTGTCGGGATCTACTTCAATTCCTCGTTGGCTGACGATAAAACCAAGTAGTTTTCCAGATCTAACACCAAAGGTACACTTAGCAGGATTCAATTTCAACTGGTACTTCCTGAGTCGTTCAAATAGTTTCAGCAAATGATCCAAATGGTCCTCTTTATTTTGGGATTTGGCAATCATATCATCAACATAAACTTTGATCTCTTTATGCATCATGTCATGAAAGAGAGCGACCATAGCTCTTTGATATGTTGCCCCTGCGTTCTTCAAACCGAAGGGCATAACTTTGTAGCAGTAGGTTCCCCAAGGAGTAATGAAAGTGGCCTTTTCTCTGTCGGCAGGATCCATCTTGATCTGATTATAACCGGAGAAACCATCCATAAAAGAGAAAACTGCAAAACTGGCTGTATTATCAACAAGTGTATCAATATGCGGCAGAGGGAAATCGTCTTTTGGGCTCGCCTTGTTCAAATCCCTGTAGTCTATACACACTCTGACTCTATCGTCCTTTTTGAGCACTGGAACAATGTTGGCCACCCAATCAGGATACTTCGCAACTGTAAGGAAACCTGCATCAAGTTGTTTCTTAACCTCATCTCGAATTTTCAAAGCCATGTCAGGTCTTGTTCTTCGAAGTTTCTGCTTGATAGGTGGACACTCTGGCTTAAGCAGCAGCTTGTGAACTACAATGTCAGTGTCTAGACCAGGCATATCTTGATACGACCATGAAAACACATCAGCATATCCTTCTAGAAGCTTGACCAATCTCTGCTTGACCTCGGCCTCAAGTGTTGTACCAATCTTGACCTCTCTCTTGTCTTCATCGGTGCCAAGATTAATCAAATCTACCTGCTCTTTGTATGGTTGAAGATTAGTGTACTCATATTCAACCAATTTTTCCAGTTCAGCGGGTACTTCAAAATCTTCATCACCCTCATCTTCAGCTTGATAAATGGGTGAGTCCCAGTCAGGAGTGAAAGCAGGTTCGTCGAATTCAACAAGGTTTTGGATATCACTGCAATGTTTGGGCTTATTTTATTAAATGCACAAGAAAAATGCTTTTAAATTTTTAGTTTTTGAAAAGGTTTGCCAATTTCATTTTAAAAAGTGAAAGTAAAAAACGCAAGTGAAACAAATAGGATTTTAACAAAATGCATTTATTAATATCATTTTAGAAAGTGAAAAGGCGGCCCTACAAATTACCCAATAGCTTAGGGCATAACTATGGAATTTTGAAAACAGCAAATGAAAACATTAAATTACTTTGAAATGGGAAAAAACACGGGGATCTCTATAGCTTCCCAGTTGCTCAAAGCTGCATCGCTCTTGAATACCAGGTTGCTCAGGTCTTCATCGTCATCACCGTCGTTGATAGCATTGACTTGGAAACCTCCGCTGACAAACACCTCTTGGACAGTCTTCGGACGCCCTTTGACAATTGTAGAAGCTTTATCATGAGTTGGTTTGTAGCCCAACCCGTGGCGATTAGTCTTGGTCTTGATATTGATCACTTCTCCCCAACCTTCAGGAATGCCCCTGTCGATTGTTAATCTGGTGCTTTTGAAAGATGCAAACGATGGATTACTCTGGCCCACTGTTTCTTCAACTTCCAATAAGACAGCATTGGCGATCTCAAGTGCTTGGAAAGAAGTTTCTAGAGCGTCTTCATCGGCCTCAATATAACGGAAGGAAGATAGGTTACTAACCATCAGATCCTCTTCACCATTTATGATAACCAGCTTTTCAACGACCACAAACTTCATCTTCTGATGCAGAGTTGATGTTACTGCCCCAGCGGCATGGATCCAAGGTCTTCCAAGTAGACAACTGTAATTGGGATTGATGTCCATTACCTGGAAAGTGATGTTGATTACATGTGGTCCAATCAAGATCGGTAGCTCCACTTCTCCGATCACGGATCTGCGAGAACCATTAAAGGCTTTGACAATCAAGGAAGTAGGTTTCATCACGGTCTTTTTATAAGCCAACTTAGCTAGAACTCTCTTGGGTAGGATGTTCAGAGACGAACCGGTATCCACAAGTACCCTTGATAAGTTATCCTCCAAACACTTCACTGATATATGTAAGGCACGGTTGTGGTTCTGACCTTCTCTTGGCAACTCTTCATTACTGAAGCTAAGAGTATTGCAGGCAGTAATGTTGGCAATCACACTATCAAATTGTCTGGTGGTAATGTCTTAGGCGACATGAGCTTGAGCCAATATCTTTTGTAACACAGTTATGTGAGTAGGTGAACTCATCAGCAGAGACAAGATTGAGATCTTAGAAGGAGTCTGATGAAGTTGATCAATAACTTTATAGTCACTCTTCTTAATGATCCTCAAAATTTCAGCGTCTTCATCATTAGTAACTGTTCCTTTTCCCTTGTCTTTGGCCGGCACAGTAGCTGTAGTAGTCTCTTTTGGCGGAGTCACATTGAATTGGGGAGTATAAATACGACCACTGCGTGTCATCCTGCTTGCCCCAGCTATATTTGTCACAACTTTATTTGCAGTCTTCAATTCTTCCCTCGGAATAACCTTCTCAGATTCTTTGTCAATCATGGTTACATCATATTTCCATGGTACAACTTTAGGATCACTGAAATGAAACGGACTTGGCTTCTGAATAATCAACGGCTTTGGCTGATTCACTGTAGGAGTCACAGGCTTTGGTATGTTGAACACGGGCTTTGCAACACTCGACCTTGGCAAACTAAACACTGGAACTTTAGTATTTGGCTCTGGTAAATTGAAGATGGGCTCAATCACTGCAACTTCATCCTTCTTCACCTTATTAACCACTTGTAAGAAACCGTCGTTGATCAATTTCTGAACATCATTCTGAACCAACAAACAACCCTTAGTACTGCCGTCACAACTCATACAATTGACATGAGAAGTAGGCACTAAATCGGCTTCAAATAGTTTGGAATGGAAAACCCGAAGAGGAGTCTTGATCTGAGTGACATCAAGTATAAGGCTTTCATCAGAGGAATCATCAATAGCATTAACACCCCCATGGTTAGGCAAAGGATTACTCTTGACATTTGGCTGAGGATCATCAAAAGACAGGATCTTCTTTTCCATTAACTCTCTGACAAGATGTTTAAGAGCATAACAACCTTCTAGATCGTGACCTGGCGCACCCTCATGAAATAAACAATCAGCGGCGGCGTTGTAATTAGCTGGTAGCGGATTAGGAGGTGGGCCTAAAGCTCTGGTAGTAATCAAACCTTGTTGCACTAGTGAGGGGTACAACTCGGTGTAAGTCATCGGAATGGAAGGACACTGCTTGTATTGTCTCTTGTTAGGACCATTCTGGTGAGGAGCCTGATTCTTCGACTGATATGCAGAAGCGTTGGACGCTCGTTGATAGTTGGCAGGAGCTTGTGCAGACTGATAACCAGGAGGTGGTTGATATACCGGAGGCTGGTAAGCAGGAGCCAGTTGCACGGGCTGATATATAGGAATTTGCTGATTGAATGCGGGAGTAACAGCAGCCACATAAGGTTGTTGAGCATACTGCACAGGATAACCTTGTTGTTGAACATAATTCGGCTGAGGTTGATAAGGCTGATTTCTTCGTCTTCCTGCAGATACAACATTAGTTTCACCTTATTTCTTCTTCTGAGAATTGAACGAAGGTTTCTTGGCATGATCTTTGGAGCTTGAACTACCAGCAGCACTTGACATCTTACCACTTTTCAGACCCAATTCCACTTTTACACCAACAGCAACAATGTCAGAAAAATTAGAAGTTACACTACCAACCACTCTCTCGTAGATTTCTGGACGCACTGTGTCAACAAACCAATCGGCTAATTCCTTCTCGGTCAGAGGAGGTTCCACTTGTGAAGCAATCTCTCTCCACCTCTGAGCATACTGTTTGAATGATTCTGAACTCTTCTGGGACATACTGAGCAGTTGTCTTCTGTCAGGAGCCAGATCCATATTATACTTGTAGTGCTTAATGAAGGCATCAGATAGATCTTGGAAACATTTGATATGGGACTGATCTAAAGTTAGGTACCATTTTGAGGAAGCACCTTTCAGACTATCCTAGAAACAATATATCATTAGCTTATCATTCTTAACGTGAGCAGCCATTTTACGGTAGTACATTATCAAATGACTTTTCGGACAAGTAGCACCTTCATATAGGTCAAAACTCGGAGTTTTGAACTTTGGGGGAATAGTCAATCCAGATACCAAGCAAACATCTCTGGCAGCAGCACCAAAGATTTGATCATCCATCATTCTCAGCCTTTTATCAATGATTTCAACATTCTCACGCAACTTCTCATGTCGCTCATCTTCGACGTCCTTCATGTCAGGAATATCATAAACTGGCTCATTAAAGTAAGGTTGCATACGAGTACGAACACTAGTTGGTTGATAACACGAAATCATATAGATATTTTCATGCATAATTCAACTAAAATCTAACCGTTTTCGATCCGATTTCGGGTTATTTCCGTATATTTGTCTGATGTTTTGCAGGTATTCAACGATCACGTCTAAACAAGGCAACATGAAGAAAAGAAGCAATCTCAGATGAAATATGGACGAAAAAGGAGTGAAAATACAATGAAAAGCGCAGCAAGCTGTTTTTGCTGATGTGACGACCGTCACAGCTTCATGACGACCGTCACACGGGTGACGACCGTCACACCTTGTGACGACCGTCATGCAGGCAAAAACGCCCCACTCAGATTACACGTCAAAAGAGCAGTTCCAATTCCCACAGAGTGGACCACTACTCCCTAAATTATCTGCCTCAAGGTCCATCATCCTCAGAGATAACCGTTGGGATTCCACTTCTATAAAAAGGGAAGCAGAGGACTTCAGAAAGTGTGTTGCATTCATACCACGAAGTGCTGCCAAATTTACTTTCCAGAGCAATTACTTTCCAGTTTTTATTTGTATTCATTTCCCTTTACCTTTCCTTATTCCCATTTCCGCTCTTCTGTAATTTCTATTGTACTGTACGATCAAATTGGCACCAAAGACCAGAATCCTGCCAACATCTGTGGAGGATCTGCCCAAAGGCCAATTGGCATATTTACAGGTTTTCATTTTGATCGACTTCTGTTTTATTATAATGAAAACTATTATTTATTATTCTTATTTATATTTTGTTTTTCCCAATTCCATGTCTAGCTAAACTTAGGTAATCGATATGTAGTAATAATTCGAATGGGATTTGATAACACTTGGTTGAAAACTTTCTTTTCACAAAAGTAGTCTATGGTCTGAGTGTTTAAAATTGATTCACTGAATAAACTTCGTCGCGAAAGCGAGAACTTATTTAAAAGTAGTTTTGCCACGAAAGTGGGAAATTAATTAAGATACGAACCAACAAGCGAAAGCTGCGGTAAGGTCAGATAGTAAACACTAGGCATTTGTTTTAATAACAGCGAAAGCACTTTAAAATGAATTAGAACTTAGAGATTTCCAAAAATTAATTTTAACCCCGAACGGGATACGAAAGTGTACGTTTGGCCCTTAGGATTATGATTAGCGTCAATAACCATCGTGAGGCGAGAGTTTTCAAATCTCTATTTTCTGCTTAAATAAACTTTGAAAACTATTTCATACACCAGTAATTTATCAAATCCCTGAAGAACACAATTACTACGTATCGATTCAATTAATTATAATCTAAATAGAAATCTTAGTTCCCTTTTTAGTGACAATCTTATTCCCTTAAACATATTCTACCTAGCTAAACATAGTAACTCCCGAGAACACTAGTTTGATTACGAGTCCCCGTGGGATCGATATCTATTATTACTACGCGATAGACTGTGCACTTGCAGTTAGTTGTATTAGACATAGAAAGTCACGATCAAGTTTTTGGCGCCGTTGCCGGGGACCCGTTTAGTCAATAGTGTAACCTTATGTTACGCCGTATAGACTAGGTTAACAATTTTCATTTTTCCTTTACTAGTTCTGTCGATTGTATGCCAAGAAATCGCCCGCAAAGCGATATCATAAAACCTTCAGTCGCAGAACTAGAACGCTTCTTACATTTAAGAAGTAGAATCATTGAGTACCAACTCAAACAACTCAAACATAAAACTCCCGAACCTCTCACTCCCATTCCCAAATCAGAAGAAGAAGAACCAGAGATGGCTGAAGGACCTCCGAACAAACCGCTGAAGGCATACGCTACACCATCTCAGATGGAGCCTAGAAGTAGCATTGCTGCCCCAACTATTACCCGAAATGATTTTGAGCTGAAACCGTCATTGTTGTCGGCTGTACAACAAAACCAATTCTCAGGAAACGCAACTGAGGATCCGAACGAACATCTAACGAAGTTTGTACAATACGCAGACACAGTGAAAGCAAATGGAGTAACTCCAGACGCGATAAGACTTCGTCTTTTCCCATTCTCTCTTAGAGACAGAGCATGGACATGGTTGCAATCGTTACCATCCAACTCCGTTACGACGTGGGAGCAATTGAAGAACGTCTTCTTAGCGATATATTTTCCGCCAAGCAAAACTGCTATGCTTAGAGCTCAAATCAACGGATTTCGACAAAAAGATACTGAATCTCTTTACGAAGCATGGGAACGATTCAAAGATATGATGAGAACATGTCCTCACCACGGTCTAGAAGACTGGGTGACAATCCATACTTTCTATAATGGGCTTCTATACAATACTAGATTGACAATAGACGCTGCCGCGGGCGGTGCACTTATGGATAAGCCATACGATGAAGCCTATCAATTAATAGAAAACATGTCACAAAACCATTGGGGAGGTGAACGCACTCCAACTGAGAAAACCACAGCGAAAGATGGGATGTACGAAATCAGTAGCCTTGAAAAGTTCAATGCTAAAGTAGATGCTCTAGCACAGAAGATTGATAGTCTGACCGTTAACCCCACTGCAACTGTCGCTGCAGTAACTCCAAATTGCGAGTTATGCGGAAGCACCACTCATAATGCACCCGAATGCCCATTGCTAGCCGGAATCCCGCCAGACCAGGTAAATTATGCTCAAGGAAATCCCTACGCAAATACCTATAACCCAGGTTGGCGAAATCATCCAAATTTTTCTTACAAAAGCGAAAATGCATTGCAAATGCCTACTGCTCCGCCAGGATATCAGAAACCAGCTGCTCAGAATGCACCTAGGAAATCAAACCTCGAATTGATGATGGAAAAGTTCATAGCAACTCAAGCTCAAACAAACAAAGAATTCCTAAACCAAAACATACACACTAGCGAGCAAATTAAACAGTTGACAGGAAAAGTAGACGCTTTAGCCACCCACAACAAAATGTTAGAAACTCAGATATCACAAGTGGCCCAACAGCAAGCATCTGCTGCCGCACCTGCTGGCACATTTCCTGGACAACCCGAACAGAATCCCAAAGGCCAAGCAAATGCTGTGATACTAAGAAGTGGGAAAGAATTGGACGAACCGATCGATCCGATGACCGAAAACTCAGCCATGCAACAAAAACCAACTGAACAAGCAGAAAAGGAATCTGAGTTAGAGAAGAAGGAGGACAACGAGAAGGAGGATACCGCAAGTGAAAAAACTCAAGCACCTCCAGCGCCATATAAACCACCTATTCCTTATCCGCAAAGACTAATAAACTCTAGAACTTCAGGACAGTTTAAGAAATTTGTAGAGCTCCTTAAACAGTTGAATATTACTATTCCTTTTACAGAAGCAATAACTCAAATGCCGTCATACGCTAAATTTCTCAAAGAGATCCTGTCGAATAAGAGAAAGATCGAGGATAACGAAACAGTTACACTTACTGCAGAGTGTAGCGCTATTATTCAGAACCGCATGCCTCCTAAATTAAAAGACCCAGGTAGTTTCTCCATACCCTGCGTCATAGGAAAGTTCGTAATAGATAAAGCTCTATGCGATTTAGGAGCTAGTATCAGTGTTATGCCCTTATCTATATGCAAAAAGCTGAATATGGGAGACCTCAGGCCAACCAAAATGTCCGTACAATTAGCTGACAGATCAGTAAAATACCCCGTCGGAATACTGGAAAACGTTCCAGTACGCATAGGACAATTCTACATTCCAACCGACTTCATAATCATGGACATCAAGGAGGACACTGTAACCCCAATTATCCTAGGAAGACCGTTCCTAGCTACAGCCGAAGCGATTATAGGCGTGAAGAAAGGAAGGCTAACATTCGAAGTAGGAGAAGAAAAGATAGAGTTCATTCTCACCAAGTTCTTACAAGCACCAGCAATAGACGATACCTGCTATTTAGTAGACGAAATTGACGAATGCATAAGAGAACTTGAAAATGAAGAGACCACGTATTCAGAAATAATAAAGATTCAAATACCCGACATTTCTGAAGACGACAATTGGCGTAAACCGTATAAAGACGACAGCCTAAGCGAAAGCTTAGTACTGACCCCAAACCATATGCCAGGTCCGAAGAACCCATCTTTAGAACTTAAAACACTACCCAAAAACCTCAGATATGAATTTCTAGACGATGAACTAAAACGACCAGTGATAGTCAACACCGACTTAGGACAACCAGAAACCGAAAAGTTATTAGAAGTCCTAAAGAAGTACCCCACCGCGTTAGGCTATAACATAAGCGATTTAAAAGGTATAAGCCCTTCGATCTGTATGCATCGAATTACAATAGAGGAAGACTCTAAAACCTCTCGAGAGCATCAGAGAAGACTGAACCCCATCAGTCAGAGATGAAGTAAAGAAATTGCTAGATGCAGGAATCATCTATCCGATTTCCGATAGTGAATGGGTTAGCCCAGTTCATGTCGTACCAAAGAAAGGAGGAGTCACAGTAGTTAAAAACGAAAAAGGCGAATCAATAACAAAAAGAGTCGTGACTGGAAGTAGGATGTGTATTGATTATAGGAGGCTTAACAAGGCTACGCGCAAAGATCACTTCCCGCTACCCTTCATAGACCAAATGTTGGAAAGATTAGCCAAACATTCATATTTCTGCTATCTAGATGGTTACTCAGGATTCTTCCAAATTCTCATCCATCCTGATGACCAAGAAAAGACTACATTCACCTGTCCTTGCGGTACTTTTGCTTACCGCCGAATGTCGTTCAGACTCTGTAACGCTCCAGCAACCTTCCAAAGATGCATGATGGCAATCTTTGCAGATTTCATAGACGACATTATGGAAGTGTTTATGGACGATTTCTCAGTATGTGGACAAAGTTTTGAAGGATGCTTACAAAACTTAGAAATGGTACTAGAACGTTGCGTAAAAGTAAACCTCGTCCTAAATTGGGAGAAATGCCATTTTTTGGTCCGACAAGGAATAGTTCTAGGACATGTCATATCAGATAGAGGGATTGAGGTAGACAAAGCTAAAATAGAGATTATAAAAGATCTCCAACCTCCAAAATCCGTACGAGAAATACGGAGTTTTCTAGGACATGCCGGTTTCTACAGAAGATTTATAAAAGATTTCTCGAAAATCACAAAACCTCTGACCGGCCTGTTAATGAAAGATGCTGAGTTCGTCTTCGACGACGACTGTTTAAAAGCATTCGAAACATTGAAATCAGCCCTTATCACCGCACCAATCATGCAACCACCCGATTGGAGACTACCGTTCGAAATCATGTGCGACGCGAGTGATTATACTGTAGGCGCAATTCTAGGACAAAGGAAGGATAAGAAACTCCACGCTATCTACTATGCCAGTAGAACCTTAGATCCTGCCCAAATGAACTACGCTACCACAGAAAAGGAACTTCTAGCAGTTATATTCGCGCTTGACAAATTCCGTTCTTACTTAGTAGGAGCAAAAATTATAATATACACAGACCACGCTGCCATAAGGTAACTAATAAGCAAAAAGGATGCCAAACCAAGACTATTGAGATGGATCCTGCTACTACAAGAGTTTGACTTAGAAATCAAAGATAAAAAAGGAACCGAGAACGTTGTTGCGGATCACTTATCCCGAATAGAAGGCATCAAACATGAACCAGTACCGATAAATGACGATTTCCCGTACGAACGTCTGATAGCCAAATTGGAAAGTGACATGCCCAATTCAATCTCGGAAGATCCAGAATTCGAAAAAGCCGTAGAAGCCGTCTATGCCCAAGTCACATTACCTTGGTATGCTGACATCGTTAATTACCTCGCTGCTGGCGTGCTTCCACCGAATCTTACTTATCAGCAAAAGAAGAAATTCTTCCACGATCTGAAACACTATTATTGGGACGAACCCCTACTCTTCAAGAGAGGGGCCGACAACATATATCGTCGCTGTGTCCCAGAGGAAGAAATAGAAAATATTATTTCCCAATGCCACTCAGCACCATATGGTGGTCATGCTAGTACGTCCAAGACGAGCGCTAAGATTCTCCAAGCCGGCCTATTCTGGCCTAATCTCTGGAAAGACGTTCATATCGCTGTGCAAAAGTGCGATAGATGCCAACGAACTGGCAACATCTCACGACGCGATGAAATGCCTCAGAAAGGAATCTTAGAGGTAGAAATCTTCGACGTCTGGGGAATAGATTTCATGGGACCTTTCCCACCTTCTTTTGGAAATAACTACATACTCGTCGCTGTCGATTACGTGTCTAAATGGATAGAAGCCATAGCTGCTCCAACAAACGACGCACGAGTAGTAATCAAACTCTTCAAAAACACAATCTTTCCTAGATTCGGTGTACCCGGACTCGTCATTAGTGACGGAGGATCTCACTTCATATCACGAATATTCGATAAACTTCTCTCTAGATATGGAGTCCGGCACCGAGTAGCTACACCCTATCATCCGCAAACTAGCGGACAAGTAGAGGTCTCGAACAGAGAAATAAAACAGATCTTGGAAAAGACTGTCGCCACCTCAAGGAAAGATTGGTCGTCGAAGCTACAAGAAGCTTTATGGGCTTATAGGATCGCATTTAAGACACCAATAGGTACTACCCCCTATAAATTAGTTTATGGTAAATCCTGCCATCTCCCTGTAGAGTTAGAGCATAAGGCCTTTTGGGCCATTAAAACACTCAACTTCAACTACACTGAGGCAGGAGAAAAGCGAATCTTGAACTTACACGAGTTGGAAGAACTTCGATTAGACGCTTACGAAAATGCCCGTATCTACAAAGAACGAACTAAAAAGTGGCATGATAAACGTTCAATCAGGAAACAATTCAGTGTGGGAGACATCGTATTGCTCTTTAATTCACGATTAAAACTCTTCCCAGGTAAACTAAAATCTAGGTGGTCTGGACCCTATGAAGTGACTAAAGTACTTCAGAGTGGAGTGGTTGAAATTACCGATAGGACGAATGCACCATTTATCGTAAACGGGAAACGTCTAAAACATTACAATAAGAACGACAACAATCCTCAAGTCAGCAATATAACATTGCTTGAGCTTCCAGCTCAGACACCCGCATAGCTTCTCACCAAGCTATCGTCAGGCTTTAGACGTTAAAGACAGCGCTTATTGGGAGGCAACCCAAATTTTCCCTCGTTATTGCATTTCATTTTTCTTTAAAATTCTACTTTGAAAAATCCAACAAAAATTCTAAAATTACTACTACTTTATACTTTCGTTCATTTTCGCACTTTTATTCTTATTTTATTTTTTCTCTTTTGTCTTTTGTTTCTACCACTTTTCGTTTCTAAAAATCCTGACTTCAATTTCCTGTTTCAAACTTTTCAGGATTTTTAAAGTCTTCAAAACATTCCTTCTGTTTTCTCCGAATTACCTGCGAATATGGCCGAGTACGACTTCACAAAGGTTCACTTCCGAGGACTCGCTCAAAAGGCAAGATTTGCAGCACTGACCGAAAGAGAATTCGCCTTAACGTTGTATTATGATAAGGCTACTATGGATAAACTAGGGATCACAGATAGCATTCAATACCTGTTCAATCAACTAGGTTGGGAGAACACTGCTCTGAAAACACGTTTCGCTACCTACAAAGATCTTACCTATGAATTCCTTAGTTCTTTCAGATACACATCCAACTATGGTTTTGGAACCCGCTCAGAGTTGATTACCTTCAGATTGTTTGGAATGGACCAAACTCATAGCCGGAAGTCACTAGCTAACCTCCTAGGATTCCCTAGCGGACCGCATGTGTTCATCAGTGCAGAAGATGACGATATTGATTTTGAACTCGATCAATTCTGGGGTAGAATCACAGGCGACTATCACCCCGAACCAGCCAGAATGCATAATGATGACATTCATAACCCAGCCTTCAGATACTTCCATAAGATACTAGCTCACACCTTGTTTGGAAAAGAAGAAAATATTACTACAGTGTCTAAGGAAGAGTTATTCATCGTGTTCTGTGCTTCTCAGGGACGAACAGTAAATGCAGTGCCTTTCATGATGAGATCTTTCAAACGCCTCACGCTGGAACCTCAGACACCTATTCTTATAGGAGGCCTAGTAACAATGATTGCCCACGAGCTTGGCCTTAGATTCCATTTAAATGCCAGCACTCGTTTTGGTACCATCAGACCCATGAACATACAATTCTGCTTTAACAGGCGCATCTTAGGGACTATGGGACCTGGACCGTATGAGTACCTTATTAACGAAAAACCAGTACAGCTATTCACACTGCCTGATCATCTGATGACAAGCATCCACAACAAGGATAACTGGCTCTACGAATTGGATGAGCCTATGGACCTCCTTCACCACAGTCAACACCCCAGAACTATATGTGTGACAGTGACCACATCTCTGAGGCACACGACTATATGTACTATGAGGACGCTGCCTTTGAAACTGAAGTAGACCCTATGACTCCTCCACACTACAATACTTATCCTGAGCCTATCCCTGAGGAGACCACCGACAAAATGGATACCGTGTTACTCAGATTGGACGACGTTGATAAAGCTCTGACTAATGTAAAAGCTGATATCGCAGGCATGCACAGCGAACTGGTAGGCTTCATGGATCTAGTCTGCGACCAACTCGACTACTATTCGCAGAAATTCGATGAGTTGAAGGCACGAAAAGATTAGTTATTAGCTCGTAGCAATAGTTTCAGTTTAGTCTAGTCTAGTTTAGTTTCATTTAATCATTTGGATTTTTCGCATTGTTCGTTTTCATTATGTACTACATACAATTGTTTCAATTTTATGTTATTTCAATTCTAGTTTTTATTCAACTATTTTGTTTTCGCATTAATTGTTGTTTGTTGGCTGTTATATTACATCACCGTATCAATACTAAGCCTTAAAATCACCACGAGTACGCCCTCAGAGCAAAATTCTGCGTTCTGCAGATTTTGCTGCTGTGACGACCGTCACAGCCCCATGACGAGCGTCACGCGGGTGACGACCATCACACCTATGTGACGACCGTCACGCAGTCCAGAACTGCTATCTGATAAAACAGGGTTCGTGTTCTCTTCCACTCCCCCCATTATCACTTTCAAACATCCTAACTCCTACCCCACTATGAATTTTCGTCCTCCCCATATTGAACTATAAACTTCAACTCCAAATTCAACCTCCAAACCACCGTTCTGTCATTTTTCCCTCTCTGCAGAAAAACCCCAAAACCTCAGAAACCTCTCCATCTTCCAACAATGGAAAGGAATGCAGAAACCCCAGATGTCAGCAACATTACCTTCAGTGACGGCGAGTTAGGCGAAAGACAATGAGCAAACTACATTGCATTTCATCAGAGGTCGCTCCAGCCGACTCATTATCCGCACCTTCCATCGCTTACGGAGCTCGGACTCCTTGAAGGTGTAACCTGGATGCTTCAAAGAGCAGGCATCTGGAACCTCTGCACCAACCCACAACCAACCTACGAACAACTCACTCTTGAGTTCTTGAGTTCATTCACTTACGTCACAAGCAGCGGCGAACTTAACCAGCATTTAGGTGCCGCCTGCTTCCGGATGTTTGGCGTCAACTATCAGATGCACCAAAACCAGATTGCCAGCATCCTACAGCTACCTCGCGGCGACAACGCTCATCGCCGCATCACCGATCAGTTCCAGCACGAAGCCTTTGCGCTGTGGTATCAGTTGACCGGCCTCAATGCCGATGGTTGGGACTCCCTGCACGCCACTCATATCCATAACCCAACCATCAGGTACTTTCACAGAGCGTTGAGTAACACGATCTTCGCCAGAGACAGCAACCACAAAGTGAACTCCAAGGAGCTCTTCTTTCTTCATTGCGTCTTCAACAATGAACCTGTCAACGCTGCCCCATTTCTGCTGGCTCACATTCAGGCCAATTGCAACCGTGGCTCGAAGCCATTCTACTTTGGCGGGATTATCACCGCTATTGCACTTGGGCTGAACCTTGGCGACCGCCTCCAGCACCTCCATTCCATCCCCTCGGTGTTCCTTGACACCGACCACTGCAGAGCCTCCCATCTCATCCGCTCCCGAGCTGACGGCAAATACCATCCGGTTGTACGTGGCAAGACCGTCCGAAGCATCATCCTTCCGTCCCGCACCCGCATCCATCCAGAGGACCGTACCAACTGGTTGTTCGACCTCACTGCCCCTCCTGCTGCCGCTGTTCCTACTCAGGATCCCACTCACGGTTCCGACGATGAAATCCAAGCTGAGTTGGACAGGTCCGAGCAGCCAGAGGCATCACAGCCTCCTCCTCCCGTAGGTACATCCTCACGCCGCCGCCGTCATCATCTCGTGCCAAACTACACAGAAGAGGACCTCCGTCGCTCCCTAGACCAGCAGGCACAGATATTCACGATGCTGCAGCAGCAGAACCAGCGAGCTGACCAGTTCGAAGCTTGGCACCGCACTCAAATGCAACAACTTCACACCGGCCAAGCTACGATCACTAAGAGCCTAGCGAATCTGACCCTGCAGGTCGAAGGACTCCGAGACATGGTCTACCACACCGGAGCTATGAGCTATGAGGACAGAGTAGCCCTTGCTAGAGCCAGAGGACGCCAGCGCGGACGTTACAGAGGCCGATACTAGATTTCCATTTTTCCTTCATTGTTTACTATATTTCAGTTATTTGTATTCTCATTTTCATTTGTATCTCCCTCTCGCATGCTTCAAGAATCAGTGAGGACACTGATCGAGATATTGTGGGAGCGGAGCCTTATTTCCATTCCACTGTACTCTGAATTTCCTTTATTTCCTTTATTTCCATTTCACTGCACTTTGAATTTTAGTAATATCTATTTTTACACTTTCTATTTCTAGCAAATAAAGCTCGTCTATATATTTTTCACGTTACGCAAACAACCCCACATTATTCAACGTAAACAAAAATTTTAGTTCGTTCCTCAAAAGCAAAAGCACCACGAGAATGCACCTGAGTTCAAACCAAGTTTTGAAACTCCGAGGAAACGACAGTTCTAACAAAACCAGTATCGTCCAGACACCTTAGATCTCTAGTTTATGCGAGTCGGTTTCACCACCTACGTGTACCAAAGTCTCAAGTGTCTACGCAAACCCAACCCCAAGTAGTTTATACTAGCAGTCAGCACCATCCTAAAAACACTTCTAAGCAAACGACCGATGCAAATAAGTGTATGATCTCCAAAAAGATGAAAAATCATGAAAAGAGAGCTAAAAAGCCCAAGAATATAGATACGTTTCCTTCTAAGTTAGGTGCTCCTCACCCGAGCATTTAGCCCAACGACACGAAAAACTCATTGAAAATCAATGACATAAAATTATGATCAATGAAGAAGATCAAAAACAGAAATGAGATCATATTCACTAACAGGTCGACTTGCCATGAAAGTGTGCGGACAACGGGCTTAATGTGATTGCGCTAGAACAAACAGGGTGAACTTGCCATGAGAACCTTGACACCAAGATACAGTAGCATGACTGAGACCGATTTGCATAAAAAGGAGACCTCCGAAGACTTGTAGTCCAGTGTCGTCATGATACTCGTCTTGTTCCTACCAAGAATCCCGGTTTTTCCAAACTCTGCGAACGAAGAAGTTGCCTCGTGCTTGCCGACTTTTCCATGTTTTACTTGAGGACAAGCAAAGATTCAAGCTTAGGGGAGTTTGATAACACGAAATCATATAGATATTTTCATGCATAATTCAACTAAAATCTAACCGTTTTCGATCCGATTTCGGGTTTATTTCCGTATATTTGTCTGATGTTTTGCAGGTATTCAACGATCACGTCTAAACAAGGCAACATGAAGAAAAGAAGCAATCTCAGATGAAATATGGACGAAAAAGGAGTGAAAATACAATGAAAAGCGCAGCAAGCTGTTTTTGCTGATGTGACGACCGTCACAGCTTCATGACGACCGTCACACGGGTGACGACCGTCACACGGGTGACGACCGTCACACCTTGTGACGACCGTCATGCAGGCAAAAACGCCCCACTCAGATTACACGTCAAAAGAACAGTTCCAATTCCCACAGAGTGGACCACTACTCCCTAAATTATCTGCCTCAAGGTCCATCATCCTCAGAGATAACCGTTGGGATTCCACTTCTATAAAAAGGGAAGCAGAGGACTTCAGAAAGTGTGCTGCATTCATACCACGAAGTGCTGCCAAATTTACTTTCCAGAGCAATTACTTTCCAGTTTTTATTTGTATTCATTTCCCTTTACCTTTCCTTATTCCCATTTCCGCTCTTCTGTAATTTCTATTGTACTGTACGATCAAATTGGCACCAAAGACCAGAATCCTGCCAACATCTGTGGAGGATCTGCCCAAAGGCCAATTGGCATATTTACAGGTTTTCATTTTGATCGACTTCTGTTTTATTATAATGCAAACTATTATTTATTATTCTTATTTATATTTTGTTTTTCCCAATTCCATGTCTAGCTAAACTTAGGTAATCGATATGTAGTAATAATTCGAATGGGATTTGATAACACTTGGTTGAAAACTTTCTTTTCACAAAAGTAGTCTATGGTCTGAGTGTTTAAAATTGATTCACTGAATAAACTTCGTCGCGAAAGCGAGAACTTATTTAAAAGTAGTTTTGCCACGAAAGTGGGAAATTAATTAAGATACGAACCAACAAGCGAAAGCTGCGGTAAGGTCAGATAGTAAACACTAGGCATTTGTTTTAATAACAGCGAAAGCACTTTAAAATGAATTAGAACTTAGAGATTTCCAAAAATTAATTTTAACCCCGAACGGGATACGAAAGTGTACGTTTGGCCCTTAGGATTATGATTAGCGTCAATAACCATCGTGAGGCGAGAGTTTTCAAATCTCTATTTTCTGCTTAAATAAACTTTGAAAACTATTTCATACACCAGTAATTTATCAAATCCCTGAAGAATACAATTACTACGTATCGATTCAATTAATTATAATCTAAATAGAAATCTTAGTTCCCTTTTTAGTGACAATCTTATTCCCTTAAACATATTCTACCTAGCTAAACATAGTAACTCCCGAGAACACTAGTTTGATTACGAGTCCCTGTGGGATCGATATCTATTATTACTACGCGATAGACTGTGCACTTGCAGTTAGTTGTATTAGACATAGAAAGTCGCGATCACTGGTGTAAAGGTCAGAATCACTTGAGGAGCTTCAGAAACCAGAGGAACAGCTTGAGGAACCGATTGAGCGATAGAAACCACAGGAGGAGTTGGCACAAAACCAAATGGAAGACCATAGGGAGGTACACTCGCGGTAGTAACAGGAGGTTGAGGATCCATAACAGTATTAGTAATCTCGGACACAACAGTAGGCTGAGTATTCATCCTTGCATTAATGACCTGAAGCATCTCCATTATCTTCCCAACACTTCCCTGAAGGTCTTCGAGTTCGTTGCTAACATGATCAAGCTCTTGATTTTGTTCCGCCATCTTCTTCTGAGCTCGAGCTCTGGTATTATATTAATGCAGAGGACTCAGGGTGACAGAACTAGAAGTGAGAGAACCAAGGATGAGAAACCGGAGGGAAAAATGCAAATGCAAAAACAGGATGCAAAATGCAATGCATTGGTTTCAAGGATTTCAATGGTCGATCGCAAATATTTTCGAGGAAATCTTGAAAAAGTTCTAGATTTTGAAACGTAGGATTTTTTTTTTGCACAAGGACAGTTGAATTCCTTGAAACCAGGAATCTTATGATGCTGAATGCAATGCATAAGCACACAAAGCAAACAAAGGTCCTAGGTTAGAGGAACATGAGTGGAGCCAAGGTCTACCCATCCCAAAAGGTGAGTACTATGGGTTAATTGTACTTGTAGAACAAGGTTTTAAAGAGGTGCCCAAAGTCATTAGTCCATCTTTCGGATATTATCAACTTCCCAATTACTCAGTGATTAATAATATTCTCAATAGAACTTCTTTTGAGTGTAGCATCGCGTAGCACTACTTCGGGAGTACTCCCTCATAGTCCCGCGCTACATCCTAATAAAGGCCAAAGTAGGGTTAAGGTAACTATGGTCCTCAGTATAACGAAATCCAATCGTCAATAGTAAAAGTCTTCACGATTACTCGTTCAACCGAACCATTTTTGAAAGGGTCTCAACTGAGCGTGATTTTCGAGTCAACTTGGTCGGGATTCAACTTCCTATAAGCCTCGTCGAACATATCACTATCCTATCTTAAGTTCACTCAAGTCCGGGTGTAGGACTTTATCTCACCATTCAAAAGTATCAAACCAAAAGCATAAACAAGATATATACAAATAGTCACATAACTATAAACAAAGCAAAAATAAAACAAGTTAGGGAAACCCATAAGACGATGTCCCCAGTGAAGTCACCATTTTCTGTTGCGGTGAAATTTTGATGTCAAGCTATTGATTAACTTGAATCTTAATTCATTTACAACCGGTCTTTGATTTATCCGAAGGAAAGGTTAAAGAAAGGGGAAAACCTATTTTGCATTGTAAACACAATGCGGTGAAAGATCTAGGGTTCGGGGGTTGGTTAAGCTTAGGGAAGGTATTAGCATCCTAAACCTCTGTAGTAGTCTACAGGAACCTCTTGTTTTAAATGTTGCTATTTGCTAAGTTATCTGCTTAAGGGTAATGCTAACGGTTAAGGGTGAAGAGAAAGACCTAAAGGGGTTAGTCCTAAGTATACTCGCCATGAATCGCATCTTGTGCCTACGTATCTTGGGTAGGGGATGGAATCAGAGTATTCGTAGTTCCCCTCACAGAGGGAGATGAGGAATTTCTTGACTGTGGTCAAGGTTCTTGTGGGGAAATAAACATTCGTAGGGAAGCGCTTATTTTGGAGTACGGCGACTTCTATTTCTACGTTAAAGTTCGAATGAAAGGGGTAAGGATAAGTATTCCACGGCGAGAAACTTATGTGGAGTACGATGACTCCTAATCCTAAGGCTAGGATACAGGGATGGATGTCCACGGCGGGACATCTAAGTATGAGTACGGCGACTCGGATTCTAACGCTAGGATGGGGAAATGGTAAGGGTGTGGATTGTTGAGGTGGTGAGACATGGGTGAATTGTTTTGATTTAGTTGTCTTATAATTGAAGTTAAATATTTTGAGAATTTTATGGTTAAGTTGAACATATGCTTAGAAAATAAATTAGTTTGCAAATTAAAAGAGTTATTTTATTTTTAAGATTTTTATAATGGATTAAGTCCAAGTTAAGTGGGAGATAGCTAGTTTATTTTATTTTATTTGTGAAATTAGATTAATTAACTTAAGTAAAAGAGAAAATGTTAGAGGTTAATTATTTATTCATTTTTTTGAGAAATTTTATGTCTATGTGGAAAAGTAGTTAGAAATAGAAATAACTTGCAATAAAATTAATTGGTTTTTAAATAAAAAAAAGTTATTTTTAGGCAAAGTGAAAATTAGTAAAAATATTTGAGTAACTATCAACCCCTTTTTTTAAAATTATATAACAAAGTGGATGAAAACTAAATCAATTAAATATAAGATTATTATTATTTTGTTTTTTTATTTTAAATGAATGTTTATTTGTATGGACTTTCAAAAGAGAAATGAAAATTAAATTATACCTCTAAACATTTTATATTTTTTTATTGTATAAATGGAACAAATTTAAAATTTATAATGAAATGCAATTTATCCTTGTTTATTTTTAAAACAAATTTAATTAAAATTACTTTTCATTATTTAATTATCTAAAAGACTCAATCTTTTTTTATAATTAACTTAATTTTAGATTTTTTATTTTAATTAGGTTAGTGGTTAGTGTTAGTGTAGTTAGTATTTTTTATTAATAACAATTACAAATTACAAATAAGCATAAAGAAAAAATAAATCAAAAGAAAAATAGAAAACACTAAAAGCAAGTGGGCGGGCTGGGGCGATGAGATCCATAGACCCGACCCGATCAAAAGGAAAACGGGGGAAAGGTTTCATGGAAACCCTAGAACCCCAAACTGTGGCTCTCCCTCTCACATTCTCCCTTCCATTTCCTCTACATTTTTTTCCGCCTCCTTTCAATTTCTTCAACAAACCTGTAACAAGACGAAACAAGACTCAGTGAATCCAAAACAAATCAAAGATGTTTACCCAAATAGTGTCTGCGGCAACAGCTGATTGTAATTTCCGGCGAGATGGAAAGATTTCCGGCGAGATGCGGTGATTCGTGGTGAACTGAGGGGTTCGCGGTGAGCTGAGGGGTTCACAGTGAGCAGGAATAGGTTTTGGACCGTGATTTTCGCGGCGTTAATGGCGGATTTGCAGCGAGGCGTCGGTTTCGCGAGGGAGGCGTCGAGAGGTTTCAGGAGATAAGTTTTTCAACTTTCCCTCTTTTCACAATTTAGGTCTTTCGTATTTCGTCTGGTTTCACCAATATGTGTATTGGGATGTTGTCTCTCCCCTTCATGTGAATGTGTCAGTCCCTTTTTATAAGCTGATATATCAAAACTGGATTGAAAGATAAGTTAAGAGCTTTCCAATTTGAGTCAAACATGTTTGCAACCTATTTAGATTTTCTTTCAATCTCAGAGTTCTACTTTTGGCAAGGTTTTCATGACTTCAAATTCGTTTTGATGATGGTTGGAACATGTTTGATTTGGTTTAGAAAATTTTGAATGCTGTGTTGATTGAGTTTCTGCTTTCACTTAATTTTGTCTGAACATGATTTTGCGTCTTTATGATTGGTGATTAGTCATGAATATTGGTATTATGGAATGCTGGACTTCATTTATTTTCTTTTTCTTTGCAGCAATCGAAACTTAGGGGGCCACTGTGTTGTTCAGTGTGATTATCAGACTGACAGGGCAGTCTAACTTCCCCCTCCACACTCGGTCATGTTCTGCTAGAGGCTCCCTCTTTTCATCATGATGAGTCTTGGAGAAACAACCTTTAAGCACGTTCAAAGCAGGAATTGGTGTCTCTCCCTCCATCCAGGGTAATATTGTATGGTTTATATGTGGCGAAACGTAACACTTCCGTTTAAAACTAAGGTATTTGCTCCTCACTTCTAATGTAACTCCTTGTAGATTTTGTGATGAAATGACATTTGTAAATATTTTGCAGGGGAAAGATGCATCTGCCGGCTTCGGACCTAGGTAACTTGCTCTAACCGTGAAAAGACTTGGAGGTTGTCGGTTGTTGGACCAAAGTGTGCGCATCAAAAATCCGCAACTTTGTGTTTCTTTTTCATGAATACTAAATTTACATCTTCATTATTTTTCATGTGTTGATGATGTTTTAATGACTGTTATCTTTTTTTGTGACAGGAGCTTTCCTTGATGCTTTACTGCTGGTTTTGTCCTCAACTAATAACGCCGCATTACGCTCCGTCGTAATGCTGCTGTGGCTTCTTTAAAGCAGTTGTTCATCCCATGGTTGCTTTATTAAGTGGGCTTGGGAGAAATTCAAAGACAAGTCTTCTTGTCAATAGGAGTAGAGAACTACCAATCTTGGCTCGGTTTTCATGGATTGGGAAGATAGAGTATAGTGTAAAGAAGTTGTACTTCATATCTAAATTATAACTTAGACTACGGTAAGTGGCTTTGGATATCATTGCCTTTTTGAATTTAAATTCAAATGCTCAGTTGTAATATAAAGTGCTTACACCATTTTCTCACTTTACTTGTCTCGTTTGTGGAATAACTCTGTTTCCATATTCATTAATGGTTTTTCCTAGTGTTGTGCAGGTTCCATGGAGGTTGTTGCTGTTTGTTGATGATTCTAGCAACATTGAGACCGGCAATGACACCGGCATCCTTGGTGGCTTGTCTCTAAGCATCATTAAAATAAGTTGTAACCGTAACGACAGCATCACGGATTGTCTTGCCAAGGAATGCTTCAGCAGTTTCCTTCATCTTAGTCAGAATCAAAGCACTGACTTCCTCAGGGCTGAACACTTTGGTTTCACCATACTTTATTTTGACCTGAATGTATGGTTTTCCATCCTTGTTAACAATCTTGTAAGGAACAAGCTTCATGTCTCTCTGAACTTCCTTATCCTCAATTTTTTTTTGTAAGTCTCTTAACATCAAAGATGGTTCTTTCAGGGTTAACAGCTGCCAAATTCTTTGTGAAGGTGAGAAAATACTTAGAAGGGGGGTGGAATAAGTATGAAGATAAAACTTGGAAATAAAAACTCAAGGATTTTTATCCTGGTTCGTTGAACTCAACTACTCCAGTCCACCCTATCTAGAATGATTTGCCTTTCTCAAACAAGGATTTAATCCACTATTTAGTCAACTGATTACAATAGTAAGCACTAAGAACAACTGTTCAAAGTCTTCTCAAGAACTACTGATCATAACTGGATCTTCTTAAGGTTCTCTTACAATCAAATGTAATAATAAATACAAGTGTTAAAATGCTTCTAATAAAGCTTTATCACAACTATGATTTTTCACTTAAGTAAGAACAATGAAATAATTCTAGCAAGAATGTATGAGTGTTATGAGAGCTTAGTTATGAATTCTTTTCAAGTATATTCGTCAACTGAAGAAGATGAGTGGAGACTTGCTTTTATAGGCACAGTGATCCAAGAGCTTTTCACGTTGAGAATAGTGTACCAAAAGGCCTGAGCCTTTTTGTCTTCACATCATGTGACCTTTCCTAGAAGAAGAATGCACAGAGAAATCCTTTTTGTCTGTGTTCTTGTGTCTAGCATAAATAAGGAAAGAGTCGTTTGGTTATTCCAACGGACATAATCTTTGAATTCTTCTTCAACAATTTTCAGCAAGAATCATCAGAGTCTAAATTGATCAGAGCCTTCTGATGTTCATCAGAGTTTTCTAAATCAGAGTCTTTGCAGCAAGTGTGCTTTTAGCGTGTATAAGTTCAGAGCAGAGTTTTGGGTCAGATACTCAGTACTGGCAGCGTTAGTACTATCAGAGTCTTCTGAAGTAACTGTGCTTGAAAACTCTTCATACAGAATTCTTCATCTCTTCAGATGCTTCTGGCTTTTGCTTTAGATGCTTCTGTAGCTTCTGCTTTAGATTCTTCTGTAGCTTCTGCTTCAGATTCTTCTGGAGCTTCTGCTTCAGATTCTTTTGGAGGCAGCGCTCAGAATCTTCTGGAGGCAGCGTTCAGAATCTTCTAAGAGATGCTTCTGATGCTTCAGAGCCTTGCATATTTCTTAAGTTCAGATCTAATTTGCTTCTGGAGTGATATTTACTTAGACATCTGCAGCAAACATTCTCAAGCAAATTTTAGAGTATATAATTCTTAAATACAAAATTTCATAATAGTTATCATCAAAACATAGAGATATTATTAAGAACCAATCTGTGTTCTAACACTTTGCAGCCTCACCAATGAGTCTTTCACTATCAATGAAAGAAACCCATGATGGAGTGATACGGCTACCTTGGTCATTGGCTATGATTTCAACATGACCGTTCTTGTAAACACCAACACACGAATAGGTTGTTCCAAGATCAATCCCAATAACTGTGACCGGCGTGAAGACAATGGAGCCATGGTGGTTTGTTGTGATTAAAACCTGTTAATGAATTTGAAATTGTTCTTTCATGCTTTTGTTAACAGGAATGAAATTGATGGGTGTTAGGGGCTGCTATGTCGTCATGAAGACAACCTTCAAATCCAACACGTATCATTAACATTGCGAGAGTAAAATACTTTTATTTTCATGGTTTTGGTGTAGTTAAGCTTTGGCAACCAATAACTACTAAATAACCGGCAATTTGCAGGTGCCTTCGCGGACGTCAGGAAGAACACTTCAACTCAATTGGATTACAACGGCGTGTACACTTGCCGATATTATATTCAAAATCAAACCGTTCACCGGTGGTTACCCATGTATAGCAGTGGGAATTCCTTCTAACTTCTCCAAAATAGTTAATATCTCACACCATTTTTAGATTAATTCCTATCTGAAATGAAAACTCTGCAGCAAAAACCTTTTTATTGAAAGCTGGCGGGAGTGATCCGAAGAATGGAGAGGTTTCGAAACATGAAGAAATGCGCACTCGGCAGCAGCTAACTCGCAAACGACGCAGGTGGATTCAAGGCAAAAGTAATCCTGTCAAAAGAAAATCTGATGGCCTGCTGCTTTGGAGAGAATGAATTTCAGTCTTTAATACTTTTTGTCATTTCAACTTTGATTTCTACCTTATGGATAAACTTCTCCTTATGTTTTAGAAATCCAGCTGTAAATTCAACGTGTAGACTTTGCACTTAGGACCTAATTGTCCTGACAAAAGCAAATGGGATTCCAAATCCTTACACTCTATCTTGTAAAACTTTCCTTAAATCTTGAAATGATAATTTGAATGTAAGTTTGAAGCCTTGGAACTTCTGAGGACCTTGATAATGAGTTGAAGCTGAAATTATGAGTGAATTTGATCATACGTCTTGAACTTTTCTTCATGCCAACAATTCTTTAGAGAAATACTCCTAAGCAAAGCTAATTGAAACTTTAATCAACCTCTTACACAAGGATTCCGCGAATTGGTCTTCCTTTACCAATGAGTATGAGTCTTAAACACAACTAGCCTCTTGAATATGGATTTTATTTGGATTTAGCTGAGACTTTGATGACAACCCATGAAACTCTTTTGTCACTTGCAGCATATCCTGGCATTGGATTCTTGGATTTTAAACGTGAAACAAAGCTCATGAGATTTAAAGGCTTGAATCTTAAGAATTTAAAACAAACTTTCCTCTATTTTTGACACTCTAGAATCTTGTAATGAGACGCATATATTATACACCTTTATCTTGAAAGATTTTTGAAATCGAAGATACCCCCTTGCCGTACAACACACCACAATACTTCGTTTGATCCCCAGACAAACATCCTTGTATTGACCATGAGCTCATAAAATAGAAGCATGTCCTTCTCTCATATCCACCGAGTCTCAGCGTGTCTCATAAGAGAGTTGCCTTCTGATGGGCATACATACGAGGGATTTATGACCGACAAACTTTCTTCAGCAAACCTGCAAAATAAACATAAACTAGATAAAACGGTTAGTTATGCATAGATGATAGACCTGAATGACATGCGAAATGATCCATGAATCTAAGGGTAAAATTTGGGGTATGACAATGCTTTTCTAAGCTCTAAACTATCAAAAATGAAAGTTTGATGAATTGGGAACAAATACACTAAAATATAACCTAAAAAAAAGTGTTTTTACCCCTTTAAATGTGTTGCTTCCCAGATTAATTCTCCCGACGGAGTAACGGTTCACCTAGAAAGCAAAGGCGGCATTTTCTACTGCTTCTGGAACTTCTGGCTCGCGCCTGGCGAGCTCGGGGTGAGAACTGACAACAACAAAATTCAGCATCTTGGTTTCTTCATAACTTTCGAACCGTAACTCTGTTTGAGGCCTGGTTGGAAGCGTCGGAAAGCTTATTCAATGCTCTATCTAACAATAAATAAATACTAATGCTTGAATACCTACAAATGTGAGATAAAACCAATTAATATCAATGATATTTACACGAAAATACTAGTATACACTAAATATACACTTTTACATACAAAGTGGGGTTTTATTCAAGGAATTCAATACAAATGAATTGATAAGTTCCGCAAAACTACTACTCAAAACAAGACATTATGGCAGTTATATGGCATTCTTCAATGTTTTCATTCCTTTTTTCTTTGTTTATGTTGTTTATGCTAAAGTCAATATGAGAGTACATGTTTCATATGTTTTAGGTTTAGATTTGCATATGCATATGCTTAAGTTTTTGGATTAGATTTTGGTGTGTCATTCATATTATTGTACGTGTATAAATTTCAGAAGTTCTTATGGATCGTAGTTCGATGAAAACCAATAGATTAGGCCCGGTTTATGAGAACGAAGTTCTTGAATTCTTTGAATACGCTGATAAACATCTTCCCGACAATAATGGTATCTTTTATTGTCCTTGTGATGTTTGCGCAAATATAAAAAAGGGTACAAAGAAAGAAATATTCCATCACCTATGTTGTGATGGTATATGTCAAAATTATATAATATGGACGTGGCATGGTGAGATGGATAAAGAGGAAAGTCGGGCGTCACAAAGTCAAAGAGTGGATGAAGATTAATATATGGAAGATCAACTAGAGGATATGTTCCATGATATTGGGGAATCTTCTTTTAAGAATTCTCATATTTATGATGCTTTATGTAGTGATAAAGACACCCTTTTATATAAGGGATGCACAGATTTTACACGATTGTCGGTGATATTAAAGTTGTTTAATTTGAAGGAAAAATGGATGGTTGGATAAAAGTTTCACGGAATTACTTGAATTGCTAAAGCAAATCTTACCAGAAGATAACAAATTGTCTGATCGTTGCTATGAGGCCAAGAAGATATTATGTCCAATGAGTCTGGATTATATCAAAATACACGCTTTCCCTAATGATTTCATATTATACCGAAAAGAGTATGAGGACTTGTATCAATGTCTAAAATATGGTGTGTCGCGTTACAAGTTGAAGGCCAACAATGGTGATGACAATGATTATGACAATGTTAGTAAGAAGCATCCTCCTGCTAAAGTGTTATGGCACTTGCCAATAATTTCACGATTTAAGAGACTTTTTTCTAATTCGAATGACGCAAAGAATCTTAGATGGCATGTAGATGAAAAGACTCGTGATGGAAACATTCGCCATGTAGCTAATTCATTGCAATGAAAGAAAATTGATCGTTGTTTCCGGATTTTGGAGTTGAGCCAAGAAACCTTAGGCTTAGGTTTGCCACCGATGGAATAAACCCTTTTGGTAATCTGGGCACTAATCATGCTCCGTGGTCTGTTTTTCTCACTATCTACAACCTATGTCCTTGGTTGTGCATGAAGCACAAGTATATACTATTAAGTACAATGATTTCTGAACCACGACAACCTGGTAACGACATAGATGTTTATCTAAGTCCATTAATTGATGATTTACGAATCTTGTGAGATGAAGGCGTTGAAGTTGATGATGCATATTCTGGGGAAAAGTTTAAAATGCGTGCAATGTTATTTTGCATAATCAATGACTTTCCTATTTACGATAACTTCGCTAGATATAGTGTCAAAGGACATAGAGTTTGTCCTATATGTAAAGATAATACTTGTTATCACCAACTTAAGCTTGGAAAAAAGACCGTTTACCTTGGGCATCAAAAATTTCTAAAACTCGATAATCTTTATCGTAGATTGCAGAAGGCTTTTAATGGAGAGCAAGAGTTTGATGAGGCTCCTGAACCTTTAACCGGGGATGAAGTTTATCAACAGAAGGAACACATTAATGTCGTCTTTGGGAAGAGAGAAAAAGAAAAAAAGGGCAGTTGCGAAAAATATATGGAAAAAGAGGTCCATCTTCTTTGATCTTCCAGATTGGTCAAGTCTTGATGTTAGACATTGTCTTGATGTAATGCGCATGGAGAAAAATGTGTCTGATAGTTGTCACGGTGAAAATCGGATACCAAACTATTGATTAGTTTGAATCTTTAATTCATTTTGCAACCGAACTTTGATTTGTCCAAAGGAAGAGATAAAGATCGAAATTCCCACAATGCAATGCAAATGCAAGGTTTAGAGAGTTATAGGTTCGGGGGTTGGTTAAACTTAGGGAAGGTGCTAGCATCCTAAGTTTCTGTAGTACTCTACAGGAACCTCTTGTTTTATGTTTGTTTATTGCTATGTGTTTATCTGCTTAAAGGTTGAAAGACTTAGGGGTTTATTTCTAAGTATACTCGATAAGATACCGCATCTTATGCCTACATATCCTTATGGGAGTGGAATCAGAGTATTTTATAGTTCTCCTAAAGGATTTGAGGAGTTATTTGAATGTGGTCAAAGTTTCTACGGGTTTAGGGTAGTTGGTTCATTGATTTTAGGAGAAAAGGTGAGTTGTCATTTTAAGAGAGATTTAACCGCCACAAGTTGTAGGAAAATAGTCTTTGCATCCTCTTAAGAGAATGGCTCAAGTACTCGGGTAGGGATCGACGAGGTATGCCTCTATCTCTCTTAAGGCAAAGTTCCTACGAGTTGATTGTATTGTTGTGGGGTGGAGATTCTATCTCGCTTAAGATGATTAACATCTATTCTCTAGTGTTTGAATGTGTTGTATTGAGTTATTGATTGTTTATTTCTATGTTGTAAAGGATAACAGTCCTTCCTATAGGATAGGGTCTACCCTAAGAGATCGACTTGAATGGGATCAAGGATCATGTGGGAAAATGATGCAAATGATGCATACACACGATTGTTGAGATCATGCGCAGATTCTTCCTTTGGACGGAATGCGGTGCGAGAATATAAATGCGATAATATTTAAATTGCGGAAGATAAATTGCTGAAAAGGTAAAGCCATACACATACGCATGAAAGCGCTGAAGTGTGTGAGAGTGAATTGTGTATGTGAGGTGCACGATTGATTTTATGCGAAGTTGATTTATTTTTAGTCGAATTGATTTTAAAGGGAATGTTGAGTTGATTTTATATGTGATTTTTAAAAGAAGTTGAATTATTTTAGGTGAGGTTAATTTGAGAAATGTTGATTTTATTTTAGGAATTTATTTGATTATATTAAAAAAGACTAGTTTTGAGAAATTATTTTAGGGGGAATATATTTAAAAGAAGGGTTCGGTTATTATTACCAAATGTTATTTAAATTATAAAAAAAAAGGTTTTTCTTGTCATGAAAGTTTATTAAAGGTATTATAACATATTATTTTATTGATAAACTAAATAGATCATAAGGCGAAAATAGTTTAATTATAAATTCTCTATTATAAAAGTTAATATTATTAAAAAGTGTTCTTAATTATAAAACTAAAGGTTGATTTTAAAAGGTTTGATTACTACATTTCTAAGTTATTTAAAAAGAGTTTGAATAAATGTTATATTGTTAAAGGAATTAATAAAGTAAAAGGTTGATTTAATTAATAAAAGAAACTTACTAGCTTTTTTATATTTATAAAAGAGTCTAATTATAATTAGATTAAGAATTAATTATTCAAAGAAAGGTTAATTAGTAGGATATTATTTATTTAAGAAAACTGATTTTTTTTTTATTTAAAAAGGGTTGATTATTAGTTGATTAAAAAGGCCAGGTTAAAGGAAGAGTTAATCGGTAGGTTAACGGGTAAATCAAAGGGATTAACAGGGAGATTAAAGGTCAATTAAGGGGTTTGAACGGATAGTGTGTGTGTGTGGCTGGCAAGGGTATAGCGTGTGTGTGTGCATACAATTACAGAATTACAACAGGAAAAGAAATTTAAAAAAAGGAAGAACAAAACCTTAGCCCCTTCGTATCCCAAATCGGAAACCGCCTCACCTCTCTCGATCGCTCCCTTTCGTCTTCGATTCACACAATCCTTTCCGTTTTTGTTTTCATTCTAAAACCTGTAACAACACATCAGAGTATCAATAGCATAAGAAAGTTTAACACGAATGAGGTTTTTTTTACCGAGAATTGGGAGCGGTGGCTGGTGATGACTCGTGCGGCGAAATGGGGGTTATGTCCATCAAATCTGCGGCGCCGGTGATGTTTCGCAGTGGCCGGAGGTGGTTGCGCCAATTGAGGTAAGTTTCTCCTTTACTCGAACTCTGTTTTCACACCTAGGGTTTTTTCTGAATGATCTCCTCTTCTTCTCATTCATCTTATATAGACTTTTGAGAATTAATTGCTGGAAATCTGATTTAAAACGTTTTGAAGGTTGATTTGGACTTTCTGTTTTAGGATAAATCAAATTGAAAACTTTCCTTTTCCAAATGATTGTAGTAATGACTTGTTAATCTTCTAATTTTGTGATTCAATTGGGGATGGATTTGATTTGATCCTGAATAGAATCTCCAATCTTCAAGGAATATTCCCTAACCGTTTCTTTTGATCGTGACTTGGCAGGTACAGGTAGCAATTATTTGGGCCAAAGGAGATTAACAGTCTAGAGTAACAATAATTCGATTCTTTGACACATGATGCATTTTGCTATGAGCTTCAGCCAATATGCTTTGTAACGGACTTCAATCACGCTGAGTACTCCTTGGTGAAGGTTCACACGAAAATGCTGGTGATGAGCTAGAGCTGTTGTAGTTGTTGTGCCTGTCTGTGGTTGGCTGTGGCCTTGCGGAGATTTAATCATGGTCTGAAGTTTGAGGCTGCTCGTGGCTCTAACCGTTGTGACTTTAAGTAGTTTTGTGGAACTCTGTCCGTTACGTCCGATGATGAATGATCTGAGGGCTACATCTGTTTCGACTCATCTCTTAAGTTTCACGTTGTCTTTGCAATATTGTTATTGATAATGTTCGATGCCCTCCTGTTGCGGATGTTGAACTTTCGTTATTAATATTGTTGTAACCGATGTACTTGTTGTTGACGCTCATAATTGATATTACTTGCAGCCTGTATCTTTGATGGTTTCTCTGTTGTGGATGTTGGCTCACAGTTGGTGTTTGTAGTTGCCAACGTTCTTCTTTTTTCTTCAGGTTGCTGCTGGTCAGTTTAGAATCCACTTGGTTTTAACTTTGGGTGTCGAGAAGAGTATAATGGTGATGATGACGTGGTGGTCTGAACCGTGAGCTAGGACCGTCGTTGCCTTCTGAAAATCTTTGCTGCTTTCAAACTATGTCGAAACTGTTTTGAAATGAGTTGTTTTTGCTTAGCCTTTGATTATTCCGGTGTTCGGTAAGGAGTCGATGACGGTTGCGGCGGTTGTCCTCCTAGCCGCCCGAATTTCTGCCCGATGATGAATGATCTGAGGGCTACGGATTTCTTACTTTTGGAACCTTTGAATTGTTTCCTTATTGTTCGTTTGCATCCAATTGACTACTGCCTGTATATGTTGGTGCTGTGAAGGAGCTTGCTGTTGTGTTGTGATGCCTACAGTCCATGTTGTTTCTCCTCTCTTGCGGTAATAGCTTGCCACTGGCTTGTGTCTGATGTGAGTATTGCTCATGGGTTGCGGCCTTGAATCTGCAGCCTGTAGTTGTCTGCTGCAGTCTGCTATTGTTTCGATGTTTTAACTGATGTAACTGGTGTGGCTGATTGAGATGGGTACCTATTGCTGTTATTATGCTAAATTTCCTCTTCTTCTTCTTTTCAGGGACCTGTTGATAGTGCAGAATCTGCCGGTACTAGCTTTTTGGGTTTGAGAAAGGTTTCAAGACGGTAGTGAGGACTTACATGGTCTGAACCGCGATGTTGTTGTTTGAATGCAGTTGTTGCTGGTGAATTACGTTGAGTTGTTGGAAACAGTTGCCTCTTATTCGAAATTCAAGCTTCTCAGTGCTCAGTAGGGAGTTGGTGACAACCTCGGTTGTCGCCCTTCCAGCTGCTCGAAACTCCGCCCAATGATGATTCAAAGCTGAGGGCCGAGACTATCTCATCTTATCTCTTTCTCAATTTGCATTCCTAACGGTATTCTAATAATCTGCTGCAGTTATTAATTCTAATTTGTCTTGCAGGTTCTTATCTTCAAATGTAAGCTGATGACTTCGGTTGTCTGAAACACTTGGTCTTTTGCTGCCGACATGAGGGCAGGCGACAAGTCAAGATGGTCTGGTGTTGGTATCAACCTTATGAAACTCTTGAGGATGGATACGAGGCTGCCCCGGTTGGTTCAATGTTTTCAGCGGCGTGTTGCAAAGTTACGACAACCGTAAGTATTGGACGAGGCTTGTTTACCAGTACGACAATGGTGGTAGCACACAACTCATACTCGGCTTGTAAAAACGTCAGAAAATGCTTGTGAACAAAACTGGTTGCTGATGTAGTCTTTGTGAATTGCTTAATAGCATGATACCCTGATATTATCCACATGTGATCGAGGGTGTAGTTAAGGTTGCAACAGGATGTTTTAATTTTGAATAACTTCAAAAGTTATTACATTTGTATAAGACCTCAATTGTATAAGAATAAACACAGGTGTATTGTAACTCCACTTTGGTGACCATAATCTCATTACGTGGCTTTTCTTTGATTTGAATACATTTTGAATTGGTATTGTGATATACTTGGCATTTGACTTTATAGACGAGTCCTTCTATGGCTCATAAACCAAATAAAATTGAAATTAGATCATGGTTCCAACTAAATAAATCCACTCCTTGAAGATAATCCGGCCTCGCAGACTTTAAAATCAACTCGAAACACATCTTATACCCATAAAAAATCCACTTGAAATGGTGAAAAGTCCCGGATGGAAATAACATAGTAATGTTGACTTCAAGTGATTTGAAATTTGTAACCTCAATTATGTGCTTCTTTAAATAAGTACTTCAAAAGGAATTCTTCCAAACTCAAAGTGTATTAACCTTTGATGAACAGTACCGAAAAGATAGTTTTAAATCCCTCTTGGATGAGTTTGAACGAAAGAAGCATCCAGACCCATGCTCCAAATTCATCTTTGAAAGTATTTGGTCCATAATAACCGTCCTTTAGCAGGATCAATAAAGAGGAAGCCCTAAATGCTCACGCCCCTTTTTTTTCAAATCAGCATTCACAGGTTGCACCTTAGCGGTGCCGTAATTGAGAGAAACTGCATCTGCGCAAACTGGTCAGTCGCGATAAACACGCATACGAAGGTATAAAGCTGACAATGTAGGAAAACAAAGAAAGAGATGTGATCTTAAGGTCAAAATTAGGGTGTGACAGATGCCCCTATTTAAGTTACTTCTATCCAGAGATATGGAGATTGAACTCTCCGTCTCGACGAGATAGGAGGGACTTAAATACAAACATTGCACGAATTTTGGCCTTAAGATGCCACAAAAATGCGAATGATGTGCAATGATATGGAAATGCAAGACAATACGGTTTTGTGAGGAAAAGATGTCACAGGGGATGAACTGGGTGCAACATGCTAGACAAAAGAGCAACAAATTCCACGAAGCGGGACTCCATGGAGACAGGAGACAATCACCGGTGGGAAATCTCTAGAAGTATAATAATAAATCAAACACCAAGGGTATGGCGATTTAGGCAATAGGTGAGAAATTTGTGATCGAAGGGTAGCTTGTTACCAACATGTAGTGGTCGGTAATAATCCAAATGAATTTCCTTGATCGAGTCAAGTAGTTTAGTCTTGTTTCGTATTCTTTTTCTCTTTTTCCTTATTTATGTCTTTTCCTTTTTCTTCATGTATTATTTTGTTTTTGTTGTCTTCGAAAGTAAAATTATGTAGACCTCCCCACGCCTCATGATCAGGATACCATGAACGGGTCTTAGCCCTGAAAAACGCCTCCCCACGCCTCATAGTCTGGGTACCATGAACGGGTCTTAGCTCTGAAAGACGCTTCCCCACGCCTCGTGATCTGGGATCCATGAACGGGTCTTAGCTCTGAAAAATGCTTCCCCACGCCTCGTGATTTAGAATCCACGAACGGGTCTTAGCTCTGAAAAACACTTCCCCACGCCTCATAGTCTGGGTACCATGAACGGGTCTTAGCTCTGAAAAACGCTTCCCCACGCCTCATAGTCTGGGTACCATGAACGGGTCTTAGCTGTAGAAAAACGCTTCCCCACGCCTCGTGATTTAGAATCCACGAATGGGTCTTAGCTCTGAAAAACGCTTCCCCACGCCCCGTGATTTGGAATCCACGAACGGGTCTTAGCTGTAGATGGTAGATGTCGTTGTAGATGTTGTAGATGTAACTGTCAATGTAGATGTAGAACTTCTTGGCTGTGAGCCAAATGTGTTGTAAATTGTAAAATTTCTTGGCTGTGAGCCATAATGTATTGTAGACTGCGGAATTTTATAGATGTAACTTGTAATGTATTGGATGTTTGTGAAACTTCACCGGGGATCTTCAGGAGAGATGTGAGCCAGATGTGTTGTAAAGTATGTCTCCTCGCATAAAGGGAGACTACTGTGATGAACTCCTTCGACTCCTCTGGGGGGATGCCGCTTGATGAGATAAATTCGTGTGATGAACTCACTGGGGAATATGTTCCTGAGGAGTATCTTACTTGTTGTAAAAATGTGTGAATTTTCAAAATAAAGAGAAATGTCTGTAATGTCTTTGGCGGACTTCTCTGATGGATTTATGAAGCGATGCCATTTGACGAGTCAATAATGTTGAAGGGCCCACTGAGGGTAGATGAACTATCTTGTAGAAACTGTCGTTTATCGTTTTGAATAAGATCCTGATCAAAACGAGTTGCTCAAATAAAGAGATTGTTTATGGTCCAAATGTAGCTGTTCGAGAAAATCATGTGATGCTATTGTTGAAGAAAGATCTGCCTTCATGAATATTCTTCCTGGGGAATAGAGTGCAAAATAAATGCACACTTAATCCATGTTCAAACATCGGAGATTATCCATGATGTGATTGCCGAAGACCAAAGTTTAATTCGGGAAGTAGCCGAAGAGATACTGCCAAGCAAGACTCGACCATTGATGCATGTGTCGCTACTGCGAAAATCGGCGCCGGCTATGACAGAAGAGTCGCCATCGTGCGTTATTTATCCCACAAAAGGGAAAGGAAACACTCAGAGTAAACCTAATGCAAAGAGGGAAATGAATGGTCATCGTAACCAAATCCTAGATTCGGGAGTCGGTTACGCAAGGGGAAGGTATTAGCACCCCTCACGTCCGTCGTACTCGACGGGATCCACGCTTGTTTTCTATTTAAGGGTGTGTTATTCTATCTACTCTACAGGTCTGGGTTAAAAAGAAAAGAAAATGACTCGGCAAAGTATCGCACTTTATGCCTACGTATTCCCGTTTGAAATGAGAAATCAGAGTCAACGTAGTTCGCCTACCTACAGGAAAGGAGGGGAAGGTTGATCGCCAAGATATCGCATCTTGTGCCTACGTACTTTCACACAGCGTGAAAGATCAGAGCAAACGTAGTTCGGGCTACGAAGAACACAGGTTTGTTCAGCTGTTTTTTATTACCTTATGAAAAGGTTTTTCTTGATTAAGAGTCCAAGCGGACAAAAATGACACTTTGATGTTTGTTTTGAATCTTTTACGAAAGAAGTGTTTTTTAGTTTGTTTGCAATCACTGACGCACTAGAGACTATGATTTGAGAGTGACTACGTCGCATGTCACCCTAAGGGTACCATACTAAGAAGCCAGATTACTGGAGAGTGACCCTCCAGCAACCTTTCCTCAAATAGCTTAAGCCTCGTAACGTACAACACGCGTTATCCTTATTACTGTGTTTTTGAATTGTTTTGAGATGAGAAAAGAGAAAGGAGCTCTAAAAAGCCTAGGGTTGAAAGGGAATAAAACTAACCTAATGTTGTCATGCATGGATAAGAATCCTAATGTCTGTCATAATTCCCTCGTGCACAGAAGAAATCAGAGATCCTAGGGGGATAAACAGAAAAGAAAACAAGCAAGTACAGTAAAATGCATGCAATGCAGCAATACAAGCGAGGCAAGGGAGTCCCACTCAACCTCGAACCTGGGAAAACAACAGGCAAAGTGAATCAACATTCACCTCAAACCTAGGGGGCAAGCTACACAAGCCGACAAACAATACAAAAAACAAAATCCACAGTAGAGAAGGCAGCCCAAGCAGCAGCACCAATCTCCTACAGCAAACAGCAGCTCTGACAGCAACAGATGATTAACCAGCAAAAAGTTGACAGCAACAACCTTCATCTTCATGAATAGCTCCTATCTTAAAGCTTCAATAAACTTTAAATCTTCAATAGACACCAAACTTCAACAAGCTACCAGCTTAACCAAGCTCAAACCCCAGCCAGTAAACAGCTTCAACCAGCTCCTGACCTCAACAAGCTCCTAGCTTCAACAAGCAAACAAAACCCTAGCTTCAACAAGAAACCTCATCTTTATTTACCAAGCTTCAACAAGCACCTCCAAGGGAGAATCATTCAACAAGATCAAGTTGAAATGTTAAGAAGCTCAATGACAACCAAGGGAAATCACTAAGAACTCAACATTGCAAATGAAAGGTATCCTCAAAGTTCTACTCACTTGGGCATACCACTCATCCCTCCTAAGGAGAGATGGATCTTCCCAAGGAGGACTTTATGTAATTGGATAGAATAGAGGCAAACAATGCACTCTATGTTTGAAGAAACAAGTAGAACTACTCTGATGCTCTTCCTAAAACCCTAGTTTCCCTAAGCTCCTGACAAGCACTCCAACAGATGAGAAATCTTCAACTCCAAGCTCCTCTAAGCTCTCCAAAGCACCTTCAATTAGTCTTCATGATCATCCAAGCTCAAAAGCAATACCACCCTAATCTAAGGGGAACTACTGAGTTAAACTATCCAAATTAGTTCATCAGAAACACCTAGAAGTTAGTCTTAAAACTAATTCTACTTAAAATATCAAACATGATTGTAAAATCCTACAAAAATTACTAAGGGTTCCTAAACCTCTTAAGAATCTCTCATACAAAAACCAGGGGGTTAACCATTCATTTGGACATAAAACTATGCCCTAAACCTAAAGGGTATCATCTTAAAACCCTAATTCTACAACACCTAAAGTTCAATGCTCAAGACAACCTAAAATTATCTCACAAAAATATGAGAAAATTACTATGGGGACATGCATATCTAAGATATCTAGCCCAAAAATAATCAACTCAAAATTCATCAAAATCATGCAAAATCATTCACAATAAAAGCAATAAAAATGCAATAAAAATCAGCAAAATCATGCATCAACCATATTGAAAATAAAAGCAATAAAAATGCAAAAAATACAATTAAATTCTAAAATACATGAATTATGAATTTCTTAATTTCCTAAAATTCTAGACTCTCTAAAGAGTCAGGGAAAAAAAACTTGGATTAAAAAGATTAATTTTTCTATTTACTATGGATTTATTTCTATACTATATGAAAAATATGAAATTAAAAGAAAATAATGAAAAATGACAAAACTGCGTTACAAATAGCAATTAAATTCAGTTATTTCTCCAGACTGGGCCCAAAGGGGGTGCGTATAGCAAGGCGTGGCAAAGGCCCATGTGAAAATAAAATGCCACAATGCAAAACGAAAAAGAAATGGAAGGAAAAAAAATGCACAGCCAGGAATTGAACTCACGAATGCTTGGTCACTCACACAAGGCAAAGGAAAATCAATGAAAATAAAAGAAAAATGCAACAGCGGGAATCGAACAGCAGCAAGGTCGCTCCCCTTTCGCCATCAAAACAACGTCACTTTGACGTCCGGCCGCATGGCTTCATCTCGTTCGTCCGATTGGGAGACTAAGTCTCCTCTCCCTCACGATCCAACGGCTGCTGCTCTTCTTCTCCAATTGAACTTTCTGCACTTCATGAACAGTACCCCGCGCGCACACCATGGACGGCCGGCCGGAGCTTTTTCCGGCAAACTTTGAACACACATAACTCTCTCAACATTTATCCGTTTGCAACGATTCTTGAACTAATTTTGCATGAAATTTCGAGAGGAATCCAAATATACTACTTAAACAGCCTAAAAATCCACGAATTAAAAAATCCATATCTCAACCGAAAACGAATCTAATCCTAAAATCTCATTAAACATCAAATGTTTCGCCCAGAAATCATCTACAACTTAAGGTGAAACTAACCACATGATTCTAATGCATTGAAACCACATAAATTAAGAGAAAATTCAAGAAGTAAGAACCTAAGTTCGAGCTTCAATTGGAGTCGTTTCCGGCTTGATTCTTGATCCAAAACGTTCCAGATCCAATGAGTGATGATGTTAGAAGAAGATTGAATCCTCAATTGTGCTTGAAACGGCTTCTAACAGAAATTCACTCTTTCACTTTTCTTCTTCAAGCTTCAATGGTGATATTTGCTTTCAACCCCAATCAATCACCAACCTTGTTTCTGATGAGCTCCTAAACCTTTATAGGATTGTTTAGAACCTTCTAGAGCTCAGGCCCAAGCCCAAAATTAAAAATCCAAGTCCAACTTTTCTTCAAAATTTTGGTTATGGTAATGCATGAAATTGGCTTCATAGCTTGCATTGGAAGCTTTGGATGACTTACATATTCCATTTGGAATGAATTCAGCCCAAAAGGAATCTCCACATTGCCTTTGTGAAGGAATTGTGTGATGTAACTTTTATGTGAAGAAATCTTGTGAAAGGCCATGAAGCACACTTCAAATGAAAATTCCACAATTTCCAATGTTTCTAAAACATATTTTTTGATTAAAATGAGTGGTTATTTGACTTGTTTTGGACCCATAACCATTTATTTCAATTTCCCACCAAAATTGCCTTTGAATTTCTTCCTTATTCAAACCACTTCACACCAATCTTTGATATGAGCCAAAACAATTCACCATGAGTTCTTGGTTATCTTAAAAACCACATTTTAAACAAGTTCCATGTTGAACAAACATCCATTTGACAAGTGCAAGTTGGAGATTTTGGCCCATGCTTGAAAATGACATATAATCACCAATAACCAAAATACCCCTGGCTTGCTAAGGTCATAACTAGAGTTCTACAAATACTATCAAGGACTTATAGTACTCTATGGAAATATAAGATCAATATCTACAACTCTTATGTTGGCCAAGAATCCATTTGAAAACTCCTTGAAGGGAAAAAATTGCTTGGAAGTCAAGTGACTTTCACAGATAAATTTCAGTGTACTCTGATGACCTGTAATTTGCAAGGACCATAACTTGAGTTTTATAAATCCTCTTGAGGACTTCTAGTAATCAAATTAAAGGTATTGAGAATATCTACAAGTTTCATGTTGGCCAAAGATCCATTTGAAACTTGTATTTTGACTTATGTGGCTTTGAAGTTAGGCACTAAACAAGGGATTTTACACTGAAACCCTAATTTAGCAACTTCCCACCTTCTTGATCTTTCTTTGCTTAATCTTAGCACAACAACACACATGTATCAACATACCAATCCATGAATCCCATGACTTCAAAGTAGGCTTTGATGCTCTCCCATAACTCAGTTGAAATGGGGTTGACCCAGATGAAACCCTAGTTGACTGCACTTCGAATGTGGCTCTTGTACTTGAGTCAATGACTTGTCTCAGCTTCAATATTGCTCTCTAGGCATCCCATGAGATCCATACACCTCAAATTCACATTCCATGTTTCACACCCCACTGATGATTCTCAATATTCCTCAAGATAAGAGCAAAACCCACATGTAGACACTCAAACTTCTCAAGACTTCAAATCGCTTCTTGATGGCCTAGATGACTTTCAAACTTGGATAAGACCTCTTGCTAGGCTCTTCTCTTGATAGACATCCTTGATCCCTTGTTGGAGGCATGCTATGCTATGATATGCAAATGATTAGACTATGTACATGATGTAACTATGCAAATGAAATGCAATGAAACATAAATCAGGCAAGAAAAGGTTGAGCAAATTTTGGGGTGCAACAGCTGCCCCTATTCAAACGGCTTGGACCCGACTGGGTGAAGAGCGAACGACCTTCAAACAATCGAGGTACGAGACAGTTGAATACCAAAGAACCCGAAAATTTGCCAACCGCAGAAATAAACTGCACAACTGCTTGGGGAACGACATTCCCTATCTGAATCTGGTTGTTACGGCAACAACCGATCTAACGTCTGATAATAATTCTGATTTCAACTTCAACTACTTATGTAACGTTGTTGCACCCCAAAATTTGACCAACATTTATTTACCCATCAAGAGTTATATGAGACTTTGAATCTAGCCAAGAAGGTTGTTCAAGTGTTCAAAGGTTGATACCTTTGTCAGAAAACTCAAGGGATCCTCAGAGGGATTGGTTGAAACCAAGGTTGTGGGTCTCATAACTTGAGAGTTGTGGGAGCTCCTCAGATGATTCTGAGACTGTGAGGATGGAGTTGAGGCTTTTAGAAAGCTTATGAGATGTCTTTAAAGCCATCATTAAGCCTAGAGAGGTCATTGTACAAGAATTTAGAAGATTCAGCCATGAGTGGTGGAATTAGGGTTTGACTGGGTCAACCCTAGGTCAACTGATGATTTGGAGAGGGTTGAGACCTAATCCAAGAGCCATGTGATCATGGAATGATGCATTGAGATGCTATAAGGATGATTCCTAAACCAACTCATCATGACTGAGGAGTTTGAGAAGTTTCAAGCTAGGGTTTCTAAGGATTGACAGTATAAAATCCCCTAGTTTGATCCCTATCTTCAAGGCAGTTTAGCTCAAGATGTGATTGTCATATAATCTTCCCCATAACATGAATGTTATAGAGCTTGTTCTTAGCTTTAATTTGAGTAGTATAAGTCCTTGATAGGATTTGTAGAGCTCAAGTTATGACTTTGACAAATTACAGGTCATCTGAGGTATGTGAATCTGGGTCCTTGAAAGTCACCCAACTTGCACCCAACTTTTTCCCTAGTAGGATGATTCCTATGAACTCTTGGTCAACATGAATGTTGTAGAGCATCTTCTTAGCTTTCTAGAGAGTACTAGAAGTCCTTGATAGGATTTGTAGAACTCAACTTATGGCTTTGACAAGTCAAGGGCATTTTGGTCATTTGGAGGTTATAGGTCATTTCAAGCATAAGGCCATATCTCCTACTTCCAAGCTTCAAATGGAAAAACTTCAACATCAAACTTGCTTAGAATGATGTTTTAAGGCTATTAGGGAGGTCATGAGATGTTGAAGAGGCTTGTATCAAAAAGTGATGAAAATGGCCTAAAATGGAGGCATAAGTTAATTAAGGTGAAATTGAAAATTGGAAATCACAAGTTGTACATCCAAACCATGTCATATAATAGGTCATTTTGACTCCAAAGGACATTCTAAGAACAATGGTTCAGCCACAATTTTGATTTGGGGCTTAGATCATAGGGCTGCTTTGGAAATGGCTTACTTGCATATTAAGGTACCAAAGCAAAACTCAAGAAAACTCAATAAGCAAGTTGGTTAGGCATTGTAACATATCATAAATCTCATATGGGGAGAATTTCAAGTCAGAATCAAAGGTTACAAGAGGCTTGGCATGAGATAGCATATGGTGAGAAGTGAAATCAAAATGTCATGACATGAGAAGTTCAAATACTCATTGGATGGTCCTAGATGGTTCTAGATGATTCTAAACCACTCTATATAACATGTATAACTTGCTCAGATGCAAGGTTGGTGAGAATTGGTGCAGAGAAGAGAGAGTGAGATCAAGAATCTTCCATTGCAAGTCAAGTTTCATTTCTTCATTCTTCTTCATTTCCATTCATTCTTTCCATTCAAACACATTCCATACATCATAGTGAAGCTGTGCAGATTGAATTGAGATCAAATCCATGGTGAATTGAAGAGTTGGTGATTGAACTTTCAAGGTAGCAAGTCAGAATCGAATTCTGAGATTGAGGCTTCCTCCATCAAAATTGTTGCAAACAGTAGCAAGATTGGCATCTAGGGAAACTTTCTGAAGAGTTTCAAGGTCTGAATTGGTGGATTTCATCATCTGTTCATCAAGATTAACCAGGTTTGCAAATTCTTCCCTACACCATGTTTTAGGCATAATTAGGTTAATTTGTTAGTGTAGAAATGTTAGAGACCAATAAGAGATGGATTTTGGAGAGTTAGGGATCAATTGGTGAAGATTGAATTATGGACCCCATTTCTTTGATGGCCAAGAACTCGTGCTATATTGAGATATAGAATGAACTAGACATCAAGAATCAATCAGGGTGAGGTGATGAGTGATCTGAGATAGTTAATTGCAAGAATTGTTGAGATGGAAGTTTGAGTTCATTTTTGATCTTGAATCGTGTTTCATGTTAGAGGAAGTTTCAGTTGATTTTAAGAGTACGATTGTGTTCAGCATGAAAAATGGAGTATGTTAGTGCTTTGTATTGTTGATTTTGAGCAAGGAATAAGGGAGCACGAATGGAGGGAAATTTGCAGGTGAAGCTCTGTTTCCATGGTGGAGTAGCTTCAAACCCTAGCTGAAGGTTGAAGACAACCTCCCAGCCCTCAGATCCAGCTTGACCCCTTGACCCTCGTTTGATCCAACGGCCCGTGTTCAATTTCATTTGGGAGGGAATTCTGAAACACAATGAAACGTTGTGTTTCATTAAAAGGAACTTTGGGCTGGATTGCTTCCCACACCCCCTTCACGAGGCCCAATCAATTTTAAACTGAAAATCATTGCTATTCTCACTGTGGTTTTTTCTTTTTCTTTATGTTTTGATTTGATTTTCTGACTGAATTGGGCTTAGCGCTAGTTACTTTCTGAACCCCCCATTCTGGGCCCATGCGTGTATTGAACTATATTTGGTTACTAGCTGCACCCCATCTCTTAATATTTTATTTTATTTTCTTCCATTTTATTTCAATCTTTAAAAAATCATAATAAATGGAAAATTAAGGATTTTTTAATGGGAATTTTTGCTCCCATTTCATATTCATGTCTAGAAAATTATCAAATACAAATATTGTCATTTCACGCATTTTTAGTATTTTTTGTGTATTTTCTACTTTTATTGCATTTTATTTCTTTTATGTTGATCCATGAATTTGTAGAATTTTGTTTAGGTAGTTCCCTTAACATTTTTAGACCATTCTTTTTAGGATAGTTAGATATAAGCTTTAGCTTCCCCCTGGATTTATCCCATAATTTTGTGATGGATTTTAGGATAGTTTTGATTAGATGACATTAGGTTGTGTAGAATTAGGTCAAACTTCAACATAGGTCCATAATAACACTAGAATTTTGGGTTTTTAGGACAAATTAGACTATGGGACATATAGGGCATTAAGGGTAGGTATGTAGGATCCCTTAGAAATTATATTAGGATTTAATATAGTAGTATACTATTTTTCAATGATATTTGTAGTTGATGATTGTTTGTGTTGCCCTTGTGGGTTTGTATTTTTGTTTGCTTTGCTTTGTGGGCTTGGAGAGCTTGGTTTTGCTTGGAGTAGCATTGAGAAGCATTAAGGAGCATTGAGGAGCATAGTAGAAGACTTGAAGATGGATTGAGGAGCTTGAGAGCTTGATCTTGTTTGTTTTGTTATTGTTTTAGGGTTAGGGATTAGGAATAGTTTAGACTTAGATAACTTCTTTCTCAAACATGGATGGTATCTTTCACCTCCATTCCTCCCTATGATTCAAAGTCCTTCCATGGTATACACCTCTCTCCTTTGGAGGGATAAGTGATGGTACCTAGGAAGTAGAACTTCTGAGGGAACCACTCCTTTGATGTTGAACCCTTATAGGTCACCTTTGGTGGTCAGTAAGCGGTTCAATATCCCCAGCTTATCCAGTAAGTGATTTCCTCTGGTTTGATTGTCTTGATAGATGTTGAGCTTGAGCTTGAAGATGAAGACTTCAATGAAGAGTGTAGAAGAGGATGAATCCTTGAGTATTGCAATTCCAACTGAAGCTTGAAGAGCAGCAAGAGCAAGTTGGTACTTGAAGACCCCTGAAGATGAAGCAAAGACTGAAGGATGAAGTTGACACTTCTAAGTGATTGAGATTGATTCTGAAGAGCTGAAGCTTGAAGAACAAAGGAAGTTGATACTTACTTTAATACCTGGAGATCCTGAAGGAGCCAAGTTGGTACTTATGATTGATAGTGAAGCCTGAAGGTGGAGCTGATCAAGAAGCTGAAGCTTAAAGGAGAAGATAAGTTGAAACTTGTGTTGAAGGGTTGAAACCTGGAAAAGCAATTGATATTTGTCCAGAGTGATTGAAGTCTGAAGACTGAGTTACTGTTGGAAGAGCTGAAGCTTGGAGTTGAGAGAGGAGTTGATCTGCTTTCTTCTCCCTTTTCTTTTACTGTATTGATGTGTTTTGTTTGACTTGCTTGATGCATTAGAATAAGTTCATATCTAGACTAAGTAGAATCTAGGAGCATGATTGCACTAGAGGTTGAGTTGCTCCCTCTCCTTGTATTGTTACTGTGTGGCTTTACTTGTGGGTATTCGGTAGAGCCCAGCTCCCTTGCCCATGTGGTTTGTTTGCTTGATAGCATGATTTTATTTCATTTTATCTGTATGATTGCAGTTTACTGTTTTTGCTTGATAGCATGTTGTTTATATTTCAGTATGATTATTGTTATCCATTCTGGCTTGAGGTTGAGATGAGCTTGTGGAGGCTGAAGCCCCACACACATTTCCTCCCTCACTTGCATTGCATGCATTTTACTGTTAAGCTGATGCTTTGTCTGTTTTGGTGTATCATTGACATGATCCCTTAGGACTCTCATTTCCTTTGATAAGGAATTGATGATAGAACTTTAGGTTGAAACCTATGCATGACAATTTCTAGGAGTTCCCTGTTCAAACCTCAACCATAGGATGAATCCTTGGCATGACAACAGTAGGACTTGATAGTCTCCCTCCTAGTTTGGGCCTGTTCTCTTCTCATCTCAAAACAGTTTAAGATACAGTAATCATGAATGATTTCTTTCGTACGCTACGAGCCTTAAGCTATCTGAGAAAGGATTGTGGGAGAGTTTCTTTTCCATAGTCTGGATGTTTAGTATGGTACCCTTTGGGTGACAGGCGACGCATTCACTCTCAGGTCATAGTCTCTAGTGCGATTGAAATTGCAAACACAATAAAAAACACTTCTTTCGTAAAAGACAGGAAATAACTGTAGTTTCCTGAACTACGTGAGCTCTGATCTCTCATACCTGTTGAGAGTATGTAGGCACAATATTGATGTATTGGCAAGCTACCTTCCCCCATAACCCGTCGTAGGCCGAACTACATTGACTCTGATTTCTCATTCTCCGATGGGAATACGTAGGCATAAAGTGCGATGTTTTGCCGAGTCATTTTCTTTTCTTTTTAAGCCAACCTTGATAGGTAGATAGAATAAAACCAACCTGTCCAAGTAAACACAACAAGCGAGGATCCCGTCGAGTAAGACGGACGTGAGGGATGTTAATACCTTCCCATTGCGTAACCGACTCCCGAATCCAGACAATGGTTGCGATGACCTTGTCTTACCCTTTTTTGTCAGGTTTTTCCGATCGTTTCCTTTCCCGCTCTGAGGGATAAATAACGAAAGGTGGCGACTCTTCTGTTGTGTCGGCACCTTATTTTCGCGCAAGCGACAGCTGGCGACTCTGCTGGGGACTTCCAACGGTTCCCTGCGAGAGTCAATCCTAACGCTTGTATGTTTACTTGTTGGGTTGCGTTTATTTATCGCATTTTACTTCTCGCACTTTATTTCCCGCATTTTATATTCAGTATAATATGATTATCTGTGCTGTTGTGGGATGGGAGTTCTGATGAGTGAGAAGCCAGACCCAGGCTTGAGTGCACCATAGACTTAGAGTGGAAATTAGTGGGCGCGTGCTTGCTTTGCAGGCACTAGTGTCTCATGAAATCCACGCTCAGACGAGGTTCATCCGATTGGCTTCTCTTTCAACCCTTTGGGTTGAGACGGTTGCTGGTTTGGTGGATTGTCGACTCTGGGGACCGATCATTTGTGATTCAGCCGAGTGAGGCCGCTTCATGAGCTGGTGATGCCACACCTTCTGGGTATCGTATCACCCCTCTTGAATGTCTGTGACGCTGATGAACGCATAGGATGCCGAACTTAAGTCAGTTTAGGGCCATACCTGTGAGCAGGGTTGGGTTTATTGCATGAAACCTTGACTTTCAGACTACCTGGTTTTCTTGACAGTGAATCAGTTTTGTTGGTACCAGGGTTTCTCAGTCGCAGATTTGTCTGTTCTTGATAGAGCAGGTTTTGATCAGAGGATCTTATCATCAGGTGTATGTCTGTTCTTGATAGAGCAGGTTTTGATCAGAGGATCTTATCATCAGGTGTATGTCTGTTCTTGATAGAGCAGGTTTTGATCAGAGGATCTTATCAGCAGATGTTGTTTGTTCTTGATAGAGCATATTTTTGAGTGGGGTCTGAAGATCTCATCAGCGGCTGTATGTTTGTTCTTGATAGAGCAGATTTTTGATTGGGAGCTGAAGACCTCATCAGCAGATATTTCTTGATCCTACATCAGAGGTCCTTATTATCAGACATTTATTCTTGACGGAGCAGAATTATGATCCTATGTATATCAGATGGTGGTTCTTGGCAGATCAGATTTTGTGGTCCTACACCGGGGTTCTCTTATTATCAGATGCAGTGGTTGTTCTTGATAGAGCAAGATTATGGTTTTGTTGATACAGAATCTCCACAGCACCAGTTGCCTTGGCCTCTTATTGCATGATTGCATTTTTTCATTAGTTTGCATATTCATTTTCATTTCATTAACGTGTGTCTGTGTTGCAGGTACCGTTTTTCCCGATCCAGGATTTCTTGCCTCCTATTGTATTGTTATGGGTTCTCTGAGGAAGACCGTGGCTTACAAGTTCCCTGTCCCCGATGTGGTTAAGCTGACTGGTTTGATAGCTCTAGCAGATGATTCTGTGAGGGATGAGTTCAGGAAGTCTTACGGCAGGTTGCTCAGTTTGGTTTGTAAGCCTTCTGTGTTCGAGTTGAATGGGTTGCATGCTCTGCTGCAGTTCTACGACCCTCCGCTGAGATGTTTCACTTTTCAGGACTTTGTTCTCGCACCTACGCTGGAAGAGTATGCTGATTTGCTAGGTGTGCCTATCAAGAGGCAGATGCCTTTTGTTCACATGGATGCTGAGCCTAATCTGGCTGGTTTAGCTCCTTCACTTCATTTGGACGCCTCCGAGTTAGTATTGACTAGTTGGAACAAGGTTCCTGGGTTCTCCTTGCAGTTTCTAGTGGGTAAAGCTCAGCAGTGTGCCAAGGACGGATGTTGGGTCGCGTTCAATGCCATCCTCGCTCTATGCATATATGGCATCATCCTGTTCCCTAATATGCCCGATTTTGTAGACTTTGATGCGTTTCACATCTTTGCTTCAGGGAATCCAATCCCTACCTTGATAGGAGATGTCTATCATTCCGTCCACTACAAAAACGAGAACAGGAGGGGGAAGAATGTCTCATGCTACGTACCCTTGTTGTACAAATGGCTTGATAGTCATCTACCCAAGAGGGGTCCTTTTGTCTTGTCTGCAGCCACAGCTGAGTGGCCTGAGCGTCTGATGAGTTTATCTGCAGAGGATATTGACTGGTTCGACAGAGATAGGTTGGGTACTGAGGTGATCTTCAGTTGCAGCGGGTTTCCAAATGTGCATCTGATTGGCAGGAAGGGCTGTATAAACTACAATCTGTCGTTGCTGGTTCGACAGTTCGCGTATGCTTTGAGAACTCCGTCGAAGGATGAAGAGGTATAAGAATCTCTGTACCTCACTGGTATTCTAGAGGGGGATTTGTTGTTCAAGCTTCAGCGCGCGTGGAATGGTATCAGTAAGCGAGGAAAGCCATTGCTGGGAAAAAGCAACAATCAAGCCTACCCTCCGTATTTGACTTGGATCAGAGCCAGGGCCGATGCTATAGGGATGCCGTTTCCTCATACCAAGCCAGAAATCCCTCCAACAATCGAAGAGCCTACTACTGTGCCCATTCAGCAGCATAATCAGGTGTTAGCCGAACGGGATGAATTGAAGCGGGCGAACGAAGAACTGGAAAAGGAACTAGCTCAGCTCCGAAGCGAGAGGAATGAGGTTGTTCACTCTTTCAGAAGGCAGACAGAGTTGGTGAACCAGCTAGGTACAGACCTGACTAAGCAGATAGCCGAGCGTGAACGCATGGGTCGAGACTTCAAAGCTGTCAACGACGTACTGGCTACGAAGAAGCAGCACTTGGACGAGGCATATCGTAGGATATCCAAGTTCAACCAGCATTGGAAGACTTCCCTGGCCACCAGGAAAGAGCGGGAGGATAAGCTGATGCTACAGATCTCCAAGCTGGAAGCCCAGGTGAAGGACAGTGGAAAGAGGTTTGATGAAGAAACTGCCCGCAGATACGCCGCCGAAGGCCAGCTCAACAAAGCTCTCGCTAACCTGAAGGAGCGCAAGCTGACGTTTGAGTCCAAGAAGCGGAAATTAGAAGATTGCTTCGGCGAAGGAGCATGGGAAGGTTCGATCGAAGGACTTCAGTATACCATTGTGCAGAGGGAATTACTCGTCGAGGGGTTGCTCACTCTGCCAGATCATCCAGAGACGAAGGAGTTATTAGCAGAGTATCGCGCCCGTGGCCGTACTTGACTAGTTGTATTCCTTTTGCTTTGATCTTTTGTCGTATGTTGACCATCACCAGGCTTGTTGGCTGAGGTCACACTGTTGATTCATTTTGTACTCGCTGATGCTATGTACTGCCTTGATAGGCTTCCTTTATATATGAGATTGTTGTTTCCATGAGTGGACTCGGACTTCTTCTTCTTATTATTATCAGCAATGGCACTTAGGCACTAGGATCGGGGGAAATCTCCCAAACACACAGACACACGCATGCATTTGCATGAAGCATTTGCATGACGAGCATTTTGTTGTTTTTCCTAACCCTTTAGTGTTTACAGGTTTTTCAGGTTTACAGGTTGTCCCAGGCTGTTTCTGGTGGTTCCAGGATTGATCAGAGACTAATTCACCGGTATCCAACTAGAGCTAATCAGACCAGGATCATGGACCAAGTGCAAACCGATGTTCAGGAGCTTCGCGAGAGGATGGATCGCTTCATGGAACTCATGCAAGTGGTCGCCAATGGCCAAGATCAGCTCAGAACGTTGGTTCAACCTTTGATCTCCAGGGTTGATAGCAACGACATACTCCACGGTGGGGCCGTGCCTACTCCTCCACCAGTTGATACTCCACAGAATGGTGTCCCTGTGGCCGGGGGCAACGGCAGTGCTAATGGCAATGTGATGGCCAACATCGGACTCAATACGACGGGCGTCGGTAATGAGAGTCTGGGAGCTAATGTCAACATCGGGCCAGGTAACGGCAATGCAGGCGTCGGGAATCTGTTGGTGCCTCAACCATGGCTTGAGGATCATCAGGATGATGAGTTCTCTCAAAGGGGTGCTGAGGGGGAGCTGAATGCTGAAGCGCGGCTCAAATTCAAAGTGCTTGAAGATAAAATGAGAGATATTGAGAATCAGAATACTTTGGGCGTTGATATGTCCAAGCTGGGGTTAATTGCTGATTTCAAGGTACCTCCTAAGTTCAGGGTGCCTGACTTTGAGAAATATAAGGGCACCACCTGCCCTCGTGTCCACTTGAGATCGTACTACAGGAAGATGTCTGCTTATTCCGAAGACGAGAAGTTACTGATGCACTTCTTCCAAGACAGTCTTTCCGGGCCGTCCCTCAAGTGGTACATGGGTCTAGAGCCCACTAGTGTGCGCACATGGAAAGATCTCGCTGAAGCGTGTGTGCACCATTACCAGTACAATAACGACTTGGCCCCGAACCGAGTCCAGTTGCAGAACCTATCGCAGAGGAATAATGAAGGATTTAAGGAGTACGCCCAGCGGTGGCGTGAGTTGGCATCTCGGGTTCAGCCGCCGATGGTTGAACGCGAGCTCGTGCAGATGTTTGTTGCCACCCTCCCGGGGGTTTACTATGAAAAGTTAGTCAGCAGTATGTCTGGGACGTTCTCAGCTCTCATTATCATGGGCAAGCACGTCGAGAATGGAATCAAGATCGGGAAAATTCAAGGTGAGTCATCCTCAACTGGAGGAGGTGGAAAGAAACCTTATGCTGGTAAAAGGCGAGAAGGAGATGCGAGCGCTGTGATCAACGCTCGAAGAAAGGGCAAGGGCCTTCAGCAGCAGGTAGCCAGTATAAATATCCCAGCGGCTCCGCAGCAGCAACCGAATCAGCAGGGATATAGGAAGTACCAGAATCGGGCACCTTTAGCAAACCGTCACTTCGAGGCACCGCCCATGTCGTACGCGCAACTCTTGCATACTTTGCTTCAGCTTCAGTTGGTTCAGAAGAGGATGATGGCTCCCTTGACAGGGGCACCTCCACCAGGGTACGACGCAAATGCCACTTGCGATTTCCACTCAGGGGCACTAGGCCACACAATCGAGAACTGCAAAGCCTTTAAGCACAAGGTGCAGGACCTGGTAGATGCCAAGATTATCAACTTCTCCGATAATGTGCCCAATGTCACGAAGAATCCTATGCCGAATCATAGGGGAGGCGGAGTGAATGCCATTATCAAAGAAGAGAGTGCAGATCTGTTGACTGATGTCAGATACCTAAAGACGCCGCTTAGCTTCGTTAAAGCTAAGTTGCTGAAAAGAGGGTTCTTTCCAGGGTGCGGAGAATTATGTATGGACTGTGCCACGCATTCTGATGGATGTGAGCAGTTGGTAGAAGGAATTCAAAGTCTGATGACTGAGGGGATTCTGCAGTTCAGCCGGAAGGCTGAAAGTGTATCAGGAGAGGTAGTGTTGAAGCAGGTCGATGAAGTCGCCACCATCACCATCCCTCGCCAGCCAATAACCATTTCTGCGCCCAGACCGCCTACAATCACTATTACCAAAGCTGGGCCGATACCACTCGAGAGCACTAACGCCGTTCCGTGGCATTATGGGGCTGAAGTCTATTGCAACGGACAGAAGTTGGAGCTGGAGCCGTATGGGTCGACTGTGGAGAATCTCGCAGGAATCAGTGGTATTACCCGTAGCGGAAGAGTGTTTGCACCGCCGGAGGTCGTGGCAGATGAAGCGTTCAGAGCTGATGCGGCTGATAAGGGTAAAAGCAAAGTCGTCGAAGAGGCCTCGTGTGGGGTAGAGAAGGATTTTCTGGTCAAAGATGCCGAGGAGTTTATGCGGTTGATCAAAAAGAGCGACTACAAGATTGTAGACCATCTCCATCAGACGCCTTCGAAGATTTCTATTCTCAACCTGTTGTTGTGTTCTGAAGTGCACCGCAACGCGCTACTGAAGGTATTGAAGGCTGCCTACGTACCGCAAGAGATATCGGTGAATCAGCTAGAAGAGGTGGTAGCCCACGTAAATGCTGGCAATGGGCTTGGTTTCACAGACTTAGAGCTGACGCCAAAAGGGAAGAATCACAATAGCGCCCTACACATCTCGATAGAGTGTAGGGGCACAATCATGTCGCACGTACTGGTGGACACGGGTTCGTCACTGAATGTTCTTCCGAAGAAGGCATTAATGAAGTTGGACACTCGCGGATTGCTCTGCACACCCAGTGATCTGGTGGTAAAGGCGTTCGACGGAACTAAACGCCACGTTTTCGGAGAGGTGACCCTGCCAATCCAAGTCGGTCCAGAAACGTTCAACGCCGTCTTTTATATCATGGACATCATGCCTGCCTACAGTTGCCTCTTGGGCTGGCCATGGATCCATGTTGCTGGTGCCGTGACCTCCACGTTGCACCAAAAGCTCAAATATGCTGTCGGGGGAAGCATAGTAACCGTGTGTGGTGAGGAAGACATAATGGTGAGCCATTTGTCATCCTTTAAGTATGTTGAAATGGATGGAGAAATCCATGAAACTCTTTGTCAAGCATTCAAAGCTGTCAAGGTGAAAGACGTAGCTCCTGTAGTCACAGAGAAGCCAGAGATGAATCTCTCCTCATTCAAAGAAGCTCGAGCCGTCGTCGAAGCTGGATCTACCCCAGGCTGGGGGCGTATTTTGGAGATACCCAACAAGCAGGATAAGTTTGGATTGGGGTATTCTCCCGGAGCTGAAGCTTCCTCTTCTTCGTCTAGCAGCGCGTCACGGGGTAAGGGGCCGATCCTATTTACCAGTGGCGGAGTGATCTTCGAAAGCATCAGCGCGGCGTCTGAAGACAGCGGGGATAGCGATTGTGATCTCGACTCTTGGATTCAGCCAAGCAAGCCAGGCGAGGGCCTCAACAATTGGACCATCAAGGATATCATCCAGATGACAAGTGAAGAGTAATGATTTACTTTTTCCAATCATTGTACAACCCTATGTCCTACCCGGGGCATAGCGGTTTTATTGTCAGGGCCTTGTTGGATTATGTACATGCATTTTGTTAATAAATCAAAGGCGTTTTCTTCGTATTCAAATTTTGTGATCTCTGTTATTCCTGTTTTATATTTGTTTTGAAAAACAGTAAAATGGCAATGGGGTTTGTGCTAACCTGCACATCCTTGTCTTAAACTTAACCCTTGTTATTGCAGGATCCACATAACAGATGACATCGACTCTGGACCTTCTACGGCCCACTTCGACTTCGATTGCCCGATCCATCAAGCCGAAGAAGAGATTGGTGAAGACGAAGACCTTCCTGAGGAGTTGGCCCGCTTGTTGAAACAAGAGGAAAAAGTTATTCTGCCTCACGAAGAGGAGATCGAAATCGTGAACCTGGGTTCTGAAGAGCTCGTCAGAAACGTCAGGATAGGGGCCGCATTGCAGAATGATGTCAAGCAGAGATTGGTCGAGATGCTGAGAGAGTATAGTGACGTCTTTTCTTGGTCATACGAAGATATGCCCGGACTTGACACGGACATCGTGGTCCACCACTTGCTGCTACGAGAAGATTGCCCTCCCGTTAAGCAGAAGCTTAGGAGGACGAGGCCAGATATGGCCGTTAAAATCAAAGAAGAAGTGCAGAAACAGCTTGATGCTGGCTTCTTAGCGGTCACCACTTACCCTCCGTGGGTTGCCAACATAGTGCCTATACCAAAGAAGGACGGTAAGGTACGCATGTGCGTCGATTATCGGGATTTGAATAGGGCGAGCCCTAAAGATGATTTCCCGTTGCCTCATATCGATGTGTTGGTCGACAACACAGCCCAGTTCTCCGTGTTTTCGTTCATGGATGGCTTCTCCGGTTACAATCAGATCAAGATGGCGCCGGAGGACATGGAGAAAACGACGTTTATCACCCCCTGGGGAACATTTTGCTATAAGGTAATGCCCTTCGGTCTGAAGAACGCAGAGGCCACTTACCAACGAGCAATGGTAACTTTGTTTCATGATATGATTCATCATGAGATCGAGGTCTATGTTGATGACATGATTGCAAAGTCCCAAACGGAGGAAGAGCATCTGGTCAACTTATTGAAGCTTTTTGAGAGGCTTAGGAAGTTCAGGTTGAGGCTGAATCCTAACAAATGTACTTTCGGAGTACGGTCCGGAAAGTTACTGGGGTTTATAGTGAGTGAACGAGGCATCGAGGTTGATCCTACGAAAATAAAAGCCATTCAAGAAATGCCAGCGCCGAAAACAGAAAAAGAAGTTCGTGGTTTCTTGGGCAGAATAAACTACATTGCAAGGTTTATCTCTCAGCTCACGGCCACATGTGAACCGATGTTCAAGCTTTTAAAGAAAGATCTGGCAATTACTTGGAATGAGGATTGCCAGAAGGCATTCGACAAGATAAAGCAGTATCTTCAAGAACCTCCAATCTTGATACCCCCAGTGGCTGGACGACCATTAATCATGTACTTGACAGTTCTTGAGAATAGTATGGGGTGTATTCTCGGTCAGCACGACGAGACGGGCAGAAAGGAGCATGCCATTTACTACTTGAGTAAAAAGTTCACGGACTGTGAATCTCGCTACTCGATGCTGGAGAAGATGTGTTGCGCACTAGCCTGGGCTGCCAAACGTCTACGACAGTACATGCTCAACCACACCACTATGCTAATTTCGAAGATGGATCCGATCAAGTACGTCTTCGAGAAGCAGGCTCTTTCGGGCAGGATTGCCAGATGGCAAATGGTGTTAATGGAATATGATATTCAGTACGTTTCCCAGAAGGCCATCAAGGGAAGTGTATTGTCTGATTACCTTGCCGAGCAGCCTATCGAGGATTACCAGCCAATGAAATTTGAATTCCCTGACGAGGATATTATGTTTCTCAAAGTGAAGGATTGCGATGAGCCGTTGCCCGACGAGGGGCCAAATAGGAAATTCCAGTGGAAATTGATATTCGACGGGGCAGTTAATTCCTATGGAAGTGGCATCGGGGCTATCATCACGACTCCTCACGGATCCCATATCCCGTTTACTGCGAGACTGACGTTTCCAGTTACCAATAATGAGGCGGAGTACGAAGCATGTATCATGGGTCTAGAAGAGGCAATTGATTTGAGAATCAAGAACCTAGACGTATATGGTGACTCAGCGCTTGTGATCAACCAAATTAAAGGGGAGTGGGAGACTCGTCAATTGAATTTGGTGCTGTACATGAATTATGCCAGAAGGCTACTTCCGTTCTTCGATCGAGTGGAACTCCATCATGTGCCCAGGGCCGAAAATCAGATGGCTGATGCCTTAGCCACGTTGGCTTCAATGTATAAAGTCAATTTTTGGAATGAGGCTCCAAGAATTGTGCTTTCGCGTCTTGATAGACCTGCATTTGTCTTTGCAATCGAGGAAGCCGCCGACGGCAAGCCATGGTTCCATGACATCCATACTTTCCTTATGACTAAGGAGTATCTTGCGGGTGCGTCAACCCAGGATAAGAAGACTCTGAGGAGGCTGTCTGGAAATTTTTATCTCAATCCTGATGGAGTGTTGTATAAAAGAAACCACGATCTCGTGCTACTCAGATGTGTAGATGAGAAAGAGGCGAGTATACTCATGGAAGAAGTCCATGAAGGCACATTTGGTACGCACGCCGGCAGGCATGCTATGACAAGAAAGATCCTGAGAGCAGGATACTACTGGCTGACAATGGAGTCGGATTGCTTCAGATTCGCGAAGAGATGTCATAAATGCCAGATTTATGCTGATAAAGTTCATGTGCCGCCGTGCCCGTTAAATGTCATGTCCTCCCCGTGGCCGTTCTCCATGTGGGGCATTGACATGATAGGCAAGATCGAGCCCACTGCATCCAACGGTCATCGCTTCATTCTGGTAGCTATCGACTACTTCACCAAGTGGGTGGAGGCAGCCTCGTATGCTAATGTGACCAAGCAGGTAATGGCTAAATTCGTAAAGAGGGACATCATCTGTCGTTACGGAATTCCCGAGCGGATCATTACTGATAATGGTTCGAATCTGAATAACAAGATGATGAAGGAGCTGTGCCAAAGTTTCAAGATTGAACACCACAACTCATCTCCTTACCGGCCGAATATGAATGGCGCCGTTGAAGCAGCCAACAAGAACATAAAGAAGATTGTTCAGAAGATGGTTGTGACCTACAAAGATTGGCACGAGATGCTGCCATTTGCACTGCACGGTTATCGTACGACGGTACGTACATCAACAGGGGCAACTCCTTTTTCCTTAGTGTACGGTATGGAAGCTGTCCTACCGTTAGAAGTGGAGATCCCTTCTTTGCGAGTTTTGGTTGATGTGAAACTCAACGAGGCAGAATGGATTACGAATCGACTGAACCAACTCAGCCTGATGGACGAGAAGAGGTTAGCATCGATTGCATTTGGTCGTCTGTACCAAAGCCGAATGAAGAAAGCTTATGATAAGAAGGTGCGTCCTAGAAGCTTTCAGATGGGTGATCTCGTCCTGAAGAAGATTCTTCCGCCACACTCCGATCACCGGGGCAAGTGGACTCCGAATTACGAAGGTCCGTACATCGTCAGCAAGGTCTTCTCGGGAGGATATTTGTTGTTATCCACGATGGATGGTGAAGATTTTGCATCCCCGGTGAACGCGGACGCAGTTAAAAAATACTTTGCTTGAAAGCGACCCGCTGGACAAAAAAAGAGAGTCCAGGCAAAAAAGGGGCATCCCGGCGAACCAAAAACAGAATAAAAGGTTCGGGCAAAAATTAGGGATATAAATTGAAAAAATGTACGCCCGCGAAGTCGAAAACCTACACTGGGCGGCTTCGGCAAAAAAGGGTATCCCGGTGAACTGAAAACCCGCAAAGGGCGGTTCACGCAAAAGTTAGGGATTTGAAAAAGCAAATGACTGCGTTCCGCGTGTGGACTTTCATTGTTTAGTGGATTGGAGGACCTGAGGGCCGTTCATCTGAACCAATCTCTTCCAAAGCCGAAGCATCAGAGAAGTATCAAAGTCGAGTGGGTCATAGAGGGATCAACTCATGGTGTTCGTCTACACCTCGTTGCCGACATTTGTATATACTGATGTATATTTATGTTTTATTTTTTGTGCGGCTTCCTCATTCCAGGAGCTTGCATCTGTTGTAAAACATTTTTTACCCATTCAGGGGTTCGTTATCAATAAAATGCATACTATTCAGCAATTCTGTTTGTCTGTTTAGCATTTATCTGTTTTGTTTGCGAAAAAGAACGCCGATGTTTTTGATAAAATGCGCATACATAAACTTACTGGTCGAGGCCACTGATTGTTGAAACAATTAAATACTTGAACATTGTCACGAGATAATAACCTTGATAGGCCCCTTTGAAAGGGTATCTTGTCTGTTTGTTTGTGTTGTTACAGGTGTAGCATATTCCAGACAGCGCGCCGTGCACATCCTGAAGCAGGAGGAGTCCTCCTTCCCCAGCAGAGTTCAGTAGCAGCTCCCCGCAGAGTCTGAACGCGAGATCGTGAGCATTGATATGTCTCCCCAGGAAGAGATGATTCTCTCCCCAATCAGATGTATCCTGAAGGAACGTCACCTCCTCAGCTGAGTCAGGCGCCGAAGCACGAGTTCATTCCCCAGCACCGGGTCACAAGTGCAGGTTTCGTAGGAAACTATTCGTACACCGAAGCATGTCGCAACTGATAGTCCAGACTGAAGTCTCCAGCAGAACTGAGATTCCCCCGCAGAGTCGTACTCTCCCCAGTGAAGCAGAATGATTTCTCCTTCCTCAGCCGAGTTAGCAGATACCCAAGAGAGCCGAATCCTCGGAAGCTGCTCAAGCCATGATTGGTTTTCCCCAGTGGAGTGTTCATCAACTGAAGTTGTTTCCCCACATAGCCGTTATCTCCAGAGAAGTAGCCGAGAAGGCCACGCAGGTCATTCCCGCGATTGACATCGTTTTCCCTCAGCAGGTCCAAGTCTCGTAGAGCTGCGTTCCCCTGCAGCAAACAACTGAGGTTATTTCCCCCGCAGCAGCCAACTGAAGTGGTGTCCCCTGCGGAGTCCAATTGAGATTGGCGTGACTCTGTTCTCCTCAGCAGGATGATTCCTCTATCTGAGTAGTTCTTCCCCCTTGACAGGAGGATTTTCCCTTCGGCATTTATTTTGCTGATGGGATCGTATTATTGTGCATGATTGCATAGCATTTATCATAAACGCATAACATTTCCACCGTGTGGAGCATCGCGCCATTGCCAAAGCATATGCATAATAAGCATGATCCAGGTTGCTACCGTTCTTGTTTTGCAGGTGTTCCGCCACAGAATTGAATGCTCAGGACGATTCCTGACATTCTCCCCAACGAAGTCGCTTGCTCAAGATGATTCTTGAGATCCCCGGCGAAGTCTTCGGTTCAAGATGATTCTTGAATTCCCCGGCAGGGTCGTTTGCTTAAGATGATTTTTAAGTACCCCATGCAGTCTCCAGAGTTGGTTGCTCGAGCTGATGCTTAGAGTCCCCAGTAAAGGTTGCCCAGGATGATTCCTGAAATCCCCAACAGAGTGTTCGCTCAGGATGATTCCTGAAATCTCCAGAATGGTTATCGGTTCAAGATGATTCTTGAAGGTCCCCGGCGGAGTTATTTGTCCAAGATGATTCTTGAAGTCCTCAGCAGAGTTGATTCCTCCAGAATGATTTCTGGACCCCCGGAGCGGAGTTATTTGATAGTTCTCCAGAATTCCCCAGCGGCGAAGCGTCATCCCCAACAGGTTTTTGAACGGCGAAGTTGAAACCTCCCTTGAAAACACCATGATTGAAGTCCGACCGTGTTAATGAAACAGTTCTCTCAGCTGATGCGGAGTGCCTGATGGCAGTGGTTTAGATATTCCCAGTTGGCTCATGATTGACCAAGAATCCTATGCCCGACTTGCTGATGAAGTCCGGCTGATGCACGACAATTTCCTCGGATGCCTGATGGCATGATCAACCTGATGGTTGAAGTCTGGCTGATGCCCGACAAATGTCTTTGAATGCCTGATGGCATGATCAACCTGAGGGTTGAAGTCTGGCTGATGCCCGACAGTTTCTTTGGATGCCTGATGGCATGATTGACTATGTATTACCGGTTGCCGTATGACCAATTTCTCAATAGAGTTTCTTCACCCTGACGGCGAGGTCAGACGATGTTGAGAGTTGACGGCGAGGTCAGATCATTTTGAGTACTTGACGGCGATGTCGGGTGTTTCTCAGAGTTATGTTTGTTTCTGGCGGCGATGTCAGGAGATGTAGTTCTCCAGCGGCGATGTTGGATGTTTGTTTCTGGCGGCGATGTCAGATTCTTTAGTTCTCCAGCGGCGATGTTGGGTGTTTTGGTTGTCCGACGGCGATGTCAGATTCTTTAGTTCTCCAGCGGAGATGTTGGGTGTTTTGGTTGTCCGACGGTGATGTCAGATTCTTTAGTTCTCCAGCGGCGATGTTGGGTGTTATGGTTGTCCGACGGCGATGTCAGATTCTTTAGTTCTCTAGCGGAGATGTTGGGTGTTTTGGTTGTCCGACGGCGATGTCAGATTCTTTAGTTCTCCAGCGGCGATGTTGGGTGTTTTGGTTGTCCGACGGCGATGTCAGATTCTTTAGTTCTCCAGCGGCGATGTTGGGTGTTTTGGTTGTCCGACGGCGATGTCAGATTCTTTTGTTCTCCAGCGGCGATGTTGGGTGTTTTGGTTGACCGACGGCGATGTCAGATTCTTTAGTTTTCCAGCAAAGATGTTGGGTGTTCTGGTTGCCTGACGGCGAGATCAGGTGGCTGATAATAATATCAGAGGAATTTAATGTGGATAACTGACAACAAGGTTCAGGTCAGTATGTCTCCAGCTAGTTGCCGTGCAGCTATTATTTCAGTGTTCGAAGATCTGTTCCCACCAGTGCTTATGCAGTTGGCAAATTTCCGGGTTTATCGGTATTCAACCGTCTCACACCTTGACTGGCTGAGAGCCGTTCGCTCCTCACCCAGTCAGGTTCAAGCCGTTTGAATAGGGGCAGCTGTTGCACCCCAAAATTTGACCAACATTTATTTACCCATCAAGAGTTATATGAGACTTTGAAGCTAACCAAGAAGGTTGTTTAAGTGTTCAAAGGTTGATACCTTTGTCAGAAAACTCAAGGGATCCTCAGAGGGATTGGTTGAAACCAAGGTTGTGGGTCTCATAACTTGAGAGTTGTGGGAGCTCCTCAGATGATTCTGAGACTATGAGGATGGACTTGAGGCTTTGAGAAAGCTTATGAGATGTCTTGAAAGCCATCATGAAGCCTAGAGAGGTCATTGTACAAGAATTCAGAAGATTCAGCCATGAGTGGTGGAATTAGGGTTTGACTGGGTCAACCCTAGGTCAACTGATGATTTGGAGAGGGTTGAGACCTAATCCAAGAGCCATGTGATCATGGAATGATGCATTGGGATGCTATAAGGATGATTCCTAGACCAACTCATCATGACTGAGGAGTTTGAGAAGTTTCAAGCTAGGGTTTCTAAGGATTGACAGTATAAAATCCCCTAGTTTGATCCCTATCTTCAAGGCAGTTTAGCTCAAGATGTGATTGTCATATCATCTTCCCCACAACATGAATGTTGTAGAGCTTGTTCTTAGCTTTAATTTGAGTAGTAGAAGTCCTTGATAGGATTTGTAGAGCTCAAGTTATGACTTTGACAAATTACAGGTCATCTGAGGTATGTGAATCTGGGTCCTTGAAAGTCACCCAACTTGCACCCAACTTTTGCCCTAGTAGGATGATTCCTATGAACTCTTGGTCAACATGAATGTTGTAGAGAATCTTCTTATATTTCTAGAGAGTACTAGAAGTCCTTGATAGGATTTGTAGAACTCAACGTATGGCTTTGACAAGTCAAGGGCATTTTGGTCATTTGGAGGTTATAGGTCATTTCAAGCATAAGGCCATATCTCCTACTTCCAAGCTTCAAATGGAAAAAACTTCAACATCAAACTTGCTTAGAATGATGTTTTAAGGCTATTAGGGAGGTCATGAGATGTTGAAGAGGCTTGTATCAAAAAGTGATGAAAATGGCCTAAAATGGAGGCATAAGTTAATTAAGGTGAAATTGAAAATTGGAAATCACAAGTTGTACATCCAAACCATGTCATATAATAGGTCATTTTGACTCCAAAGGACATTCTAAGAACAATGGTTCAGCCACAATTTTGATTTGGGGCTTAGATCATAGGGCTGCTTTGGAAATGGCTTACTTGCATATTAAGGTACCAAAGCAAAACTCAAGAAAACTCAATAAGCAAGTTGGTTAGGCATTGTAACATATCATAAATCTCATATGGGGAGAATTTCAAGTCAGAATCAAAGGTTACAAGAGGCTTGGCATGAGATAGCATATGGTGAGAAGTGAAATCAAAATGTCATGACATGAGAAGTTCAAATACTCATTGGATGGTCCTAGATGGTTCTAGATGATTCTAAACCACTCTATATAACATGTATAACTTGCTCAGATGCAAGGTTGGTGAGAATTGGTGCAGAGAAGAGAGAGTGAGATCAAGAATCTTCCATTGCAAGTCAAGTTTCATTTCTTCATTCTTCTTCATTTCCATTCATTCTTTCCATTCAAACACATTCCATACATCATAGTGAAGCTGTGCAGATTGAATTGAGATCAAATCCATGGTGAATTGAAGAGTTGGTGATTGAACTTTCAAGGTAGCAAGTCAGAATCGAATTCTGAGATTGAGGCTTCCTCCATCAAAATTGTTGCAAACAGTAGCAAGATTGGCATCTAGGGAAACTTTCTGAAGAGTTTCAAGGTCTGAATTGGTGGATTTCATCATTTGTTCATCAAGATTAACCAGGTTTGCAAATTCTTCCCTACACCATGTTTTAGGCATAATTAGGTTAATTTGTTAGTGTAGAAATGTTAGAGACCAATAAGAGATGGATTTTGGAGAGTTAGGGATCAATTGGTGAAGATTGAATTATGGACCCCATTTCTTTGATGGTCAAGAACTCGTGTTATATTGAGATATAGAATGAACTAGACATCAAGAATCAATCAGGGTGAGGTGATGAGTGATCTGAGATAGTTAATTGCAAGAATTGTTGAGATGGAAGTTTGAGTTCATTTTTGATCTTGAATCGTGTTTCATGTTAGAGGAAGTTTCAGTTGATTTTAAGAGTATGATTGTGTTCAGCATGAAAAATGGAGTATGTTAGTGCTTTGTATTGTTGATTTTGAGCAAGGAATAAGGGAGCACGAATGGAGGGAAATTTGCAGGTGAAGCTCTGTTTCCATGGTGGAGTAGCTTCAAACCCTAGCTGAAGGTTGAAGACAACCTTCCAGCCCTCAGATCCAGCTTGACCCCTTGACCCTCGTTTGATCCAACGACCCGTGTTCAATTTCATTTGGGAGGGAATTTTGAAACACAATGAAATGTTGTGTTTCATTAAAAGGAACTTTGGGCTGGACTGCTTCCCACACCCCCTTCACGAGGCCCAATCTATTTTAAACTGAAAATCATTGCTATTCTCACCGTGGTTTTTTCTTTTTCTTTATGTTTTGATTTGATTTTCTGACTGAATTGGGCTTAGCGCTAGTTACTTTCTGAACCCCCCATTCTGGGCCCATGCGTGTATTGAACTATATTTGGTTACTAGCTGCACCCCATCTCTTAATATTTTATTTTATTTTCTTCCATTTTATTTCAATCTTTAAAATATCATAATAAATGGAAAATTAAGTATTTTTTAATGGGAATTTTTGCTCCCATTTCATATTCATGTCTAGAAAATTATCAAATACAAATATTGTCATTTCATGCATTTTTAGTATTTTTTTGTATATTTCCTACTTTTATTGCATTTTATTTCTTTTATGTTGATCCATGAATTTGTAGAATTTTGTTTAGGTAGTTCCCTTAACATTTTTAGACCATTCTTTTTAGGATAGTTAGATATAAGCTTTAGCTTCCCCCTGGATTTATCCCATAATTTTGTGATGGATTTTAGGATAGTTTTGATTAGATGACATTAGGTTGTGTAGAATTAGGTCAAACTTCAACATAGGTCCATAATAACACTAGAATTTTGGGTTTTTAGGACAAATTAGACTATGGGACATATAGGGCATTAAGGGTAGGTATGTAGGATCCCTTAGAAATTATATTAGGATTTAATATAGTAGTATACTATTTTTCAATGATTTTTGTAGTTGATGATTGTTTGTGTTGCCCTTGTGGGTTTGTATTTTTGTTTGCTTTGCTTTGTGGGCTTGGAGAGCTTGGTTTTGCTTGGAGTAGCATTGAGAAGCATTAAGGAGCATTGAGGAGCATAGTAGAAGACTTGAAGATGGATTGAGGAGCTTGAGAGCTTGATCTTGTTTGTTTTGTTATTGTTTTAGGGTTAGGGATTAGGAAGAGTTTAGACTTAGATAACTTCTTTCTCAAACATGGATGGTATCTTTCACCTCCATTCCTCCCTATGATTCAAAGTCCTTCCATGGTATACACCTCTCTCCTTTGGAGGGATAAGTGATGGTACCTAGGAAGTAGAACTTCTGAGGGAACCACTCCTTTGATGTTGAACCCTTATAGGTCACCTTTGGTGGTCAGTAAGCGGTTCAATATCCCCAGCTTATCCAGTAAGTGATTTCCTCTGGTTTGATTGTCTTGAGAGATGTTGAGCTTGAGCTTGAAGATGAAGACTTCAATGAAGAGTGTAGAAGAGGATGCATCCTTGAGTATTGTAATTCCAACTGAAGCTTGAAGAGCAGCAAGAGCAAGTTGGTACTTGAAGACCCCTGAAGATGAAGCAAAGAATGAAGGATGAAGTTGACACTTCTAAGTAATTGAGATTGATTCTGAAGAGCTGAAGCTTGAAGAACAAAGGAAGTTGATACTTACTTTAATACCTGGAGATCCTGAAGGAGCCAAGTTGGTACTTATGATTGATAGTGAAGCCTGAAGGTGGAGCTGATCAAGAAGCTGAAGCTTAAAGGAGAAGATAAGTTGAAACTTGTGTTGAAGGGTTGAAACCTGGAAAAGCAATTGATATTTGTCCAGAGTGATTGAAGTCTGAAGACTGAGTTGCTGTTGGAAGAGCTGAAGCTTGGAGTTGAGAGAGGAGTTGATCTGCTTTCTTCTCCCTTTTCTTTTACTGTATTGATGTGTTTTGTTTGACTTGCTTGATGCATTAGAATAAGTTCATATCTAGACTAAGTAGAATCTAGGAGCATGATTGCACTAGAGGTTGAGTTGCTCCCTCTGCTTGTATTGTTACTGTGTGGCTTTACTTGCGGGTATTCGGTAGAGCCCAGCTCCCTTGCCCATGTGGTTTGTTTGCTTGATAGCATGATTTTATTTCATTTTATCTGTATGATTGCAGTTTACTGTTTTTGCTCGATAGCATGTTGTTTATATTTCAGTATGATTACTGTTATCCATTGTGGCTTGAGGTTGAGATGAGCTTGTGGAGGCTGAAGCCCCACACACATTTCCTCCCTCACTTGCATTGCATGCATTTTACTGTTAAGCTGATGCTTTGTCTGTTTTGGTGTATCATTGACATGATCCCTTAGGACTCTCATTTCCTTTGATAAGGAATTGATGATAGAACTTTAGGTTGAAACCTATGCATGACAATTTCTAGGAGTTCCCTGTTCAAACCTCAACCATAGGATGAATCCTTGGCATGACAACAGTAGGACTTGATAGTCTCCCTCCTAGTTTGGGCCTGTTCTCTTCTCATCTCAAAACAGTTTAAGATACAGTAATCATGAATGATTTCTTTCGTACGCTACGAGCCTTAAGCTATCTGAGAAAGGATTGTGGGAGAGTTTCTTTTCCATAGTCTGGATGTTTAGTATGGTACCCTTTGGGTGACATGCGACACATTCACTCTCAGGTCATAGTCTCTAGTGCGATTGAAATTGCAAACACAATAAAAAACACTTCTTTCGTAAAAGACAGGAAATAACCATAGTTTCCCGAACTACGTGAGCTCTGATCTCTCATACCTGTTGAGAGTATGTAGGCACAATACTGATGTATTGGCGAGCTACCTTCCCCCATAACCTGTCGTAGGCCGAACTACGTTGACTCTGATTTCTCATTCTCCGATGGGAATACGTAGGCATAAAGTGCGTTGCTTTGCCGAGTCATTTTCTTTTCTTTTTAAGCCAGGATTGATAGGTAGATAGAATAAAACCAACCCGTCCAAGTAAACACAACAAGCGAGGATCCCGTCGAGTACGACGGACGTGAGGGGTGCTAATACCTTCCCCTTGCGTAACCGACTCCCGAATCCAGACAATGGTTGTGATGACCTTGTCTTACCCTTTTTCGTCAGGTTTTTCCGATGGTTTCCTTTCCCGCTCTGAGGGATAAATAACGAAAGGTGGCGACTCTTCTGTTGTGCCGACACCTTATTTTCGCGCAAGCGACAAACGCCACAGGTACTGAACAATCTTTGCAAAAAAACATCTCCATCCATAACTGGACTAACCTTGTCAACACAAGAAGGGAAACAAATTCGTCAACACGAATAGAAATTCTGTCATCACAGGAGTAACCTTGTCCATATCTGGACCCAAATTTCGTCAAATCACGAATACACAAATCTGTCCACTTCAGGACTCACATCTCAACGACACAGGAATAGAACTTTGTCCATGTTAGGACGCTTGTTTCGTCAACACGAAGAAATCTCGACTTAAACTTGTCCACGTCAGGACTCCCCCTGCCGTCAACACGGAAAAATCCCGGCGACTTCGCTGGGGATGACTCGTCTGTATTTCGTCAGCACGAGGGGATCCTATCAACATAGGAATACATTTTCCACGTCAGGAATAAATCGTCCCCGTTAGGAATAAACTGTCCACGTTAGGAATAAACTGTCCACGTTAGGAATAAACCGTCCACGTTAGGAATAAGCTGTCCACGTTAGGAATAAGCTGTCCACGTTAGGAATAAGCTGTCCACGTTAGGAATAAGCTGTCCACGTTAGGAATAAACTGTCCACGTTAGGAATAAACTGTCCACGTTAAGACTCACTTCTCATCTTGATTTGTCCACGCCATGACTCACATCTCGTTAGCACAAGAAAATCTTATCAGCATGGGAGTAAAATCGTCCATGTCAGGACACCGTTTCGTCAACCCGAAGAAAGATAAAGTCGTCCACGTCAGGACTCGCGCCTCTTCGACCCGCTGAGGAAATAAAACATGTCCACGTCAGGACTCACGCTTCGCCAACACGAAGAAAGATAAAGTCGTCCACGTCAAGACTCACGCCTCTTCGACCCGCTGAGGAAATAAAACCTGTCCACGTCAGGACTCACGCTTCGCCAACACGAAGAAAGATAAATGTGTCCACGTCAGGACTCGCGCATCTTGTCAACATGAAGAACTATAAACTTTTCCACGTCAGGACGCACATTTCACCATTACGAAGAAAGATATCTGCTGGGGATAAATGGAAACCAAACTACCGGACGCCTGCTCTGACAACCGGCGGCAGCCTCTGAAATTCTGATTCATGAAACCCTTTGACGCTGACGTAACAACAAATTTGAAGAAAATAATCCGCTGGCCGGATAAGAGAAGCTTCAACAAGCAACTCTGGCGGGGAAAACAAGAGGAATTTAAACAAATAACTCTGCTCGGGGACAAAGAGAAACTTAACCAAGTATCTCTGTGGGGAAAAAAATAGAAAGATGAACCATCTCATCACATGTCTCACGGCGAGACCTCGAATACCCGGTAATAGATCTGAGCTAGAACTCCATACTCCTGCGGAGAAAACACACCTGAAAGCACAAGGTTAACCAACCTGATTTATGTTTCAAAAATGCGTATGTTTGAAAATGGCGTAATGCTCCGTACGGCACGGCAATGCTACGCGTTTGAAGAGATGCAAATATGACGATATATGCAAATGCAAATGCAGGCTTAAACTGTCGGGGCCACTCTGATAATGAGGTCTCAACAACATGAATGCTGAGGATAACGCCAGCCCCGCTGGGGAGAACAAGTATCATAAGGTATTCCGGTAAAATAAATGTCGGAAACACTGTCAACTTTGCCGGGGAGAGATTAAACATCGATTTCCACTGGGAGGAAAGGACAAACACCCTGCTGGTGAACAAACTTAGTTGAGAAAGAAACGACACTTCTGAGTAGAGCACACTGTCTGGGCACAGTTTACACATTCAGAGTTACCACTCTGTTGAGGATCAACATCCTGTCAATGGCAAGACGACCTGTGGGGAGCAAGAAAACCCTCCTTCTAGGATATAAACCTTTTTAACCAACACCCTGGTTAACTATTGCGGGAATCTCCCATGCTGGAGATTGAACGTGCACATCTTCGATTCGCTGAGGAGCGCAACCTCTGCAGGGGACATTTGATTTTGACTTGCTGGGATTAATCCTATGGACGACTTTCCATGAGGACGCTCTCCTAGGGAAAATATTCCCTGCTTCAAAAAGGGATAAATGTCATTTCAAATCTCGGGGGATAAGCTGCGACTAGCTGAGGAATGACATCCACTGGAATCAGGTCTTATGCCAAGCGACCTTGGCTGGGGAATATAATTCCTGATCATTTGCTCCAAAGGTAAGAACCCTGCAAAACACAAACGAGACAAAACAGGCCTATACAACAGAATCTATTCGGGTTATCATCTGTGACATTACTTCAATCAATTCGAAGTTTTAGCAATTATTGGCAAGGGCCAGCAAGATTATGTAAGTGCAAGTTTATCAAAAACATCGGCGTCTTTCACAAACAAAATAGTAAAGAACAAACATCAAGTACTGAATAACATGTTTTATTGATAACGGGCCTCTAAATAGGCAAAGTTTTGTACACTAGATGCAACTCCTGAAAGAGGAAGTTACACACACAGATATATACATATATGCACAAGAAGCATAAATAAAATACAAAACAATATTTGTATACATGTCGGCAACGTGGTACAGACAAACACCATGAGCTGATCCTCCTATGACTCGCCCGACTCTGCGCTTTCCCGGTACTCGATCTTCGGAAGAGATCGTTTTTTGGATAGACGGCCCCCAGGAACTCCCAAACCACTAAGCAATGCCATATCAAATCCGGACTGCAGTCATTTGCTTTTTTAATCCCTAACTTTTGCGTGAACCGCCCTTTGCGGGTTTTCAATTCACCGGGATACCCTTTTTTGTCGAAGTCGCCCTTTTCAGGTTTTCGACTTCGCGGGTGTACATCTTTTCAATTTTATCCCTAACTTTTGCCCGAACCTTTTATTCATTTTTTATGGTTCGCCGGGATGCCCCATTTTAGCCTGGACTCTCTTTTTACTGTCCAGCGGGTCACTTTCAAGCAAAGTATTTTTTAACTGCGTCTGAATTCACAGGAGACGTAAAGTCTTCACCATCCATGGTGGATAGTAACAAGGCTCCTCCAGAGAAGACTTTTCTGACAACGTAGGGACCTTCGTAATTGGGAGTCCACTAGCCCCTGTGATCTGTTTGTGGCGGGAGAATCTTTTTCAAAACAAGATCGCCCGTATGAAAGCTTCGAGGGTGCACCTTCTTGTCGTAAGCTTTCTTCATTTGGATCTGATATAATCGACCGTATTCTAAAGAAGCCAGTCTCTTCTCATCCATTAAGCTGAGCTGATTCAGTTTATCTTTAACCCATTCTGCCTCGTCGAGTTGGACATCACGTGAAACCCTCAGAGAAGGAATCTCGACCTCTAACGGTAACACCGCCTCCATCCCATATACCAATGAAAAAGGGGTTGCCCCGGTTGATGTGCGTACCGTCGTACGATAACCGTGCAAAGCGAAAGGTAGCATCTCGTGCCAGTCCTTATATGTCACAACCATCTTCTGAACAATCTTCTTTATGCTCTTATTGGCCGCCTCAACAGCGCCATTCATCTTGGGCCGGTAAGGAGAAGAGTTGTGATGCTCAATCTTAAAATTCTGACACAGCTCTTTCATCATTTTGTTATTCAAATTTGAACCGTTGTCGGTGATAATCCGCTCAGGGATTCCATATCTGCAGATAATATCTCGTTTGATAAATCTGGCCACCACTTGTTTGGTCACGTTGGCATATGATGCTGCTTCCACCCATTTGGTGAAGTAATCGATTGCCACCAAACTGAACCGGTGTCCGTTTGATGTCGTGGGCTCTATCTTGCCAATCATATCAATCCCCCACATCGAGAAAGGCCACGGTGATGACATCACATTCAGAGGGCTCGGAGGCACATGGATTTTGTCCGCATAAATCTGGAATTTATGACACTTTTTCGCAAACTTGAAACAGTCTGTTTCCATAGTTAGCCAATAATAACCTGATCGCAACAGTTTTCTTGTCATTGCATGTCCGCCAGTGTGTGTACCAAATGTACCCTCATGTATCTCTTCCATGAGCAACTTCGCCTCTTTCTCGTCTACACAGCGTAGCAACACTAAGTCGAGGTTTCTTTTGTACAGGACACCGTCAGGATTTAGATAGAAATTGCCAGCCAATCTCCTGAGAGTCTTCTGATCTCGACTGGATGCCCCAGCTGGATACTCCTTGTTCTTCAGGAAGTTCTGGATGTCAAAGTACCAGGGTTTACCATCGGGAGCCTCGTCAATGGCAAATATGAATGCAGGCCTGTCGAGCTGAGAGATAACAATCCGGGGGGCCTCGTTCCAGAAGTTAACTTTATACATTGAAGACAATGTCGCCAGGGCGTCAGCCATTTGATTTTCTGCTCGTGGCACGTGATGCAATTCCACCTTGTCAAATAAAGGCAACAATCTCCTTGCATAATTCATATATGGTATCAAATTGGGATGACGCGTCTCCCATTCTCCTTTAATCTGATTCACCACTAGAGCTGTGTCTCCGTATACATCCAGATGCTTGATTCGCAAATCAATGGCTTCTTCCAGACCCATGATGCAAGCCTTATATTCAGCCTCATTATTGGTAACAGGAAAGGTTAATCGGGCAGTAAAGGGGATGTGCGACCCCTGAGGAGTGGTGATAATTGCACCTATTCCGCTACCATAGGAATTTACAGCTCCGTCAAATATTAACTGCCATTTGGAACCCAACTCTGGTCCTTTGTCTGGAAATGGTTCTTCACAATCTTTCATCTTCAGGTACATGATATCCTCGTCAGGAAAATCAAACCTCATCGATTGGTAGCCCTCAACAGGTTGCTCCACAAGGTACTCTGACAGAACGCTACCTTTAATAGCCTTTTGCGAGACATATTGGATATCGTATTCGATTAACACCATCTGCCATCGGGAAATTCTTCCGGAGAGTGCTTGCTTTTCAAACACATATTTGATTGGATCCATCTTTGAAATTAGCATGGTTGTATGATTCATCATGTATTGCCTCAAACGTTTGGCGGCCCAGGCTAGCGCGCAACACGTCTTCTCGAGCATTGAGTATATGGACTCACAATCGGTGAACTTCTTACTTAAATAGTATATCGCATGCTCTTTACGTCTGGTCTCGTCGTGTTGACCGAGAACACAACCCATACTTTCCTCAAGAACCGTCAAATACATAATCAAAGGTCTTCCGGCCACTGGGGGTATCAAAATAGGAGGTTCCTGCAAGTATTCTTTTATCTTATCGAATGCCTTTTGACAATTTTCATTCCAGGTCAACACCTGATCCTTTTTCAACAACTTGAATAACGGCTCGCATGTCGCAGTTAGGTGAGATATGAACCGAGCGATGTAGTTCAACCTCCCTAAAAACCCACGCACTTCTTTTTCTGTTTTAGGCGTCAGCATTTCTTGTGTTGCTTTTATCTTCGCAGGATCAACCTCTATTCCCTTTTCGCTCACAATAAACCCCAGCAGTTTACCCGATCTCACCCCGAAGGTGCACTTATTAGGGTTCAGTCTCAACCTGAACTTCCTCAGTCTTTTGAACAGTTTCAGCAGATTAACCAAATGCTCCTCCTCTGTCTGGGATTTGGCAATCATATCATCAACATAAACCTCGATCTCTTTGTGCATCATGTCATGAAAGAGAGTCGTCATAGCACGTTGATATGTTGCCCCGGCGTTCTTCAGTCCGAAGGGCATCACTTTGTAGCAAAATATTCCCCAGGGAGTGATGAAGGTAGTCTTCTCCATGTCTTCCGGCGCCATTTTGATCTGATTATAGCCTGAGAAGCCGTCCATGAAGGAGAATACAGAGAACTGAGCAGTGTTATCAACCAGCACATCAATGTGAGGAAGTGGAAAGTCGTCTTTCGGGCTCGCCCTATTCAGATCGCGGTAGTCTACACACATTCACACTTTACCGTCTTTCTTCGGCACTGGTACTATATTAGCGACCCATGACGGATAAGTTTTAACCGCTAGGAAACCAGCATCCCACTGTTTTTGAACTTCCTCCTTGATTTTCACCGCCATGTCTGGTCTGGTTCTTCTGAGTTTTTGCTTAACAGGCGGACATTCCTCTCGCAACGGCAAACGGTGCACAACCATGTCCGTATCCAACCCAGGCATATCCTCGTATGACCAAGCAAATATATCACTATACTCTCGCAGTATCTCAATCAGCCTTTGCTTGACTTCGCTCTACAGCGCAACCCCTATACGGATATCTCTCACAACTTCTTCCGACCCCAAGTTGATAATCTCAATTTCCTTCTGGTGAGGCAGAATGATTCTCTCTTCCCGTTTCAACAAACGAGTCAGCTCCTCTGGCAAGTCGCTATCCTCAACAATCTCTTCCTCTGCTTGGAATACCGGGTGCTCGAAGTCGAGACGAGTCATAGGCGGTTCGTAGGAGATGTCATCTGAAATATTAGTCCTGCAAAGGAAATGGTTAAACGCTTCAACACGCAAACAAAGCAAATAACCACGTTGCCATTTATTGTTAAAGTAAAAATGAGAAAAACAAGGATCACAATATTTGTATATGAAAAACACCTTTATTTCATGATTAAACAGTGCAATACACATAATCAAGTAGCCCTAAGGTAAAGTCACTATGCCCCGGGTAGGACATAGGATTATTCAACAATTGATAAAACAAATCATTACTGTTTAAGAGTCACTGGGACAATTTCCCGAATGGACCAGTTGCAGAGACTTTGTCCTGGCACGCTTGGCTTGATCCACGCGTCCATATCGCAGTCGCTATCTCCGTCTTCAGCATCGCAAATAGCGTTGATAGTCTCAAAGCACACCCCGCTGGGCGTAATCGTGACCAGTCCCCTGAACCTGGGCGCTCCTGAAGATGACGCTGACGACGTCGGTCGATACCCTAGCCCAAACTTGTCATTCTTCACGGGGATCTCCAGAACCTGCCCCAACCTTTAGTCTCACCAGTCTGCACTAAAGCCTGATCCTCTTTGTAAGATGACACTGTCACATCTGATATTTTGCTGGGACCCTGAGCTTTATCTTTAATCCGCAACCCTTCGAAGGCTTGACAAGGTGTCTCGTGTATTTCTCCATCGACCTCCACATATCTGAATGATGACAGGTGACTGACCAAAATATCCTCCTCCCCGCAAACGGTAACAACACTATCACCCACCATATACTTCAACTTCTGATGCAATGTGGACGTTACGGCCCCTGCAGCATGGATCCATGGGCGTCCAAGAAGGCAGCTATAAGCTGGATGGATGTCCATGATGTAGAATTCGGTATCAAAAATTTCTGGCCCCACCTGAAGCGGTAATGTTATTGACCCAAACACTGATCTTTTCGTCCCGTCAAACACCCTCACAACCAAATCGTTGGGCGTGCAAACAATTCCCCGTATGTCCAATTTCATCATGGCTTTCTTTGGCAATACGTTCAACGACGATCCAGTATCCACCAATACACGCGACAGTACGATGCCCCGGCATTCCACCGATATATGCAAGGCCATGTTGTGCTCTCGACCCCTGGGTGTTAGGTCAAAATCTGTGAAACCCAGGCTATGTCCAGCATTGACATGTGCCATTACCCCCTCTAACTGATTTACAGAAACTTCTTGAGGCACAAATGACGTATCCAGAATCTTTAGCAAGGCGTTCCGGTGGGCCTCGGAACATAACAACAACGACAAGATAGAAATCTTCGACGGCGTCTGCTATAGATGTTCAACAATTTTGTAGTCACTTTTCCGAATCAGTCTCATGAACTCCTCTACGTCCTTGAGCGACGTATCTTTTTCTTTCGACTGAGAAGGCCCGCTTTCATTTACTTTGGCTTTGCCTTTGGCCAACCTCTCTGCTTCTATTTCAGGTGAGGTAAAGATCCTTCTGCTACGGGTCATGCCCCCCATTCCAATGACATTATCAACAGCCCCAGCTAGCTGGCTATTCACCACAATCTTTTCGCCGTTGCAATATGCTTCTAACCCGTATTTCCATGGGACAGCTTTCGTACTTTCAAAGGGAATAGACCCTGCCTTGGTAATCGTAATAGTTGGCCGCTAGGCGGGCGCTGTTATCGTTATAGTCTTTCTCGGGATCGTTACCGTTGCAATATCATTCTGCTTATCACATAATGCCTTCACAGGCTTCTTAACCGCAGTTCGATCAAATTGCAAGGTCCCTTCGTTGATCATGGCCTGAATGACCTGTTTCAAATCAGTACAACCCTCAGGCTGGGTCCAACACTCTAAACAGTATTCATCACAACCAGGGAAGACTCCCCCTCTGAGCAACCTGCTTTTTACTTCACTCAATGGTGTCTTCAGTTCGTTAACATCGATCACCAAGTTCAAATTTTCTTCTGTCAAGATAGCATTTGCCCCATGATTAGGCATAGGCCGTTGTACAATATTAGGCCTAGTTTGACCAAAGCTGATGGCTTTACTGTCCAACAAGTCTTGAACTTTATGCTTGAAAGCATGACAAGATTCTACATCATGTCCGGGCGCCCCGGAATGGAATTCGTAGTGCTTACTAGCATCGTACCCATAGGGAAGTACCGGTCCTGTAGGCGGTTCCAAAGTTCTTTTCTCAACCAAATTCAACCCCAGCAATGTCTGAAGAAGCTCTGCATATGTTTACGGAGGCTTATCGAATACTCTCTTCGGCTTTGCATTCTGAAACCTTCTCTGACCTTGATTCTGCCTTTGCTGCTGTTGTGGTTGTTGTTGCTGCTATTGTTATTGAGGAATTGGAATAGTAACACTGGCTATTTGTTGAGGTTGGCTATACTGATTTCTACCTCTACCCCGACCTCTTCCACCAAATACAGCGCTTGTATCACCTTGTCGTCTTCCGCCGAACTCTTTTTTCGCACCCCCAGCTGAAGTAGATTCACCTGCCTGAATCTTTCCAATTTTAATTCCATTTTCGATCCTTTCTCTCATAAGGATCATATCGGAGAAGCTACCCATCGAAACATTGAGTAACTTGTCATAGTACATTCCTGTAAATGTCCCCACAAACATGTCATTCATCTCCCTTTCAACCAAAGGAGGGTGCACCCGAGCTGCCATATCGCGCCACCGCTGCACGTACTCTTTGAAACTTTCACCACTCTTCTGCGACAAATTCTGCAACTGAACTCTGTTTGGCGCCAAATCACTGTTATATTTGTAATGCATAACAAAAGCATCAGCCAACTTCTTCCAGCTCCTAATCTGGGTGGGCTCCAGTCCCATGTACCATTCCAATGATGGTCCCGATAAGCTGTCTTGAAAGAAATGCATGAGCATCCTTTCATCATTGGAATATGCAGACATCCTTCTATAGTAAGAACGTACATGGACCTTTGGGCAGGTATCCCCTTTGTATTTGTCAAATGTCGGTGCCTTGAATTTTAATGGCACCCTCAGCCCTAGTACCAACCCCATAGTAGTCATGTCTAACCCAGCGGAGTTCTGATCAACCACCCCTTTCATCTGCTCTTCTAGCATTCTGATCCTCTGAACAGGGTCAATAGGGCCTTCAGGTCCCATACCTCTTCCTGAAAAAGCGTCATCCTGTTGATCCACATTCCAGTCATTGCCATACCCATCGTAACTCATGTTACGGCCAAATCCTTGCTGATTGAACACAGGACCCTGTCCTTGGTTGTCGAACCCTTGATTGATCCCAGCAGGTCCAAAACCATTGTTGAAAGGAAATGCTCTAGCGCCGTTCATATTACCGAATCCACCATTACCGTAGCCATACCCCTGATTGTTGCCGTAACCGTCATTACCGAAGCCTTGATTGTTGAACCCGAAGTTCCCGTCCTGATTGACATTGCCATACCCATTGTTTCCAAAGCCAACATTGTCAACGAATCCTTGATCGGCATCCACAGTGTTGCCTTTGTTGTTAACAACATGCCCATCACCACCATTTCCAGTGTTGCCATTACCAGTGCCAGCACTCGCGCCAGTACCAGTGTTTCCGTTGACAGTCGCAACAGGTGTAGTAACAACTGCCGGTATCTCATCCTCCCAGTGAGGAGTTTCAACAGAAATGTGGTCAGTGTTGCCATTTCCGTTTGCCTGCATCAGCAGCGGCTGCACCAAGGTCTAGAGGTTCTCCTGGCCCTTGGCCATGCTCTCCATGGCTTGCATGAACAAAGTCAGCTTCTCACAGATTTCCTGCATCTCAACTTAGACTTGATCCATTATCTTCTTGCAGTTGTTTCTGGTTGAATAGCGGTGGACTCTCTGGTCGTCAATCCTGAAAAACCTATGAGATGCAGGAAATAAGATACAGATTCAAAAATACTGGTCATGCAATATGAGGATGCAGATGCAAATGTATAAATATGCTACAGGTTATATTCCCCCCCGATTCTAGTTTCAGAGAGAAGGCCATCACAGCAATGAAGTCCCCATCAAGCAAGCAAGGAATCAGAAAACCCTCATACATAAACAAATGCCAAGAGGCAGAGTACAAGAGTACAACTGAATACAACTAAAGAGACCTCGGCCAACAAGCTTGGCGATGGTCAAAATACAAGTACAGATAACAAAATCAAGGCAAAGATAACTCAGGCCTAATGGCACGCTCTGACATCTTCCAATATCTTCAACGTCTCCGAATGACCTAGTCTGGAGATTAGCTCTTGTATCAGTAATGCATGTCGCTCAGCAGTGGATCTCAGCTTTTTGGCGTCGCCCTTGCAGGTTCCTTCGCCAAAACACTCGTCGAGTCTGCATCTCTTGGAGCCGGCCTTCAATTCACAACCTCTCAGCTTCTCGCCAAGGTCACTTACTCTAACCTCAACAGTGCTCCTAAGTGATGTCTCTTCAGCAATCTTTGCATCCTGGGCTCTAATTTGCGCCTCTAGCGTGGCAATCTGCAGCTTCAGCTCATCTTCACGATCCTTCCGCTTGGTAAGCATGGTATTCCATAATGTTTCCCACTTGCCGAGTCGGGAATAAGCTTTGTGTAAGAGTTCCTTCTTGGAAGCAAGCACCTTGCTAACACCGTTCAAGGCTACTCCCACCTTTTCCCTCTTGTTGGTCTCTTCAGTCAAATCTGAACCCAACCTATTAATCAACTCAATATGTTCCTTCACAGTGAAGGTAGCTTCATTCTTCTCATGACGCAACTGGAAGATCTCTTTCTCTAACTCGCCATTGGCTTTCTTCAATTCTTCATTTTCAGCCAACAATTTGTTATACTTCTCAATCTCTACCGAAGTAGGTGCCTCAATCACTGGAAGATACCGAAGTTCCACAGCAGGATATGGCATCAAGGAAATCCTAGCTCTCTCGTGGATCCAATCCAAATAAGGATCATAAGCTTTGTTGTTGCTCTTACCAAGCAAAGCTTTCCCTCTCCTACGGATGTTAGCCCATGCATGTCTCAACCTGATCAAAACAGCCTCGTCTAATGAGCCCGTGAGATACAGAGATTCCTGTATCTCAACCTCAATAGGAGCATCTCTCAAGGCATAACCAAACTGTCTCACCAGCAGAGAACGGTTATAGTTGATACAGCCTTTTCGTCCAATCAAAGGGACATTCGGAAAGCCACTGCAACTATATATAATATCAGTGCCAAGCATGTTTCAATCAAACCAAATGATGTTCTCAGCAGACAGCCCCATCAACCGGGAAGACCAATCCAAAGTATCAACAACATCAACAAAAGACCCTGTCTTCGGAAGATGTCCCTGGAACCACCTGTACAAAAGAGGAAGACAGCAGGAAACATTATTGCCACGACGTTTCTCATTCTTATAGTGAATAGAATGATAAACATCGCCCAAGAGAGTAGGAACTGGATTCCTCGAGGCAAGAATCAAGAAGGCATCTGAGTCAACAAAATCTGGCACATTAGGAAACAAGACAGACCCATAGATGCAGACAGCTAGAATGGCACTGAAGGCAACCCAACATCCACTCTTTGCGCACTGTGTAGCCTTCTCAACCAGGACAGACAGGTGAAAACCATAGGCTCCATTCAGCTTGACCAATCCTCCAGGAAACTCAGAAGCGCCCAAACTGACAATCTCAGCAAGTGTAGCCAACTCAGGGTCAATATCAACATGTATAAAGGGCATCTGGTTTAACACAGGAACTCCTAACATAGCAGAATACTCCTCCAAAGTGGGTGCCAGAATATAGTCGGGGAACAGGAAGCATCTCAGCTGAGGTTCATAAAACTGCATCAAAGTATACACCCCAGTCGTCTCAAATGTTGAAGGCCTGTATAACAAACTAAGCAATCTCCCATAAGATACTCTGAACTCAGCCCTCACTCTCTCATCTACTAGAGCAACTAATCCCAGCAAGGCACTGATATCTGGCAAATGCAACCGGTAAGCAACTGTCCTCTTCATGGACTCCATGTCTGGCTAGAAGATACACTAGAATCAGAAGGGAATGATCACACCTGCAACATAAATACACGTTAATGAAATGCAAACATGAAAATGCACATGCATATGAAAACAGGAGATCAAGTGCAATGCTGATGAACTGTGTTGCTTTGTACTGAAGCCTGAGAACCATCAAATCTTCATCTCAAACCAAACCAACCACTCAAATGAACCCTGTAACCACATCTCACTGACAGAGATAAACCAGGTACTCTGAGGTCAAAGGTTTCCTGCAAACAGACCTACCTACCCCTCGCAGGTATGTACTTAACTCGCAGACGAGGTACAACATCCTATGCGGGTTCAACGTCACAGACTTTCAAGAGCGATGATACGATACCCAGAAGGTGTGGCAACATCCTCCCTTGAAGCGACCTCACTTAGTTGAATCCCAAATGATAGGTCTCCAGAGTCGACAATCCTCGGGTCAGACAACTTGTCGAGCCCTAAGGGCCAGGCAAGAAGCATCAAAGAGAATCTCGTTTGAGCGCAGATTTCGCGGCTAGCTGGTGCGAGCTAAGCAAGCAGGCTAACCACTACTCTCTACTTCTAAGTCTATGTGCAAACTCAAGCCCAGGTCCGACTTATCTCTCAATCTAACCCTCTTCCCAGCATAACAACAATAATATAATACTGGAAGTAAAGGCAGAAAGGTAAATACATACAAAACCCCAGACGGGAAAACAAGCGCTAGGATCGACTCGCATAGGGAACCGTTGGAATCCCCAGCAGAGTCGCCAGCTGTTGCTACTGCGAAAATCGGCGTCGGCTATGACAGAAGAGTCGCCACCGTGCGTTATTTATCCCACAAAAGGGAAAGGAAACGCTCAGAGTAAACCTAACGCAAAGAGGGAAAGGAATGGTCATCGCAACCAAATCCTGGATTCGGGAGTCGGTTATGCAAGGGGAAGGTATTAGCACCCCTCACGTCCGTCGTACTCGACGGGATCCACGCTTGTTTTCTATCTAAGGGTGTGTTATTCTATCTACTCTACAGGTCTGGGTTAAAAAGAAAAGAAAATGACTCGGAAAAGTATCGCACTTTATGCCTACGTATTCCTGCCTAGAACGAGAAATCAGAGTCAACGTAGTTCGCCTACCTACGGGAAAGGAGGGGAAGGTTGCTCGCCAAGATATCGCATCTTGTGCCTACGTACTTTCACACAGCGCGAAAGATCAGAGCAAACGTAGTTCGGGCTACGAAGAACACAGGTTTGTTCAGCTGTTTTTTATTACCTTATGAAACGGTTTTTCTTGATTAAGAGTCCAAGCGGACAAAAATGACACTTTGATGTTTGTTTTGAATCTTTTACGAAAGAAGTGTTTTTTAGTTTGTTTGCAATCTCTGACGCACTAGAGACTATGATTTGAGAGTGACTACGTCGCATGTCACCCTAAGGGTACCATACTAAGCAGCCAGATTACTGGAGAGTGACCCTCCAGCAACCTTTCCTCAAATAGCTTAAGGCTCGTAACGTACAGCACGCGTTATCCTTATTACTGTGTTTTTGAATTGTTTTGAGATGAGAAAAGAGAAAGGAGCTCTAAAAAGCCTAGGGTTGAAAGGGAATAAAACTAACCTAATGTTGTCATGCATGGATAAGAATCCTAATGTCTGTCATAATTCCCTCCTGCACAGAAGAAATCAGAGATCCTAGGGGATAAACAGAAAAGAAAACAAGCAAGTACAGTAAAATGCATGCAATGCAGCAATACAAGCGAGGAAAGGGAGTCCCACTCAACCTCGAACCTGGGAAAACAACAAGCAAAGTGAATCAACATTCACCTCAAACCTAGGGGGCAAGCTACACAAGCCGACAAACAATACAGAAAACAAAAGCCACAGCAGAGAAGGCAGTCTAAGCAGCAGCACCAATCTCCTACAGCAAACAGCAGCTCTGACAGCAACAGATGATTAACCAGCAAAAAGTTGACAGCAACAACCTTCATCTTCATGAATAACTCCTATCTTCAAGCTTCAATAAACTTTCAATCTTCAATAGACACCAAACTTCAACAAGCTACCAGCTTAACCAAGCTCAAACCCCAGCCAGTAAACAACTTCAACCAGCTCCTGACCTCAACAAGCTCCTAGCTTCAACAAGCAAACAAAACCCTAGCTTCAACAAGCTACCTCATCTTTCTTTACCAAGCTTCAACAAGCACCTCCAAGGGAGAATCATTCAACAAGATCAAGTTGAAATGTTAAGAAGCTCAATGACAACCAAGGGAAATCACTAAGAACTCAACATTGCAAATGAAAGGTATCCTCAAAGTTCTACTCACTTGGGCATACCACTCATCCCTCCTAAGGAGATATGGAGCTTCCCAAGAAGGACTTTATGTCATTGGATATAATAGAGGCAAACAATGCACTCTATGTTTGAAGAAACAAGTAGAACTACTCTGATGCTCTTCCTAAAACCCTAGTTTCCCTAAGCTCCTGACAAGCACTCCAACAGATGTGAAATCTTCAACTCCAAGCTCCTATAAGCTCTCCAAAGCACCTTCAATTGGTCTTCATGATCATCCAAGCTCAAAAGCAATACCACCCTAATTTAAGGGGAACTACTGAGTTAAACTATCCAAATTAGTTCATCAGAAACACCTAAAAGTTAGTCTTAAAACTAATTCTACTTAAAATATCAAACATGATTGTAAAATCCTACAAAAATTACTAAGGGTTCCTAAACCTCTTAAGAATCTCTCATACAAAAACCAGGGGGTTAACCATTCATTAGGACATAAAACTATGCCCTAAACCTAAAGGGTATCATCTTAAAACCCTAATTCTACAACACCTAAAGTTCAATGCTCAAGATAACCTAAAATTATCTCACAAAAAATATGAGAAAATTACTACGGGGACATGCATATCTAAGATATCTAGCCCAAAAAGAATCAACTTAAAATTCATCACCAATCATTCACAATAAAATTAGCAAAATCATGCATCAACCATATTGAAAATAAAAGCAATAAAAATGCAAAAAATATAATTAAATTCTAAAATGCATGAATTATGAATTTATTAATTTCCTAAAATTCTAGGCTCTCTAAAGAGTCAGGGGAAAAAACATGGATTAAAAAGATTAATTTTTCTATTTATTATGGATTTATTTCTATACTATATGAAAAATATGAAATTAAAAGAAAATAATGAAAAATGACAAAACTGCGTTGCAAATAGCAATTAAATTCAGTTATTTCTCCAGACTGGGCCCAAAGGGGGTGCGTATAGCAAGGCGTGACAAAGGCCCATGTGAAAATAAAATGCCACAATGCAAAACGAAAAAGAAATGGAAAGAAAAAAATGCACAGCCAGGAATTGAACTCACGAATGCTTGGTCACTCACACAAGGCAAAGGAAAATCAATGAAAATAAAAGAAAAGTGCAACAGCGGGAATCGAACAGCAGCAAGGTCGCTCCCCCTTCGCCATCAAAACGAAGTCGTTTTGACGTCCGGCCGCGTGGCTTCATCTCGTTCGTCCGATTGGGAGACTAAGTCTCCTCTCCCTCACGATCCAACGGCTGCTGTTCTTCTTCTCCAATTGAACACACATAACTCTCTCAACATTTATCCGTTTGCAACGATTCTTGAACCAATTTTGCATGAAATTTCGAGAGGAATCCAAATATACTACTTAAACAGCCTAAAAATCCACGAATCAAAAAATCCATATCTCAACCGAAAACGAATCTAATCCTAAAATCTCACTAAACATCAAATTCGCCCAGAAATCATCTACAACTTAAGGTGAAACTAACCACATGATTATAATGCATTGAAACCACATAAATTAAGAGAAAATTCAAGAAGTAAGAACCTAAGTTCGAGCTTCAATTGGAGTCGTTTCCGGCTTGATTCTTGATCCAAAACGTTCCAGATCCAATGAGTGATGATGTTAGAAGAAGATTGAATCCTCAATTGTGCTTGAAACGGCTTCTAACAGAAATTCACTCTTTCACTTTTCTTCTTCAAGCTTCAATGGTGATATTTGCTTTCAACCCCAATCAATCACCAACCTTGTTTCTGATGAGCTCCTAGACCTTTATAGGATTGTTTAGAACCTTCTAGAGCTTAGACCCAAGCCCAAAATTAAAAATCCAAGTCCAACTTTTCTTCAAAATTTTGGTTATGGTAATGCATGAAATTGGCTTCATAGCTTGCATTGGAAGCTTTGGATGACTTACATATTTCATTTGGAATGAATTCAGCCCAAAAGGAATCTCCACATTACCTTTGTGAAGGAATTGTGTGATGTAACTTTTATGTGAAGAAATCTTGTGAAAGGCCACGAAGCACACTTCAAATGAAAATTCCACAATTGCCAATGTTTCTAAAACATATTTTCTGATTAAAATGAGTGGTTATTTGACTTGTTTTGGACCCATAACCATTTATTTCAATTTCCCACCAAAATTGCCTTTGAATTTCTTCCTTATTCAAACCACTTCACACCAATCTTTGATATGAGCCAAAAAAATTCACCATGAGTTCTTGGTTAGCCTAAAAACCACATTTTAAACAAGTTCCATGTTGAACAAAAATCCATTTGACAAGTGCAAGTTGGAGATTTTGGCCCATGCTTGAAAATGACCTATAATCACCAATACCCAAAATACCCCTGGCTTGCCAAGGTCATAACTAGAGTTCTAAAAATCCTATCAAGGGAAAAAATTGCTTGGAAGTCAAGTGACTTTCACAGATAAATTTCAGTGTACTCTGATGACCTGTAATTTGCAAGGACCATAACTTGAGTTTTGTAAATCCTCTTGAGGACTTCTAGTACTCAAATTAAAGGTATTGAGAAGCTCTACAAGGTTCATGTTGGCCAAAGATCCATTTGAAACTTGTATTTTGACTTATGTGGCTTTGAAGTTAGGCACTAAACATGGGATTTTACACTGAAACCCTAATTTAGCAACTTCCCACCTTCTTGATCTTTCTTTGCTTAATCTTAGCACAACACCACACATGTATCAACATACCAATCCATGAATCCCATGACTTCAAAGTAGGCTTTGATGCTCTCCCATTACTCAGTTGAAATGGGGTTGACCCAGATGAAACCCTTGTTGACTACACTTCGAATGTGGCTCTTGTACTTGAGTCAATGACTTGTCTCAGCTTCAATATTGCTCTCTAGGCATCCCATGAGATCCATACACCTCAAATTCACATTCCATGTTTCACACCCCACTGATGATTCTCAATATTCCTCAAGATAGGAGCAAAACCCACATGTAGACACTCAAACTTCTCAAGACTTCAAATCGCTTCTTGATGGCCTGGATGACTTTCAAACTTGGATAAGACCTCTTGCTAGGCTGTTCTCTTGATAGACATCCTTGATCCCTTGTTGGAGGCATGCTATGCTATGATATGCAAATGATTAGACTATGTACATGATGTAACTATGCAAATGAAATGCAATGAAACATAAATCAGGCAAGAAAAGGTTGAGCAAATTTTGGGGTGCAACAACATGAACTCAAATGGGATTGTACTAAAATAACCATCTTCCGTGAGGATTGAACTCCATGGGGAGAATGCAACATCGTGCTTTTTCTGCCTAAGGTCGACAAATCGATTTGGAGGGATAAGACACACCCAAACACTTAGGGATAACTACAGCCAAAGCAATAGAATAAAACAAACACGAAGAATGCGAAAAATAAAATTAAAAAATGCACATGCCATGTTGTCTACTTATATGCTATGCAGATGCTGACGGACTGGGAGAAGTGAAATAAACGCCTCAAACAGAGGGGTACTCAAGCAAAACCTCCACAGATCTCGTGCCACATGTAAAGAGATCCCGAGCATAAACAGGCCCCGTCTCTGGGTAAAATAAATATGCTTTTGTCTTGGAGAATCACATAAGATTGTCGTTCTCCCATGGATGAAATAAACGCCCATGGTCATCCTTTCGTTATTCATATATCAAGTAAAACACAAAGTTTTGAAAAAGTTTAAATCAATTTGGATTTTGCTATCAAGAATAAAGACTTTGATAAATGGAAAACTTTTATTGAATGAGGGTCAGCAAAAAGGCGTGACCCCAATATTACAGTGTTGGAAAATAATAGCGATTACATAAAGGGAATAATGTCTCGCTTCTCCTAAATTGATGTGAACTTCCCGAGTTCTAAACAAAATACTTCTTGACAGCGTCTGTATTCACGGGACGAGTGATCTCTTCTCCATCCATTGTTGTTAACATCAAAGCGCCTCCTGACAAAACCTTCCTTACCACGTATGGTCCATCAAAGTTCGGGGCCTATTTTCCTCTGACGTTAGTGAGGAAAGACTGGATCTTCTTGAGCACAAGGTCACATTCCTTGAACACGCAGGGTCGAACCTTCTTGTCAAATGCCTTCTTCATCTTCTGCTGATACAACTGCCTATGGCATAGCGCAACCATCCTCTTTTCTTCGATTAAGTTCAACTGATCATATCTGTTCTGGCACCATTCAGCTTCTGATAACTTTGCGTCCATCAAAACCCTCATAGAAGGAATCTCTACTTCTATCGGGAGCACTGCTTCCATACCGTAGACAAGTGAAAATGGAGTTGCCCCAGTCGATGTGCGTACCATCGTACGATACCCATGCAAGGCGAGCGGGAGCATTTCGTGCCAATTATAAGTAACAACCATCTTCTGAATGATCTTCTTGATATTTTTGTTGGCGGCTTCAACAGCCCCATTCATCTTTGGTCTGTAAGGAGAAGAATTATGATGCTCAATCTTGAATTCTTCACACATCTCTCTCATCATCTTGTTATTCAAATTGGAACCATTATCTGTAATAATTCTGCTTGGTACACCATATCGGCAAATAAGCTGATTTTTGATAAATTTGACAACCACATGTCGAGATACATTAGCGTATGAAGCCGCTTCGACCCACTTGGTAAAATAATCAATGGCTACCAAGATGAATCGGTGTCCATTAGATGCTTTTGGTTCTATCATACCAATCATATCAATTCCCCACATAGAGAAAGGCCACGGGGACAAAATAACATTCAACAAAGTCGGAGGCACATGGATCTTATCTGCGTAAATCTGACACTTGTGACATTTTCTGGCAAACTTGTAACAATCTGATTCCATCGTGATCCAATAATAACCGGCTCTTAAAAGTTTCTTAGCCATAGCATGTCCGTTGGCATGAGTACCAAAGGATCCTTCGTGAATTTCCGTCATTAACATATTTGCTTCTTGTTTGTCAACACATCTCAGCAAGACCATGTCAAAATTCCGCTTGTATAATACATTGTTACTCAAGAGAAAATTTCCAGCCAACCTTCTCAAAGTTTTCTTATCCTTGTTGGAAGCTCCCAAAGGATATTCTTGACTTCTAAGGAAAACTTCAATGTCATGGTACCAGGGTTTACCATCTTCGACTTCTTCGACGGCAAAGATGTAGGCGGGTCTGTCAAGACATTTTACTTCAATCCGAGGACACTCATTCCAAAAGTTTACCACAATCATTGAGGCCAGAGTTGCCAACGCGTCTGCCATTCTGTTCTCATCACGAGGGATATGATGAAATTCGACCCTATCAAAGAACGGTAACAACCTTCTAGCATAATCTCTGTACGGGACCAAATTATCATGTCGAGTTATCCACTCTCCAGTGATTTGATTGATTACCACTGCAGAATCACCAAACACGTCCAAATTCTTAATTCTCAAATCGATTGCTTCCTCAAGACCCATAATGCATGCCTCGTACTCAGCCTCATTATTAGTACACTGGAAAGTTAATCTGGAAGTAAATGGGAAGTGGGTCCCTTGAGGAGTCACAATAACAACACCTATCCCTTTTCCATGAGCGTTGACAGCTCCATCAAAAACTAAACCCCATTGAGATCCTGGTTCTGGCCCTTCACCATGCACGGGTTCTTCACAATCTTTCATCTTTAAAAACATAACATCCTCGTCTGGAAAATCGTCGTTTGAGGGTTGATGATCCAAAATGGGCTGGTGAGCCAGATGATCAGCCAAAACACTTCCTCTAACAGCTTTCTGAGTATGGTACTCGATATCATATTCAGACAACAACATCTGCCATCTAGCAATCCTCCCAGTCAAAGCGGGCTTCTAAAAAATATACTTGATAGGATCCATCTTCGAAACTAACCAAGTGGTGTGATTCAGCATATATTGGCGCAAACGTTTGGCGGCCCATGCCAAAGCACAACAAGTCTTCTCTAACATAGTGTACCTTGTTTCACAATCAATAAACTTCTTGCTCAAGTAATAAATGACATGGTCTTGCTTTCCTGTTTCATCTCGTTGACCGAGTACACAACCCATCGAATCTTCTAAAACAGTCAAATACATAATCAAAGGTCGTCCTTCAACTGGTGGTATCAGGATAGGCGGTTCAAGCAAATACTCCTTGATACTATCGAAAGCCTTTTGACAATCTTCAGTCCAAACATACTCTTGTTCTTTCCTCAGAAGCTTGAATATAGGTTTACATGTAGCAGTCATGTTGGATATAAACCTGGAGATATAATTCAAACATCCCAAGAACCCTCTGACTTGCTTCTCAGTGGTGGGAGCTGGCATTTCCCGGATAACTTTCACTTTGTCGGGGTCCACTTCAATCCCTCTTTGACTGACAATAAAACCCAATAGTTTCCCTGATCGTACTCCAAATATGCATTTGTTGGGGTTCAGACGGAGCTTGTATTCCCTCAAACGACCAAATAGCTTAGACAAATGTTTGATATGGTCATCCTCAGTCTTCGACTTAGCTATCATATCATCCACATAAACCTTAATCTCTTTGTGCATCATATCATGGAACAAAGTAGCCATAGCTCTCTGATACGTTGCCCCAGCATTCTTTAATCCAAACGGCATAACTTTGTAATAAAAGGTGCCCCAGGGCGTGATGAATGACGTCTTCTCTCTGTCCTCGGGAGCCACTCTAATCTGGTTGTAACCTGAAAAACCATCCATAAAGGAGAAAACCTCATATCTTGCGGTACTGTCAACCAAGATGTCAATGTGAGGTAGTGGGAAGTCATCTTTCGGACTGGCTTTATTCAAATCCCTGTAGTCTACACACATGCGAACCTTACCATCCTTCTTCGGAACGGACACAATATTAGCCAACCATAGCGGATACTCGGCAGTGACAAGGAAACCTGCATCAATCTGTTTTTGTACCTCTTCCTTAATCTTTAGAGCCATGTCGGGTCGAGTCCTTCTGAGCTTCTGTTTTACCAGCGGGCACTCTGGCTTCAAAAGTAGACAGTGTTCAACTATAGCAGTGTCTAATCCAGGCATATCTTGATATGACCAAGCAAACACATCAACAAACTCTCCAAGCAAATCAATCAGCTGTTTCTTCACATTGGGTTTGAGCAGAGCTCCAATTTTCACTTCTCTACGGATTTCTTCTGATCCCAAATCGATTACTTCTACTGGCTCTTGATGAGGTTGGATAGCTTTCTCTTCCTTCTCAAGCGGTCTGGAAATCTCTTCTGGGATATCATCTTCTTCGGCTTCGGCTTCGTACATAGGAAACTCGAAATTCGGAGAAGGCAGTGGGTCATTATTCCCAGGATGTATTTTATGTAGCAATCTGCGCAGGTGATGTGATTTTTAATAAGTTTTTGTAAAGTGGAAAGTGTGTGTATGCGAGATGCTACTTATTATTTTCCAACGTCGTAAATAAATAAAAACACAAATAGGGATGAAAGTAATTTATTGATGATAGCGAAACCAAAAAAGACACGCCCAACAGAGTCACATTTGCCTTGGGCAGAGCAAAGGGAATTATTTAAAAGTAAGCCCTAATAATGCAGTTTCGCCTTGGGCAGAGCAAAAATTTAAAAACAAATGCTTTACTTAGATATATGAATGACAGTAGGGGCTTCAACCACACTCCAATTCTTAAGCAAAACGCCTGGGGTCACAAAGTCCGGAATATCCCCATCTGAATCTTCCTCGATGACAGCATAAACTCCAAAGGTATAGTCAAATTCATCTGAAACATAGCCTGGATCTTCCATATAAAGCTCATAGTCTTCGTAAGGAATGAAGGACCTTGCAGAACCATCAGATATGTAGCCTTCAAGTTCATCCTCCGACACAACATTAATCTGAGGATGATGGATGACTCCTCCCCTACGGAACACTTCATTAATCAGCAGAAACCCTTGACTCTTGGTAGTTTGTTGAGCAGAACTGCTGGTGAAACCAAGACCTTCCTTATTTTTATTTTCTGGCAAAGACAACACCTTCCCCCAGATTGTCTATTTACCACTGTTCACTACTCGCTGCGCGTCTTTAAATGATGACATAGACGCTTGAGATTTTCGGACACCCTCGCCCACAATGGACAAAGCTTGAAATTGCGTGCCAACCTCTTCCTCAGCTTCGACATACGAGAATGATGACAAGTGACTTACCACCAAAGCTCTTTCTCCACAAACTGTAATTTTTTCCCCTCGAAAACATACTTCAATTTCTGATGTAGAGTAGACGTAATTGCCCCAGCTTCATGTATCCATGGCCTCCTTAGCAGGCAGCTATAAGCGGCACAAATATCCATGACCTGAAATGTGATCATAAAAGTCTGTAATCCAATAGCCATCGGCAAATCCACCTCACCAATTACCGTTTTCCTTGACCCATCAAAAGCTTTGACAATAACATGACTTGTCCTCATCGGCGGTCCTTGATAAGATAGCTTAGATAGAGTAGTTCTAGGCATCACATTTAGAGAAGATCCAGTATCGACCAACACTCTGGACAGAGAGTCGTTTCTGCAGTTCACAGAAATATGTAAAGCTATGTTATGTTTCCTTCCTTCCTCTGGGAGATCATCCTCATTAAAACCCAGATTGTCACATGAAGTAATATTACCAATGATATTGTCAAACTGCTCCATAGTCACATCTTGTTCAACATACGCTTGTTCTAATATCTTCTGGAGTGCTTCCCTATGAGCCTCAGAATTCATCAGCAATTGTAACACAGAAATCTTTGACGGGGTTTGCAGGAGCTGATCTGCAACCTTATACTCACTCATCTTAATCACTTTTAGACATTCATCTGCATTGGATAAATTGGATCCACTAGGTTGCCCCACAATCGGATCCTTTGAGCCTGTTTCTTCCAATGAAACCTCTTTTTCTTTCGGTGGTATAGTTGGGTAGACTCGACCACTCCTTGTTACTCTGCTGACACCTGCAATGTTAACTACTGAAGGCATAGTGGGCAAAGGCACTTCCTTTCCATTCTCCAACATCGTAGCGTTGTACCTGTAGGGGATAGCCTTACTGGAAGTATAAGGGATAGGTCCAAGCACATTGATTACCAACGGGGTAACAGCCGGTTTTCTGCTATTATACACGATTTCGATACGCTCCACTTCTTTAAAGTGAGGCACTATAACACAAACCTCTTCGGCCCTTTCAACTGAAACTTTCTGATCATCATTGGCCAAACAGTCTTGAATCATGTTAACAGAGGGTGAACCATGCGGTGGTAACGGGTTAACTTGCACATTAGGGTCGGAATCTTTGAAGGACAGGATTCCGCACTTAATGAGCCTCTGGACGTCTGCTTTCATACCGAAACAACTTTCAATATCGTGCCCTGGAGCTCCTTGATGGTAGGGACAAAACTTGTCAGCTCTATAGGAAGGAGAAGGATTTGCAGGAACCATAGGTGGAACTTTCGTCTGAATATGACCCTTCTGGACCAAAGCCGGAAACAAATCAGCATATTTCATAGGGATAGGCTCAAAGTTTATCCTTCTATACATACGACCTTGATTGTTGAACGATTGATTCTGCTGAGAATACTGCGGATTTTGCTGAGGCTGTGACTGTTGAGCATTGGTGGATTGAGATGGTTGACTCGGTTGCGGAGACTGTTGAGGTTGATAAGCGGGAGCATTAAACACTGGCGATACTGCCGCAACTTGGTATGATGGTGAGTACCTCCTTCTAAGTCTTCCTTCCTGCACGGCGTTCACCCCCTGTTCCTTTTTCTTCACGAAACCGCTCCCATATTTCTTAACATTGCTAGGAGCACTCTCTTCTTTAGCCAATCTTCCTTCACGGACACCTTCTTCCAAACGCATTCCCATATTGACCATTTCAGTGAAGTCACTGGGTGCACTGGCTACCATCTTCTCATAAAAGAAAGGACCAAGGGTCTTCAGAAAAATCTTGGTCATCTCTTTTTCTTCTAACGGTGGTGTGACTTGCGCGGCCAACTCGCGCCAACGTTGGGCATATTCCTTGAAACTCTCTTTATCTTTCTGCGTCATAGCCCTCAACTGATCACGGTCAGGAGCCATGTCCACATTATACTTATACTGTTTGACAAAGGCTCCCCCTAGATCATTGAAAGCTTGAATTTTCGTACTATCCAACCCCATGTACCATTTGAGTGCAGCGCCTATCAGACTATCTTGGAAATAATGAATAAGCAGTTGATCATTATCAGTCTGGGCAGACATCTTTCTGGCGTACATAATAAGATGACTCTGAGGGCACATATTCCCCTTATACTTTTCAAAATCAGGGACCTTGAATTTTGGTGGGACCTTAACATTTGGAACTAAGCACAGCTCAGAAGCTTTCTTTCCAAACAAATCCTTTCCACGAAGGGCTTTCAACTCCTTTTGCATTTCAGAAAATTGGTCTTGAAATCCATCCATCCTCTCTTCTAAACCCACAGTTTCAGTCGGCGACCCTTGTAAAATTGGCTCATCCAGAATATACGGAACGACGTTCACATGTGGAGATGCGGTAGTCATCACAGCAGAAACTACAGGAATAGCTTGAACAGCGGTCACAACAGGGATCTCAGACACAGACGGACGGTAACTGGTTGAGAATAAATTGGGAGACAATCCCCACGGGAAACCTTGAGGCATACTGTAGGACATTTCAGCAACAGAAGACACCACTGGGACCGGTGTTGGCGTCACTTCAGAGATCACAGTCCTTGGAACTTCTTGGTTGTTGATCGAGGCTTGATTGGACAAAGCTTCCACTAGACCATTCAACCTCTCCAAACTTTCTTTCAGAACTGCAACTTCATCACGGAGCACTCTGTTCTCTTGCTCTAGTTGATCCATCTTCTGGCGTTGACTAGCTCGAGTGTTGTATCGGTGATTCAGCTTGTCTGCAGAGAGGAAGCAAGAGTGAGACCCTGGAATGCAAACGATGTTATGCTTATGCAAAATGCAAATGAATATGAGGCTTCAAGAAACTCAAATTATTTTGGTATTGTAACGTTGGAGAAAAACTTATTTTATTTTGATAATCGAAGCATTACAAAGTAGAGTACTCTTTTAAGAGTTTATAACATTGAACCAAAAGCAAAAGAGAAACTCAGAGAACTACTCCTTACGCTCCTTCTGTGCGCGAAGCTCTTCTTCTAACTGACTGGCACGTTCTTGTAACTCGGCCTTCTCACTGATGAGTCGATCGACACATTCCTACCAGGCCATAGCAGCTGGGGGAAGATCATTACTGATGACAGCTCTTGAAGAGGTGTGAGAGGAAAATAAATCCTCTCGCGCCTTCCTTTTCCTCGCAAGTTCTACTTCTGGCAGTTTCTAGGACTTCTCCTTCTCTACCTTGAGTGTGAAAAACTTGTTCCTCCAAGCGGCTTTCAGTTTTTGAGCTTCATCCAAAGCGGTTTTCAACTGATCTATTTCACTCACATCGAACCAATTTAGATCGTGAAAAGCCAATACCATAGGTTCATGAAAAGGAAACAGCATCTTGAGGTCGAGAGCTCTTTCTCGCACCCAATGTAGGTATTCTTCAGAGACATCACAATTGGGGTATCCTAAAGCAGCTTTTCCTTCCTTATTGATGTATCTCCATGCGTAAATTATGACGGTATTCAGGTCTGGATCTTCTCCTTCCTTGAGGAAGATCCCTTCTAACAGAGTTTGGTCAGGCACTTCGATCATAGGATGCCCAAATTGGAGATGGGCCAAAGCAGGGTTGTAACTTATGCATCCTTCTCTCCCAATGAGTGGTATGTTAGTAAATCCTCTGATGCTATGGATCATACATATACCTCCATAGGTAGGGTCGTACCACACAATGTCAGAGTGAGTAAGGGCCATAACTATCTCGGACCAATGAGGCGATTCTTCCTCTTCCCAAATAGACGGGTGTCGAGTTAGGCGAGCAATGAACCATGAATACAACAGAGCGGTACAACAAACGATATGTCCCCCCCCCCTCTTCGGCATTCTTCGAATGGATTGAGTAATATGTGTCAGCTAACAAAGTAGGGACTGGATTCTTGAGTATGAATAGTTTAATTGCATCCATATCAACGAAATCATCGATCTTTGGGAACCAGAAAATCCCATAGACCAACAGAGCAAAGGTGGCTTCCAAGATAAGGACCTCTTTTCTTTCAGCATGGTAGCGGACTTTTTCAATCAAGAAGTCAGCGGGGAATCCAAGGACTCCTTCCTTGGTGGTCAAGTGCGCTTGAACATCTGCTAAGTTGAGATGAGTAGCATTGGCAATCTCTTGGTGACTGGGTGCGTCTTCTTGGCCGGTGAATATAGGTCGGGCCATCACGGGCATCCTCAGGAAATCAGAATACTCTTCCAGAGTCGGCATCAACTGGTAATCTGGAAAACTAAAACAGTGGTACAACGGATCATAAAACTGAACAAGGGTCTCCAACAGTCCTTCTTTCATCTGGAACTCGAGGAAACGGAAGACTTCCCCATATTCTGCTGCGAAGGCGTAACGGTTCTCGATGAGATCTGCTAGTCCTCTCAAGCTTTCAATGTTAGGACTCTGAAAAGTGTACTCCAATGCTTCTCTCTTGAAGTCCATGGTTACAATACCTGAGAAATAAAATTGAGTTTCTTGAAATGAATAAAGAAAGAATTCAATGCAAGATGAGTAGGACTTCATGGGATCCCAACTATTTATAAGCATTGTGGTAAAAGAAAATGTTTTTATTAATTTTGAAACGGAATACAAGTAATTGCTTTTAAAAGTCCCAAATAAAAGCTAAATAAAAGCTAGTAAAGACACTAAAGAAGTTTCGAATTTTGCTGCTTGAGTTGCTCTTCTAATTGCGTCTTCTCACGGATAAGGTTGTCCACAATCAGCTTCCAAATAGTGCATTGTGGATCAGAGAAAAATAAATCCTCCATGACTTTCCTCTTCTTGCAGGGGAGTAGCTCTTCATCCTTCGACTGTAGCTGCTTCTAAAGTTCATCTTTCTCTTTTTGAAGTTCAGCCTTTTGCTTCTGACATTCGTCATTTTCTGCAACCACTACTTGATACTTGTTCTTCCATGATTCTAACTCACGTTGCGACTTCCTTAAGGCAACCTCTAACTTCTCAGCTTCAGACATAAAGACATAAGTGGGCTCTCTCCTTGGAGATATAGGGTCTTGACAAGAATAGGGCATCTTTAGTTTGACTGCCCTCTCTCTGACCCACCGAAGGTAGGGTTCTAAATACACACAATTAAGTTTCCCAAGGCTTTCTTTCCCTTTCTTGTGCAAGTGGTCCCATGCAACTAAAATCTTGTCTAGGAGTTCTTTGTCTTCCCTAAAGAAAATGTTCTCTACTTGAACACTCTTAGGCGACTCCTTCAACGGAAATCCCAATTGTCGACGAGCTAAGACTGGATTGTAACTGATCCCTCCATTAAAACTGAGTAACGACACATTAGCAAAGTCGCCACAACCATCAATAATTAAAGTTCCATCATACGCTCGGTTGTACCAAACAATATCTGAGTGGGTCAACGCCATAACTCTTGGAGACCAAAGCCCTCTATCGAGATTCAAAAAAGAAGTAGACCTCGGCAAGTGCGAAATAAATCACTTGTAGAGTAAGGGCACACAACAGGTGATCATTCCTCCACCATAGAAGTTTCGGAGATGCACAGAATGATAAGCATTACCCAATAGAGTTGGTACTGGATTGTTCTTCAAAAAGATCTTAATTGCGTTGAGGTCGACGAGCCCTTCAAAACTTGGGAACAAAAACACTCCATAAATAAGTAAGGCAAAGATCGCCTCGAATGAAGTCTTGTTTGTATAATCGGCATAGAACATAGCTTTACTGATTAAGAACTTCGTAGTCAAACCAAAAATACCACCTTTACTAACCAAATTTCCCTTGACGTCAGATACCTTTAGGTAAAGGGCCTTAACAATATCTCTTTCATCGGGGTCTTTCTCCAAGAAAGGGAAAGGAGACTCTTCTAAGATAGGTAGACCAACCAAAAAGGAGTATTCTTCTAATGTAGGCAGTAGCTGGAAGTCTGAAAACGTAAAATAGTGATATAGCGGATCATAGAACTGCAATCGAGTGGAAAGAAGTCCTTCGTCTACTTGGCGACTCAATAAGGATATCAGCTTCCCATACTTGTTCTTAAACCTCTCTTGGTCTTCAATCAAGGTTACCAACTTCTTTAGGTCATCCAACTTGGTGTTGCACTCTAATTTTTGACCATAAGATCCCACCTCCTTGAGCATTCCCTTTGCATATCAGTCATCCACGCATAACTAACCATGTTAACCGTTTGTTCGTTTTATTTTATGAAGTTAGGTTTGCTGCGGAGAATTTCAAAAAAAATCACAAAGGGGCTTTGTATATGGTCCATGTCTCCCACAAATTATGGAGAAGCATGTCTCCCCTTAGATTTTTTAAATATTCCCTAAGGGAGAGTTAGGGATTTCTACCTACTGGTTTCAAAGACAGTTGTTTGAGAATTAGATATAATTTGGTGGTATGTTGAGATACAAATGGTGTCCTCACTTCCGAAGCTCTAAAGTGATAGCTCGCGCGACAAGAATGAGATCGTCTTGTGCTTTGAATATAATGAATTTTTGTTTGTGGTGTGTGCTTATGGGCCATTTCAAAGAAGATATTAAAGGATAAACTCAATATTCATATATCTATGCAAGTTTTCGAATCTCAAGTCCATTTGAAGTTTGAACTCGGAGGTTCAAGTTACAAAAGTTTTCAGGTGATTCATCAAGGGTCGACTTCAAAAGTCCATACCTTAAGGTTCAAATTCAATTTTTATTAATCTTCATACCATCACACTATCTTTGTATTATAAACGGGTCACTCAAGTCCATTAAGGTTTAGTGAGAGATGTTTCCAAGAAGACTTCATCATCCCACTCACTCGGTTTTGCATTGGCTTCAAATATTAAATTCAAGAACGTCAACGTGAGAGGGTACAAGTTGAAGTTCTTTCTTTCTCTTCCAAAACTCTAAAGCCAACACATCAGTTACAGAGGCCTGAACAAGTTTATTGCCATGACATCTGTTCCTTAAATACATAAGGAATTTAATATCTATGCTGAAAAACAAAAAAACGCAAGCCTGGTCACGCAGAGCCTTATTCATTTCCATGGCAAGGATGAATACATATGTTTTAAGTTCCTACCATTTGACTCAGAGTAACAACAGGTCCTGAGTTACAATTTTGAAGTATTACAAATCAATTACATTCAATTCTTAACAACATCTACAACAGCATCTACCGGCACTTATCAATAATGCCTTAAGGTGTTTATGCTTAACCAACGGCTCTCCGCGGAAAGACCGACAATAACTGAATCTGATGATCTCCCTCAGAGTTGTAATAGTGAGGCCAGCAAATATCACCCTCCAAATACTCATAAAGCTGATCAGCGGAGTTACGGTAACCGGACGGCGCAACCTGCATCACGACGCACCAAATTATCATGTAATTCAGAACATAGAGAAGGAAGAGCAGTTGGGCTACTCTCAGGAACTTACGAGAGTTTCTCGGTCATCCCGTTCGCAGCAAGTATGAGTTTTCGATACATCACGCTGAGGCCAACGCTTCACCAACACCTTTCCAACCTGTTAAAGTAAGAAAAACAGCCAGCAATGAGAATACCGTTGAGAGACATGAATCAAAGCAAATAACAGAACGAATGGAATTAAAATTCAGCCCTCAGTTCAGCTCATCATCGGGCGCGAAACTCGAGCGGCTGGAAGGGCAACAACCGAAGTTGTCGCCAACTCCCTACTGAACACCAAACAGCTCCTCGGCAACGGCGTAAGACAAGACAGTATTTGAAATCAACAATTAATGGTATCTCTGATATAAGAAAAGTCCGTTAAAATAGAATCAAACAGCCCAATATCTCGCCACAAAGAAATCAGTAACAGCGACATCAGCCCGAACAACTTCAAGCTGCAACAAATTAACAACTTCAGGCTGCAACAAATTAACAAGTTCAAGGCTGCAATTGACCTCAAACAGGCAGAACCAACATCAGTCACAACAAGCAAAGAGAAGCAACACGAGTTTCAACCGGCAAACAACAAAGTAGCATCAGCTATAAGCATTACAGCTTCGGCAACAAGCATCACTCGTAAATACCAACATTGCAACAATAGCCGCCAACGACGGTTCAGATTCACGAATCATCATCACCGTTTCAAAATTCCCCCGGCAGTAGCAAATCTCCGAGCTACAAGCAATAGCAACAACATATACCAATTGCAAATGGAACCAACTGCAACACAGCAAGCAACATCATTCCAATATCTGCAGACATCGATTGCAAGTAAGACAAGCCAGTTAGCATCTGCAAACAATTTCAAGAGCAACCATTAACACCACAACAGCAACATCCGCATCAACAAGTATTTCGACAAACAAAGCAACAACAACTCAGCAGCTGGCAAGCTTCTGCACACGACGACAACGGCCAGTGCATTTCAACGATAGCAAGACAGCACAACAGCAGTTCAAAAGCATATCAGAAGATAATGCCACTTGAGTACAGGAATAGCATAAGCAGCAAGAAATAAGGACAACATTAGCGACAACAATGCAACGACATCATTGGTTCAGTCCTCAGTTTGAATCATCATCGGGCAGAAGCAAACAACAGCAGAACAATACCAATAGCTTCGATTCGCCACCTACAACAACAGCAACACATTGACCACAAGTTATAATTCAGAATTCATGAGCAAAGATGGAAGGGTCTTAACCCTCAGATTTAATTCATCACTCGGCAAGGCTCGAGTAGCCAGGAGGGCAACAAAGAGAATTTGTCGCCGACTCCCTACCAACTCAAGAGTCGAATGACATTCGAAAACAACAACGACCACCATAGCTCTCAGCTCAGACGCAATGTCGTCATCGCCGGCTCAGCGCCACCTCAACCACAGCATAAGGGCAAGCCAACATCTGAACTCATACGAAGTTCCCTGCGAGAAGAGAAGAAAATCATTAACAACAAGTTAATGAATCCAGGTATCATAAAGTCCAGATAAGAAGAAGAATAAAACTTCCCAAATCGGGGCCAACACGTCAACGACAGATCCAAGCGAATAACGAAAGAAATTGAAGGTCGTTCCCCAGCTCACTGAGTGCATCCGACAGATCCAAGCGAAATAGGAAAGGATCAAGCGTTTCTCCCCAAGGCATCAATAGAATCAGACAGGAAATCAACATAATAGGAAAGTTTTGAACACAATTATCGTTGAAGGCCCAACAAATCCCCCTATAAAAAGGGCGATGGAAGTCCATTCAGAGAGGGTCGAAAATCCACCACCGAAGGAGAGGAAGTACCACGCTCAGAAGCTAGCCGAGAAAGCCATCATCGTTGGAAAGCTCAGACTACTCGCAAGCCTCATCATTGTCGAGCGAAAGAAGCCAACAAGATCGTGGATCGTTTCACAATCTCGCCGCCGCCACCTTCTAGCCGTCGTCAACTCTTGTACTTGGGCAAAAGAATTCATCCTTTTAAAACCTTCTTGCATGTTTGATTTGTGTGGATTTTGCAGGATAAACAAGGATATCGAGAAACCGAATGCGAAAAAGGATCGAAGATCACCGAAAGGAGAAGAACGGTGATGACAGGGCGAAGAATAATAGCCGCGATTTGGGAATGAATCTGGGGAAGGGATCTAGGGTTTGATCGTTGTGGTTCCTTTTCGTTTTTGCTGTTATTCTTTTGCTGTTATCGTATTGTATTGAATGCACACAACACCATAGCACCTAATCACTCACTAAACACCCGCACACACGATAACCATCAGCTCCCTCAATCTTCCGTTTTATTAATCATTAATAAGCCTAATCACTAATTTAACCAATTAACCACTAAAATTATTAATCTGTTTTTTTAACAAACCATTTACCCTTAATTAACCAAGCCATATAATTTATTTCTAATCGATCTCTATTAGTTAATAACTTTTCATTTAGTTTTTTTTTAATTAATCAACCTATATAAAATAATAATCCATATTCTCATCAATTTATTTATTTAACATGATTGTAACTTAATTAAATTTTAATAACCCAAATTTTATTATATTAACCAAAACCATTTTTACACTTAGGATAATTTAGTTATAATGATAAAACCTTTTTTTAATAACACAACTTTTTATTTAATAATTTGTTAAACCCATTTTTTTAAATTAACCAAAACTCATTTTATATTAATCAATTTATTTTGTTCTAGTTACTAATAATAATCTCTTATCTAAATTAACCTTTATTAATAAAAATTAATAAACCCTTTATTTAAAACAATCGTTTTTTTATATATCATAATAATAACCAAACGTACTTTTGTTAAGAAAAATAAACAATAATAATAATCAATCAAGATTAATGTAATTTTCTTACAAACTAAGTCACCCTTGAATTAACGTTTTCTAAAATCAACCTCGTTAATTAATCTAAATTTTTCCTCAAATTAATCATCAAATCAACACTTTTTATAATTCAAACCAAAATTAATTTATCCGCTTGAAATCAATCAACAACGTAAAATACAACCTAATCCTGCATACTGACATCCACGACACATTCACTCTCACACACTCCAGCGCTTTCATGCGTATGTGTATGATTTTATTTCCGCAATTTATCTTACAGTAATTTACATTACCGCCATTTACTTATATTTCCGCCTTGCATTCCGTCCAAAGGAAAACCCTACACATGATTCAACAATTGTGTGTAGTGCATCATTTGCATCATACTCCCGCTCGATCCTTGATCTCATTCAAGTTGATCGATTAAGATTGATCCTACCCCATAGGAAGGACCTTTATCTTACAACATAGACAAAACAATTCAAACAACATAATACAAACAATATTCAAACACATTAGAGAAAGATGTCAATCATCTTAAGCGTGATAGAATCTCCACCCCACATCAATACAATCAATTCTTAGGAACTTTGCCTTAAGAGAGATAAAGGCGTACCTCGTCGATCCCTATCCGAGTACTTGAGCCCTTCTCTTAAGACGATGCAAAGACTATTTTCCTACAACTTGTGGCGGTTAAATCTCTCTTAAAATGACAATTCATCTCCTCCTCCTAAACCAATCAATCAACTACCCTAAACCCGTAGGAACTTTGACCACAGTCAAAGAATTCCTCAAACCCTTTAGGGGAACTACAAATACTCTGATTCCACTCCCGTAAGGATATGTAGGCATAAGATGCGATATCTTATCGAGTATACTTAGAAATAAACCCCTAGGGTCTTTTAAACCTTTAAGCAGATAAACACTTAGCAATAAAAAACATAAAACAAGAGGTTCCTGTAGAGTACTACAGAAACTTAGGATGCTAGCACCTTCCCTAAGTTTAACCAACCCCCGAACCTAAAACTCTCTAAACCTTGCATTTGCATTGCATTGTGGGAATTTCGATCTTCATCCCTTCCTTTGGACAAATCAAAGTTCGGTTGCAAAATGAATTAAAGATTCAAACTAATCAATAGTTTGGTATCCAAATTTCACCGCGACAGAAATGGCGACTTCATTGGGGACACCTCTAGTGGGTTTCCCTATCTTATTTTATTTGTTTACTGCTTTATATATCTGCTTACTTGATTAATTGTTTATTTGTATACTTTCTCTTGTGTCTTTTTGGGTTGTTATCCTTGAGAGGCAAGATAAAGTTCTACACCCGAACTTGAGAGAAATTAAGTTAGGATGGTGATATATTCGATGAGGCTTATAGGGAGTTGAATCCCGACTAAGTTAAATCGAGAATCCCGCTCAATTGAGGCCCTCTCGAGATAGTACTGTTGAACGAGTAATCATGAAGACACTCACTATTTTCGACCTTGGAGCCTATGATATTGAGGACCGTAGTTACTTTAACCCTACTTTGGCCTTTATTAGGACGTAGTGCGGGACTATGAGGGAGTACTCCCGAAATAGTGCTACGCGAAGCTACACTCAAAAGAAGTTCTCTTGAGAATATTATTAATCCTTGAGTAATTGGGAAATTGATAATATCCGAAAGATGGGCTGATGATTTTGAGTCCCCTTAGAACCTTGTTCTACAGGTACAAACAACCTTTAGTTCACAACCTTTGGGAATGGGTATACCTTGGCCCCATGCTCGTTGCAAACCTAGGGTTCCCTTTTGTTTGTTTATCTTTGTGTCCTTATGTGGATACTTGTGTTTGTTGCATTCATATAACATCATTATGCATTGGACTTCATGGGATTTACTTTCGTTTATGAATATTGTAGGTCACCATGACTTCAAATGAAAGACATACTGTGAAATATACTTTTAAGAGTCCCAAATTGGATGACCTAAAGAAGTTGTGGGGCTTTATCAAGGATCAAGAGGAATTCAAGAACAAATATGGGAAGCTGGTATCTTTGTTGGGTCGTTCAGTGAATGAAGGACTTCTTGCCACTCTGCTACAGTTTTATGATCCTCTTTATCATTGTTTCACCTTTCTGGATTTTCAGTTGTTACCTACGTTGGAAGAGTACTCCTTTTTGGTTGGTCTACCTATCCTAGAAGAATCTCCTTTTCCCTTCTTGGAAAAGGACCCCGATGAGAAAGATATTTCTAAGGCCCTCCGTTTAAAGGTAGCTTATGTCAAAGCCAACATAGTTACTAGGGATGTAATTCTTGGTTTAAAGACAGGTTTCCTAGTCGAGAAGGCTTTATTTTATGCTGATTATTCTAATAAGGCCCCGTTTCAGGCAACTTTGCCTTACTTGTTTATGGGATGTTTCTATTTCCTAGTATTGAAGGTTTCATCGATCTCAAAGCATTCAAGATCTTTATGAAGAACAACTCAGTGCCAACTCTGTTAGGTAATACGTATCACTCTATACATCTCTGAAACCTTCTTGGTGGAGGGATGATTACTTGTTGTGTACCCTTACTTTACAAGTGGTTTATTTCGCACTTGCCAAAGTCTAGCTCTTTTACAAACATTGGCAAAGAGCTTTGGTCTCCGAGGGTTATGGAATTGACCCATTCTGACATTGATTGGTACAACCAAGTGTCTCTACTACGAAAATCGGCGCCGGCTATGACAGAAGAGACGCCACCGTGCGTTATTTATCCCACAAGAGGGAAAGGAAACGCTCAGAGTAAACCTAACGCAAAGGGGTAAAGGAATGGTCATCGCAACCAAATCCTGGATTCGGGAGTCGGTTATGCAAGGGGAAGGTATTAGCACCCCTCACGTCCGTCGTACTCGACGGGATCCACGCTTGTTTTCTATCTAAGGGTATGTTTATCTATCTACTCCAAAGGTATGGGTTAAAATGAAAAGAAAATGACTCGGCAAAGTATCACACTTTATGCCTACGTATTCCCATCTGGAACGAGAAATCAGAGTCAACGTAGTTCGCCTAACGACGGATTAAGGGGGGAAGGTTGCTCGCCGAGATGCGTCTCGTGCCTACGTACTTTCATACGACATGAAAGATCAGAGCAAACGTAGTTCGGGCTACGGAAGACACAAGTTTGTCTGATAGTTTTTATCTCCTTAAGAAAGGGTTTTCCTGATTAAAAGGTCCAAGAGGACAAAAACAGAGTTTGAATGTTTGTTTGAGTCTTTTACGAAAGAACTGTTTTTTAGGATGTTTGCAATCTCAGTCGCACTAGAGACTATGACACAGGAGTGAACGCTTCGTATGTCACCCAAAGGGTACCACACTAACATTCAGATTACTGGAGAGAGACCCTCCACCAACCTTTTCCCAGATAGCTTAAGGCTCGTAACGTACGACTTCAATTAACCTTATTACTGTGTTTTTGAATTGTTTTAAGATGAGAAGAGAAAGACGCCCTAAAACTATGGGTGAAAGGGAATATACCTACAGTTATCATGCATGGGTCAAAACCTAATGTCTGTCATAATTCCCTCTTGCACAGAGGAAATCAGAGATCCTAGGGGGAAACAGCAAAAGAAAGCAAGCAGTAAACAGTAAACAGTAAAATGCATGCTATGCAACAGTACAAGCGAGGCAAGGGAGTCCGGCTCAACCTCGAACCTAAGAAAACAACAGGCAAGAGGAGACAAGTTCCACCTCAAACCTAAGGGTAATCAACACAAGCAAACAGACAATACAACAAAAGAAAAGAAACAGAGAAAGCAGCCCAAGCACAGCAACAGTCTTCAGCAGACAGCAACTTCAATACTCAACAGCAGCAGCTCTAAACAACAAATCCTCTTGACAGCAAAGTTGACAGCAAAATGGCTTCATCCTCAAGCTAGCTTCTATCTTCAAGCTTCATCAAACTTCATCTTCAAGCTCTAGCAAGCACACTCCAAGCAAAGAATTAATCACTAAGATCAAGGTTGCAATGTTGAGAACCAAATGAAAACCAAAGGAAATCATCAAGTACCAACATTGAAATTGAAAGGCATCCTCAAAGTTCTACTCAACTATGGGCATACCACACATCCCTCCAAAGGAGAGATGGAGTTTCTCTAGGAGGACTTTACATCATTGGATAGAATAGAAGCACACAATGCACTCTATGTTTGATGAAAGAATCAAAACTAGTCCTAATGGCTCTTCCTAAAACCCTAATTTCCTAAGCTCCTAAAAAAAGCTCCTAAAAGAAAAGAAAACTTTAACTCCAAGCTCCAATCTTCAAGCCACAACAGCTACACCAAATCTAGAAGACCTCCCAAGAAGGAATCCAAGCAGATCCAGCTCCAAAGTCACCAACAAGATCAAACAAATAAGAGCACTAAAGATAGAACACCACAAGCATAAGCAACTTTCAAAATACAACTAAAATAGAAAACAAAGTTGTAAAATTCTAATAAAATTCCTAGGGGAACATACATGTTTGAACAACCTAGGGTTAAAATATTAAAGCCTAATTCAACTTCAAAGTCACCTAAATAATTTCTAGATTGAAGGGTATCAAAGTGATCCACAAGTTTGGGAAGGCTCTAATCTCAACACCTAAAACAGAACCTAAAGTTGTTCTAAAACTCTAACAAACATTCTAAGGGAACATGAATATCTACCCTAACACATACTAAAAAATCAAAGGCAAATTCAACACCAATTAAGAGAACAAAATTCAACAAGACAAATGATCAAATATGCAAAAATTAAAGAATTAAACAAAATAAGAAAAATCAAATTAAAATGAAAAATGCATGAAAATGCATTTTATTGATTTCAGAAAATCACAAATTCTCTCAAGATCATGGAGATATTTTTGAAATAATTTTTGGATCAAAATTGAATTTATTGTGATTTTTTGAATCAATAATGCATTTAAAATAAACAAAATGGAATAAAAGAAATTCAAATGCTGAAAATAAACCACGGCCACAGGATGCGTTGACAAGTCCACTAATCCAAGCATCCACACGCTGCCAGCGCATTAAGTTTAACGACCGCGTTTTGGATTTAAAATCTCCATTCTCAGATTATAACATATCCGTTGGATCTAGTGGTTGGTCTTTGGTCAAAGGCAGATCTGATGGCTTAGGAGTCATCTTCCTCATTTCTCAGGCTGGCCAGATGGAGAACATGTGTGATGGCCGGAGAAGACTCCGGTTGTCTTCTCCGGCGAGGCAATAGTTACAGGTGTCCAAAAATAGCAATCCTTATACCAATCTCACTCAAAATTTCATCAGGATCTCAAATCTCGTACTCAAATTATCCAACTCTCAATAGATTTTAAAACACGAAGCAATGTTCAGAAATAACATCCAGATCAAACATCATCAATTGCAAATCTAATGATACAGAAATCATCCTCATGCTACATACATCACTCTGATCTATCTAGATTGCTCTAACTCTCCATGAATCAAGAGATTCAAATCCAAACAGAATTACTATGTCATGATCAACCATCATCAAATGTCTCCAAATTGATCCTAAAACGATCTGCATCTTGCCTAGATCCTAACCACAAGTTCAAATCTAACTACATCATGCTAAATCATGTGGAATTTTGAAAGTTACTAACCTGTTGTAGATCTACTAACAGAGGCACTTGGAGCTCGAAACTCTCCAGATACGTTCAATGATGCACTAGGAAGAGTTTGCAACCTTCAATTTGCACTGAATTGGTCTGAATCTGAAAATTCGATTTCTCTTGCTCCTTGGAATTTTTCAACTGCAACTTCAGTGTTCTTCACGAAATGAAAAGCCAACCACACTCTGAATTTAATGCAATGAATATATAGAATGGTTTCATGGGCTTTTGAAGTGTGTTTGAAGCCCAATCCATCAATTTGCAAATTCTGATTTTTTGGTTCAAATGCACATGATAGTCGCGCCATTCATGCTTGTTACTTGTCCAGAAGGTTCTGATCAATTGCATAATGCTTTGGGGGCGAAATTGAATCAAGTAGAACAACTGAATTGCATTGTGGAATGAATTGGCTATGTAACTTGCTTTGGAAGTAAACATATGACAACTCATAAAACTTGACCTAAGCTCAAAAATCTGGTAATGCCAAAGTGTCTAAAATTCAATTTCCATTCAAAAAATGTAGTTACTTGACATGTTTTGGTCCTTTAACTCATAAAATCAATATTCCCTCCTTTAATCATTTGAAAATCTTCCTTATCCAAACCATTTCAAACCAAGTCTTGCTATGACCCCAATCAATCCATCATGACCTTTTGACTAGACTAAAAACCATATTTTGAACAACTTTCATGTTGAACAGAAATCCATTTGACAAGTGCAAGTTGGAGATTTTGACCTTTGATTGAAAATGACCTATAATCTCACTTTCCCAAAATACCCCTGACTTGTAAACCTTAAAACTTGAGTTCTACAAATCAGATGGAATACTTCTAGTAAAATTTACAAAGCTAAGATCATGAGGAACAACTTTCATGTTGGCCAAAAGTTCAGGTGAAACCTCCTTCTAGGTCAAAAATAGCTTTGAAGTCAGATGATTTTCACAGACAAATTTCAGAGGCATCTGAGGACTTGTAACTTGTCTGGGTCATAACTTGAGTTCTATAAATCCTTTTGAGGACTTATAGTACTCAAATTAAAGGTATTGAGATGCTCTACAAGTTTCATGTTGGCCAAAGATCCATTTGAAACTTGTATCTTGACTTATGTGGACTTGAAGTTAGGCACTAAATAGGGAATTTTGCACTGAAACCCTAATTTAGCAACTTCCCACACTCTTGACTTTTCTTGACTTGATCTTGGCACAACACCACAAATGTCTCATCATATCATTTCATGAACTCCATGACCTAAAAGTAGGCTTTGATACTCTTCAATTGCCCAGCTGACTTAGGATTGATCCAGATGAAACCCTAATTGCTTGCACCTCAACTGTGACTCTTGCATTTGACACAATGACTTGATTGAACTCTTCCATGGCCCTGTAGTCATTCTATGAGCTCCATACACATCCTCTTCTCACATTCAACACTTCACAACCCTCTGATGGTCTTCAGTTGATCCTCAAGTTAGGAGAAGATTCGCACTCAACATCTAAACCCTTAGGCCCTCAAACCACCTTCTGATGACTTTAACAACTTCTCAATCTTGAATGATACCTCTTGCTAGGCTTCTCTTGATAAGAATAACACTTGATCCCCCGCTATATGAATGATACCATGATATGCAAATGATATAACTATGCAAATGTTAATGCAATGAAACATAAACCAGGTAAGAAAAGGTTGAGCAAATTTTGGGGTGCAACACCAAGTATATGATGGGGTATTAATCATTGATAGTTGTGGTAACTTTGCTAATGTACCATTGCTCAGTTTTGATGGAGGAATCAACTAAAATCTCGTTTTAGCTCGTCGACAGTTGGGATACCCATTGAAGGGACCTCCTAAGAGTGCCCATGTAGAGAGTGTTTTCTTCAACAATGATGTGGAGCTTCGAGGAAAGATTCTGGATGCATGGCGTAGTGTGTACAAGAAGGGGAAGAAAAGTCTAGGAAGGCCTAATTGTGTATCTCTAGAACCGTATCTCCAGTGGGTAAGAGACAGGGTAATCAAACTGAGGATGCCTTATTCTCGTCAAGACCCTATACCTCCGAGAAGGGAGCCCACTTATGTTTTTATGTCCGAAACTTAGAAGTTAGAGGTTGCTTTGAAGAAGTCGCAACATGAGTTAGAGTCATGGAAGAACAAGTATCTAGTGTCTGTTGCAGAGATTGATGAACTCCAGAAGCAATTACAGTTGAAGGATGAAGAGTTACTCCCCTGCAAGAAGAGGAAAGTCATGGAGGATTTATTTTTCTCCGACCCACAATGCACTATTTGGAAGCTGATTGTGGATAACCTTATCCGTGAGAAGACGCAATTAGAAGAGCGGCTCAAGCAGCAGAATTTGAAACTTCCTTAGTGTCTTTACTAGCTTTTATTTAGCTTTTATTTGGGACTTTTAAAAGCAATTATTTGTATTCCGTTTCAAAATTAATAAAAAAAGCGTTTTATTTTGCCACTATGTTTATAAATAGTTGGGATCCCATGAAGTCCTACTCATCTTGCGTTGCATTCTTTCTTTATTCAAGAAACTCAATTTTATTTCTCAGGTATTGTAACCATGGATTTCAAAAGAGAAGTATTGGAGTACACTTTCCAGAGTCCTAACATTGAAAGCTTGAGAGAACTAGCAGATCTCATCGAAAACCGTTACGCCTTCGCAGCAGAATATGGAGAAGTCTTCCGTTTTCTCGAACTCAAGATGAAAGAAGGGTTGTTGGAGACCTTGGTTCAGTTTTATGATCCATTGTACCATTGTTTCACTTTTCTGGATTATCAGTTGATGCCGACTCTGGAAGAGTATTCTGATTTCCTGAGAATGCGCATGACAACCCGACCTATATTCACCGGCCAGGAGGATGAACCCAGTCACCAAGAGATTGCAAACGCTACCCATCTCAGCCTAGCAGATGTTCAAGCGCACTTGACCACCAAGGAAGGAGTCCTTGGATTCCCAGCTGATTTCTTGATCAAAAAAGTTCGTTGCCATGCTGAAAGGAAGGAGGTCCTTATCATGGAAGCTACCTTTGCTTTGTTGGTTTATAGGATCTTTTGGTTCCCAAAGGTTGATGATTTTGTTGGCATGGATGCAATTAAACTATTCATACTCAAGAATCCCGTTCTCACCTTGTTAGATGACACATACTATTCAATCCACTCGAAAAACGCTGAAGGAGGAGGACATATCGTTTGTTGTACCGCCCTGTTGTATTCATGGTTCATTGCTCGCCTAACTCGGCACCCGTCTATTTGGGAAGAGGAAGAGTCACCTCATTGGTTCGAGATAGTTATGGCCCTTAGTCACTCTGACATTGTGTGGTACGACCCTACCTATGGAGGTATATGTATGATCCATAGCATCAGAGGATTTACTAACATACCACTCATTGGGAGAGAAGGATGCATAAGTTAAAACCCTACTCTGGCTCGTCTCCAATTTGGGCATCCCATGATTGAAGTACCTGACTAGACTCTGTTAGAGGGGATGTTTCTCAAGGAAGGAGAAGACCCAGACCTGAAGACCGTCATAATTTACTCCTGGGAATACGTCAGTAAGGAAGGAAAAGCCGCTTTAGGATACCCCAATTGTGTTGTCTCTGAAGAATATCTATATTGGGTGCGAGAAAGAGCTCTCGACCTCAAGATGCCATTCCCTTTTTATGAACCCATGGTATTGGCCTTTCATGATCCTGATTGGTTTGACGTAAGCAAAGTAGAACAGTTGAAGGCTGCCTTGGATGAGGCTCGGAAACTGAAGGCCGCTTGGAGGAACAAGTTTTTCACACTCAAGGTAGAGAAAGAGAAATCCCAGAGGCTGCCAGAAGTAGAACTTGCAAGGAAAAGGAAGGCGCGAGAGGATTTATTTTCCTCCCACACCTCTTCAAGAACTGTCACCAATGATGATTTTCCCCCAGCTGCTATGGCTTGGAAGGAATGTGTCGGTCGACTCATCAGTGAGAAGTCCGAGTTACAAGAACGTGTCAGTCAGTTAGAAGAAGAGCTTCGGGCACAGAAAGAGCATAAGGAGTAGATCTCCGAGTTTCTCTTTTGCTTTTGGTTCAATGTAATAAACTCTTAAAAGAGTACTCCGTTTTGTAATGCTTCGATTAACAAAATAAAATAAGTTTTTCTCCAACGTTACAATATAGAGACAATTTGAGTTTCTTGAAGTTTCATACTCATTTGCATTTTTGCATAAGCATAGCATCGTTTTCATTCCAGGGTCTCACTCTTGCTTCATCTTCGCAGACAAGCTGAATCACCAATACAACACTCGAGCTAGTTAACGCCAGAAGATGGATCAATTAGAACAAGAGAACAGAGTGCTCCGTGATGAAGTTGCAGTTCTGAAAGAAAGTTTGGATAGGTTGAATGGTCTAGTGGAAGCTTTGTCCAACCAAGCCTCGATCAACAACCAAGAAGTTCCAAGAACTGTGATCTCTGAAGTGACGCCAACACCGATCCCAGTGGTGTCTTCTGTTGCTGAAATATCCTACAGTATGCCTCAAGGTTTCCCATGGGGATTGTCTCCTAATTTCTTTTCGACCGGTTACCGTCCGTCTGTGTTTCAGATCCCTGATGTGACCACTGTTCAAGCTGCTCCTGTAGTTTCCGCTGTGATGACTACCGCATCTCCACATGTGAACGCTACTCCTTATATTTTGGATGAACCAATTTTACATGGGCCGTCGACCGAAACTGTGGGTTTGGAAGAGAGGATGGACGGATTTCAAGACCAATTTTCTGAAATGCAAAAGGAGTTGAAAGCCTTTCGTGGAAAGGATTTGTTTGGGAAAAGTGCCTCCGACTTGTGTTTAGTTCCTAATGTCAAGGTTCCACCGAAGTTTAAGGTCCCTGATTTTGAAAAGTACAAGGGGAATACTTGCCCTCAGAGTCATCTTATTATGTATGCCAGGAAGATGTCTGCCCAAACTGATAATGATCAACTACTTATTCACTACTTCCAAGACAGTTTGACAGGCGTTGCACTCAAGTGGTATATGGGGCTGGATAATACGAAGATTCGAACTTTCAATGATCTAGGAGGAGCCTTTGTCAAGCAGTATAAGTACAATGTGGACATGGCTCCTGACCATGATCAGTTGAGGGCTATGACGCAGAAAGATAAGGAGAGTTTCAAGGAATATGCTCAACGTTGGCGCGAGTTGGCCGCGCATGTCACACCACCATTAGAAGAAAAAGAGATGACCAAGATTTTTATGAAGACTCTTGGTCCTTTCTTTTATGAGAAGATGGTAAATGCCGTTCAAAAGGGACAATTTAGGAAAATGTATTCACCATCACACCAAGTGGCCGCCGTATCACCAGTATTTAACGCTCCAGCTTATCAGCCTCAACAAAATCTGCAGCCATATCAACAACCTCAGTCCCCCAGTGCTCAACAGCCCCAGCCTCAGCAAAATCCGCAGTATCCTCAGCAGAATCGACCATTCAACAATCAGGGTCGTGCGTATAGAAGGATAAACTTTGAGCCTATCCCTATGAAATATGCTGATTTGTTTCCAGCTTTGGCTCAGAAGGGTCATATTCAAACGAAAGCTCCACCTATGGTTCCTGCAAATCCTCCTCCTTCCTATAGGCTGACAAGTTTTGTCCCTACCATCAAGGTTCTCCAGGGCATGATATTGAAAGCTGTTTCGGTATGAAAGCAGACGTTCAGAGGCTCATTAAGTACAAAATTATGTCCTTCAAAGATTCCGACCCTAATGTGCAAGTTAACCCGTTACCCCCGCATGGTTCACCCTCTGTTAACATGATTCAAGACTGTTTGGCAGATGATGTTCAAAAAACTTCAATCAAAAGGGTCGGAGAGGTTTGTGTTATAGTGCCTCACTTTAAAGAAGGGGAGCGTATCGAAATTGTGTATAATAGCAGAAAACCGGCTGTTACCCCGTTGGTAATCAATGTGCCTGGACCTGTCCCTTATACTTCCAGTAAGGCTATCCCCTATAGGTACAATGCTACGATGTTGGAGAATGGAAAGGAAGTGCCTTTGCCCACTATGCCTTCAGTAGTTAACATTGCATATGTCAGCAGGGTAACAAGGAGTGGTCGAGTCTACCCGACTGTACCACCGAAAGAAAAAGAGGTCTCAATGGAACAAACAGGCTCAAAAGATCCAATTGTGGGACAACCTGGTGGATCCAATTTATCCAATTCAGATGAATGTTTAAAAGTGATTAAGAGGAGTGAGTATAAGGTTGCAGATCAGCTCCTGCAAACCCCATCGAAGATTTTTATGTTGCAATTACTGATGAGTTCTGAGGCTCATAGAGAAGCGCTCCAGAAAATATTAGAATAGGCGTACGTTGAACAAGATGTGACTATGGAGCAGTTTGACAACATTATTGGTAGTATTAATTCATGTGACAATCTGGGTTTTAATGAGGATGATCTCCCAGAAGAAGGAAGGAAACATAACATGGCTTTACATATTTCTGTGAACTGCGGAAACGACTCTCTGTCCAGTGTGTTAGTCGATACTGGATCTTCTCTAAATGTGATGCCTAGAACTAATATATCTAAGCTATCTTATCAAGGACCGCCGATGAGGTCAAGTTATGTTATTGTCAAAGCTTTTGATGGGTCAAGGAAAACGGTAATTGGTGAGGTGGATTTGCCGATGACTATTGGATTACAGACTTTTATGATCATATTTCAAGTCATGGACATTCGTGCCGCCTATAGCTGTTTACTAGGAAGGCCATGTATACATGAAGCTGAGGTAGTTACTTCTACCCTGCAGCAGAAGTTGAAATATGCCTTTGAAGGAAAAACAGTTACAGTTTGTGGGGAAAGGGCTTTGGTGGTAAGTCACTTGTCATCATTCTCATATGTCGAAGCTGAGGAAGAGGTTGGCACGCAATTTCAAGCTTTGTCTATTATGGGCGAGGGTGTCTGAAAATCTCAGGCATCCATGTCATCATTTAAAGACGCGCAACGAGTAGTGAACAGTGGTCATCAAACAATGTGGGGGAAAGTGTTGTCTTTGCCAGAGAACAAAAATAAGGAAGGTCTCGGTTTCACCAGCAGTTCTGCTCAACAAACTACCAAAAGTCAAGGGTTTCCACTGATTAATGAAGTGTTCCGTAGTGGAGGAGTCGTCCATCACCCTCAGATTAATGTTGTATCAGAGGATGAACTTGAAGGCTACATATCAGATGTTTCTGCAAGGTCCTCCATTCCTTACGAAGACTATGGGCCCTATATGGAAGATCCAGGCTATGTTTCAGACGAGTTTGACTATACCTTTGGAGTTTATGCCGTCACCGAGGAAGGTTCAGATGAGGACATTCCAGACTTTGTGACCCCAGGCATTGTGGTCAAGAAATGGAGTGCGGTTGAAGCCCCTGCTGCCGTTCATATATCTAAGTAAAGCATTTGTTTTAAAATTTTCGCTCTGCCCAAGGCGAAACTGCATTTATTAGGGCTTACTTTTAATAATTCCCTTTTGCTCTGCCCAAGGCAAAGGTGACTTTGTTGGGCGTGTCTTTTTGGTTTTGCTATCATCAATAAATCACTTTCATTTTTATTTGAGTTTTATATTTATTTACGACGTTGGAAAATAATAAAGTAGCATCTCGCATACACACACTTTCCACTTTACAAAAACTTATTAAAAATCACATCACTTGCGCAGATTGCTACATAAAATATGTAACACCCCAATTTTTAGTAATTATTTATTAATTAAATTAATTGATTAATTATGTGGTTTTAGGCCTAATTGAATTAACTAATTTATGTGATTTAATTGATATAACTGAATTAGTTGATTTACTGAATTTATATAAATTATTTGATTTATTTGAGTTGTTTGGATTAATTGAATTATTGAACATATTCGAAATAATTGATTTAATTTTATTATTTAACTTATATGATATATTCTAATTTGTAGAATAATATAGAATTGTTAGATTAATTGATTGGGCCTATTTGGGGGTGTGAATAGACATGAGTTATTAAGCCCATTGGAATTACTAGGTTAATTAAAATTGTGAGAATTTTATAAAATAAGAGAAATGGGATAGAAAAGATAGAAAGGAGAAAAGAGGCATAGAGAGGAGTGGAGAAGAAGAGGAGGAAACTCAAGAGAAAGAGCAAAAGTTCAACAAATTCAAGGTAAGGGTGGGTTTTTGTATGATTATTGGGTTATATGATAGTGTATAAATGAGTAGTAGAAAGTGTTTAGAATAAAACCCCAAAATTTTCTATGAAATAGGAAATTGTTAGGTTTTAATATTAAACATTGAAATTGGTCAATTTTTTTGTGTTATAGAATTGATATTTTGTATAGGATAGAGACCCTTTTAATATTTAGAGTAACATTGAAATTAGAAATTTAGAATATTTATATTTGTTAAATCCTGTAGCTCGTCTTAAACGCTTAGTACCCTGTAGCACCAGATAAAGAAATGGAAATGTAGTTACTACTTCCCAGCTCTGCAGCGCATCATCAAACATTAAGAAATGTGAATTCTCTCACTTGATTTCCACTGTAGCGGCAAAAACAAAAGAAAGTGATGCGACCCATTTAATCCCGTCATGTGGTGCTAGGATTCTAGAAATATTAAATCATAAACCCTTTTCAATAATAATCCATATTGATATACATTAATAATTATGATGATATTCATTGAGGTAAGCTGATGTGGTGGTGCCTTAGAATTACATCCTATAGCGCAGTGAATCATAATTTTTCTGTTACACTTTTGGACTGTAAGGACACAAAAGCTAAAGAAAATAAAGTGAATACCTATATAATAAATGCAGTAGTGCAGCATTAGGAAGCAAGGAAATTGACAATGAAAAGTAGTAACCATTTTTCAAAGGAGAGAACATGAAATAAAATACACTGCATATTACACCCTTATAAATTTACAGCAAACCTATAAATTCTAGATGTGTTGCCAAAAGCTGTGATTTACATGGTACTAGCTAGCTTATCATGTTGAAGTTTGAATTTGAGATAAACACAATAGTATCCTTTTACCTAATTAATTTACACAATAATTTAAGCAATTAAGACCTATGTCTTTGTTAGATACTTAACCCATAAGAGTAACTATTCTAACCATAAATCACAGTTTAGAGGGATATATTAGAACAATATTGTTGAGGTAAAAGAAAACAAGTTTCCACTTGTTATATTAATTACTGAAGTTGAATCTTATGAAATAATAAGACTTTATTAATTAATGAAATTTTAGTAAATATTAAATATTTATTCAAATATTAATCATTTATTTAAATAATAATTGTTTCTTAAAATATTGAATTGTTTATTGAACATTTATTTAATATATTGAATATTGAATATTTATTTAAAATATTGAATTATTTATTGAATATCGATTTTTGATTATTAATGATGGACTAATTATTCGATATTTAATTAGTGATGTGTGAATTGAGGTTGGATTGTGTTGATGCTTGTGTATGTGCAAATGTGTGGTAATTCAAGTGTGATGAATTATTGAAGATATGCATGAATGTTAAGATTAGGGAATGATCTTAACTTGCATATGGTTGTTGAAATTTGCATATACATCATTTGTGTCAAGAGGAAATGTTTGTTAGTTCCGTGGGAGCTAGTGACTTGTCCCAAACCTAGAGCGGGGTTTGAAAGCTTAGGGAATGGGCTTTTTGTGTGTTATTGGTCTAGGGAACGGACCCGGTTTAAATGTAAAAACCGAAAAATAATAACAAGTGTTGGTACCACATGGCATGAGTTGCATTGAGTCTTTCATTGAGTTTTGCATTGAGTCTCATTATGTATATTTATGTGCTATGAGATTATGTGTGATATGTAGAACTGATAAATTGGTGAATTATGGATTTGTGTGTATATACTTGTGAATAGTATGGTTACTTGAATAATATTGTGTTGATGAAACTTTTGAAGTGTGAGAATAATAGTGATTATGTTTGTATGCCTTAAATTATATATTATCTTATAATTTCAATAATTATGTAAATTCTCACCCTTCTGTTGGAATGATGTTTTATACGACATCGCTCAGGTACTGAGGAGTAGAGTTGCTTCTAGCACGAGGTAGCCGTTGAAGTAGCTTGATTTGTGTCTTTATTTATTTTGGGTCGAGTCATGCTCTGATTATGTAACACCGAGGAATATTTTGATTTCATATTTGGAGAGATATTTTATGTACTCTACTTTATTCTGTTGTTGTTATTTTGAATTATATGAAGAATTGGCTTTTAAGCCTAAGTATTAAAAATGAGATGAGCATGAGACTTTTATTATGTCTATCATGATTAAAGCAAATCCGCTGCTACATGTTAATGTGAAGGTGTATGAAAAGCAGGAAGTTATTTTTATATTATTGAGCATGACAGGTGTTGTGTGATGTTCTGAAAATTTATGTGACACCCTTTTGTGAAATGCATGATAATTACTCTGATCTATTTATATTTATTCTGCGGGGTTAGAAGGGTGTTACAATAGTGGTATCAGAGCAGGTCGGTCCATCCGGCCAAGTTGTCTAATGTTGTTGTTTAATCCCTGGTATGCGGCATGTGTGTGAAACACTGCCGGTACATGTTTGTTGTCTAGCCTTGGTTTACAGAAGTGGGAATGATTCAAGTTGGGGAGAAGCTTGTGTTTCTCCGGAATGCTGCAAGTGTAGAGTTGTAGCTCAGAGGAAATTTGAACGCTCTTATAATTTGGTAAAGATGGTTTATACCCCATCATGTGTTTCGACTGTCTATTGACAAATTGAGGAACTAATCATCCTTAATCTCTTGTTAATAGTAGGCGAGATTGTGTTGGATGTGATAGACGTGTCTTGCAAGCTTAGGTGGCATGAACAGTGAACTGGTTGAGTAAGCTAAGTGCTTGAGAATTGTTTGATGAGTCGGTTGATGTAAGAAGGTGCAGAAATGTATAACTTGATTGGAATTTTCGAGAGAGTCGTCAACGACTCGTGTGTTGATTGTTGCCGAACCAGATGGGACTAGTAGTGGTGTTTGGAGGTGCTTTGTTGATATGAATTGGAGATATGTTAAAGGTAACTTCAGCGAGTTTAGTTATGCTTTAAGGCAACTTGAAGTACGTAAGAAGAATTATCTAACCAGTGTTCTAGAGTTGGTTCCTGTTGTAGTTGTGCCGGAGTTGGAAGCTGAAATCGCTTAATCTGAGATTGTGTGAGGAATTGATGTTTTACGGATGAAAGTCGAATTAGATTGCGTAGTTGTGTCAGATAATGTTAAGTCGTGATTGAGCATGCTTGCGTTATCGAATTTGGTTGATTTTGGAAGTTTTGCATTTTTGGAGATTTGAGGATCTAAGATTCGGATTGAAATCGGACGTCGTAGAAATCGCGTTTGATAGTTCCAATTCAATGCCATATGTTAAGGGAGTATAAGTATGTATTTGTTTCGAAGAAATAAATTGAATCAGTCGGATTTTCGGGCAAAAATGCAGAATTCCCGTAGCAGATTTTGGGCAAAATTCTGGTTTTTCGGAAAACTTTGAAAATTCATAACTCTTGAACCGTATGTCTGTTTTGACTCCCGTTTGAAGTGTTGGGAAGCTAACGAGATGCTATTTTTGGGAAAAATAGTTTTTATGGCAGTGGATGATCCAATTATAGCAGAAAATTCAAGACGCGTCATTTTGGCAATTTTACCGTCGTGAACGGGTGCGGTTGATGTGTTATCATACTGTGTGTTTTCGGTATATAACGTGGTAGCTGATGCTTTGATTTGAAAACCTTACCGGTAACAATGATGATGGTGAAAAGAGTTAGAACTGATTGAGCAGTTTGGCGATACAAGTTTGGTCTGTGAAGAGACTTGTTATGGAGTTAAGTCGTGTGTGTTAGAACTTACTAGAGTATTCTTGAGGAAGGATATCGTAGCGGATTGAGTATTCATCCGGGTGCTACTAAGATGTATCAAGATTTGAGGAAGATATTTTGGTGGCCTCGTATGAAGAAGGACATTGCCGAATTTGTGTATTCTTGTTTGACTTGCCAGAAGTCGAAGATTGAACATCAGAAACCGTCGGGTTTGATGCAACCGTTGTTTATTCCTGAGTGGAAATGGAATAGCTTTTCTATGGGTTTTGTGTCTGGATTACCGAGGACGCCGGGTAATTTTGAAGCTATTTGGGTTATCGTGGATAGATTGACTAAATCTGCTCACTTTATTCCTATGCGAATGGATTATCCGTTAGAGGAATTGGCAAAGCTATACATCGAGAGGATTGTCAGTTTGCACGGTATTCCATCCAGTATTGTGTCGGATCGGGATCCGAGGTTTACTTCGAGATTTTGGGAGAGTTTGCAAAGTGCTTTGGGTACGAAGTTGCGTTTGAGCTCAACTTATCATCCTCAGACAGATGGTCAGACCGAAAGGACTATTCAATCACTCAAGGATCTGTTGAGGGCTTGTGTATTGGAGAAAGGGGGAGCTTGGGATAGCTACTTGCCTTTGATTGAATTTACTTACAACAACAACTTTCATTCGAGTATTGGTATGGCACCGTTCGAAGCTTTGTATGGTAGGCGGTGTAGGACGCCACTGTGTTGGTATGAGTCCGGAGAGAGTTCGGTAGTTGGACCCGAGATAGTTCAGCAGACTACGGACAAGATTAAGATGATTCAAGAGAAGATGAGAATTTCTCAAAGTCGTCAGAAGAGTTATCATGACAAGAGGAGGAAGACACTTGAATTTCAAGAGGGAGATCATGTGTTTCTTCGAGTCACTCCGGTGACTGGTGTTGGTAGGGCATTGAAGTCGCGTAAGTTGATGCCGCGTTTCATTGGTCCTTATCAGATTTTGCAGAGGATAGGAGAAGTGGCCTATCGTGTGGCTTTACCGCCGTCGCTTGCTAATCTTCATGATGTGTTCCATGTATCTCAGTTGAGGAAATACATTGCGGATCCGTCTCATGTAGTCCAGGTAGATGATGTGCAGGTGAGAGATAACCTAACTGTGGAAGCATCACCTATACGGATAGAGGATCGGAAGTTGAAGCAACTTCGAGGCAAAGAGATTTCTTTGGTGAAGGTCGCTTGGGGAGGACCGGCTGGTGGAAACGTGACTTGGGAGCTTGAGAGTCAGATGTGTGAGTCTTACCCCGAGTTATTCATTTGAGGTAATTTTCGAGGGCGAAAATCTTTTAAGTGGGGGAGGGTTGTAACACCCCAATTTTTAGTAATTATTTATTAATTAAATTAATTGATTAATTATGTGATTTTAGGCCTAATTGAATTAACTAATTTATGTGATTTAATTGATATAACTGAATTAGTTGATTTACTGAATTTATATAAATTATTTGATTTATTTGAGTTGTTTGGATTAATTGAATTATTGGACATATTCGAAATAATTGATTTAATTTTATTATTTAACTTATATGATATATTCTAATTTGTAGAATAATATAGAATTGTTAGATTAATTGATTGAGCCTATTTGGGGGTGTGAATAGACATGAGTTATTAAGCCCATTGGAATTACTAGGTTAATTAAAATTGTGAGAATTTTATAAAATAAGAGAAATGGGATAGAAAAGATAGAAAGGAGAAAAGAGGCATAGAGAGGAGTGGAGAAGAAGAGGAAGAAACTCAAGAGAAAGAGCAAAAGTTCAACAAATTCAAGGTAAGGGTGGGTTTTTGTATGATTATTGGGTTATATGATAGTGTATAAATGAGTAGTAGAAAGTGTTTAGAATAAAACCCCAAAATTTTCTATAAAATAGGAAATTGTTAGGTTTTAATATTAAACATTGAAATTGGTCAATTTTTTTGTGTTATAGAATTGATATTTTGTATAGGATAGAGACCCTTTTAATATTTAGAGTAACATTGAAATTAGAAATTTAGAATATTTATATTTGTTAAATCCTGTAGCTCGTCTTAAACGCTTAGTACCCTGTAGCACCAGATAAAGAAATGGAAATGTAGTTACTACTTCCCAGCTCTGCAGCGCATCATCAAACATTAAGAAATGTGAATTCCCTCACTTGATTTCCACTGTAGCGGCAAAAACAAAAGAAAGTGATGCGACCCATTTAATCCCGTCATGTGGTGCTAGGATTCTAGAAATATTAAATCATAAACCCTTTTCAATAATAATCCATATTGATATACATTAATAATTATGATGATATTCATTGAGGTAAGCTGATGTGGTGGTGCCTTAGAATTACATCCTATAGCGCAGTGAATCATAATTTTTCTGTTACACTTTTGGACTGTAAGGACACAAAAGCTAAAGAAAATAAAGTGAATACCTATATAATAAATGCAGTAGTGCAGCATTAGGAAGCAAGGAAATTGGCAATGAAAAGTAGTAACCATTTTTCAAAGGAGAGAACATGAAATAAAATACACTGCATATTACACCCTTATAAATTTACAGCAAACCTATAAATTCTAGATGTGTTGCCAAAAGCTGTGATTTACATGGTACTAGCTAGCTTATCATGTTGAAGTTTGAATTTGAGATAAACACAATAGTATCCTTTTACCTAATTAATTTACACAATAATTTAAGCAATTAAGACCTATGTCTTTGTTAGATACTTAACCCATAAGAGTAACTATTCTAACCATAAATCACAGTTTAGAGGGATATATTAGAACAATATTGTTGAGGTAAAAGAAAACAAGTTTCCACTTGTTATATTAATTACTGAAGTTGAATCTTATGAAATAATAAGACTTTATTAATTAATGAAATTTTAGTAAATATTAAATATTTATTCAAATATTAATCATTTATTTAAATAATAATTGTTTCTTAAAATATTGAATTGTTTATTGAACATTTATTTAATATATTGAATATTGAATATTTATTTAAAATATTGAATTATTTATTGAATATCGATTTTTGATTATTAATGATGGACTAATTATTCGATATTTAATTAGTGATGTGTGAATTGAGGTTGGATTGTGTTGATGCTTGTGTATGTGCAAATGTGTGGTAATTCAAGTGTGATGAATTATTGAAGATATGCATGAATGTTAAGATTAGGGAATGGTCTTAACTTGCATATGGTTGTTGAAATTTGCATATACATCATTTGTGTCAAGAGGTAATGTTTGTTAGTTCCGTGGGAGCTAGTGACTTGTCCCAAACCTAGAGCGGGGTTTGAAAGCTTAGGGAATGGGCTTTTTGTGTGTTATTGGTCTAGGGAACGGACCCGGTTTAAATGTAAAAACCGAAAAATAATAACAAGTGTTGGTACCACATGGCATGAGTTGCATTGAGTCTTGCATTGAGTTTTGCATTGAGTTTCATTATGTATATTTATGTGCTATGAGATTATGTGTGATATGTAGAACTGATAAATTGGTGAATTATGGATTTGTGTGTATATACTTGTGAATAGTATGGTTACTTGAATAATATTGTGTTGATGAAACTTTTGAAGTGTGAGAATAATAGTGATTATGTTTGTATGCCTTAAATTATATATTATCTTATAATTTCAATAATTATGTGAATTCTCACCCTTCTGTTGGAATGATGTTTTATACGACATCGCTCAGGTACTGAGGAGTAGAGTTGCTTCTAGCACGAGGTAGCCGTTGAAGTAGCTTGAGTTGTGTCTTTATTTATTTTGGGTCGAGTCATGCTCTGATTATGTAACACCGGGGAATATTTTGATTTCATATTTGGAGAGATATTTTATGTACTCTACTTTATTCTGTTGTTGTTATTTTGAATTATATAAAGAATTGGCTTTTAAGCCTAAGTATTAAAAATGAGATGAGCATGAGACTTTTATTATGTCTATCATGATTAAAGCAAATCCGCTGCTACATGTTAATGTGAAGGTGTATGAAAAGCAGGAAGTTATTTTTATATTATTGAGCATGACAGGTGTTGTGTGATGTTCTGAAAATTTATGTGACACCCTTTTGTGAAATGCATGATAATTACTCTGATCTATTTATATTTATTCTGCGGGGTTAGAAGGGTGTTACAAAATACATCCTGGGAGTAATGATCCACTGCCTTCTCCGAATTTCGAGTTTCCTGTGTACGAAGCCGAGGACAAAGAAGAAGATATCCCAAAAGAAATTTCCAGACTACTTGAGAAAGAAGAGAAAGCTATCCAACCTCATCAGGAGCCAGTGGAAGTAATCAATTTGGGATCAGAAGAAATCCGTAGAGAAGTGAAAATTGGAGCTCTGCTCAAACCCGATGTGAAGAAACAACTGACTGATTTGCTTGGAGAGTTTGTTGATGTGTTTGCTTGGTCATATCAAGATATGCCTGGATTGGAGACTGCTATAGTTGAACATCGTCTACCTTTAAAGCCAGAGTGCCCGCTGGTAAAACAGAAGCTCAGAAGGACTCGACCCGACATGGCTCTAAAGATTAAGGAAGAGGTACAGAAATAGATTGATGCAGGTTTCCTTGTCACTGCCGAGTATCCGCTATGGTTAGCTAACATTGTGCCCGTTCCGAAGAAGGATGGTAAGGTTCGCATGTGTGTAGACTACAGGGATTTGAATAAAGCCAGTCTGAAAGACGATTTTTCGTTACCTCACATTGATATTTTGGTTGACAGTACCGCAAGATACAAGGTCTTCTCCTTTATGGACGGTTTTTCAGGTTACAACCAGATTAGAATGGCTCCCGAGGACAGAGAGAAGACGTCATTCATCACGCCCTGGGGCACTTTTTGTTACAAAGTTATGCCGTTTGGATTAAAGAATGTAGGGGCAACATATCAGAGAGTTATGACCACTTTGTTCCATGATATGATGCACAAAGAGATCGAGGTTTATGTGGATGATATGATAGCTAAGTCGAAGACCGAGGATGATCATGTTAAACACCTGGCTAAGTTGTTTGGTCGTTTGAGGGAATACAAACTCTGTCTGAACCCCAATAAATGCACATTTGGAGTACGATCAGGGAAACTATTGGGTTTTATTGTCAGTCAAAGAGGGATTGAAGTGGACCCTGATAAAGTGAAAGCTATCCGGGAAATGCCAGCTCCCGCCACCGAGAAACAAGTCAGAGGATTCTTGGGACGTTTGAACTATATCTCCAGGTTTATATCCAACATGACTGCTACATGTAAACCTATTTTCAAGCTCCTGAGGAAAGAACAAGGGTATGTTTGGACTGAAGATTGTCAAAAGGCTTTTGATAGTATCAAAGAGTACTTTCTTGAACCACCTATCCTGATACCGCCAGTTGAAGGACGACCTTTAATTATGTATCTGACTGTTTTAGAAGATTCGATGGGTTGTGTACTCGGTCAACGAGATGAAACAGGAAAGCAAGATCATATCACCTATTACTTGAGCAAGAAGTTTACTGATTGTGAAACAAGGTACACTATGTTAGAGAAGACTTGTTGTGCTTTAGCGTGGGCCGCCAAGCGTTTGCGCCAGTATATGTTGAATCACACTACTTGGTTAGTTTCAAAGATGGATCCTATCAAGTATATTTTTGAGAAGCCCGCTTTGACTGGGAGAATTGCTAGATGGAAGATGTTGTTGTCTGAATATGATATCGAGTACCATACTCAGAAAGCTGTCAGAGGGAGTGTTTTGGCTGATCATTTAGCTCACCAGCCCATTTTTGATTATCAACCCTCAAATGATGACTTTCCCGATGAAGATGTTATGTTTTTAAAGATGAAAGATTGTGAAGAACCCGTACATGGTGAAGGGCCAGAGTCAGGTTCTCAATGGAGTTTGGTTTTCGATGGAGCTGTCAACGCTCATGGAAAGGGGATAGGCGTTGTTAATGTGACTCCTCAAGGGACCCACTTCCCATTTACTTCCAGATTAACATTCCAGTGTACTAATAATGAGGCTGAGTACGAAGCATGCATTATGGGTCTTGAGGAAGCAATCGACTTGAGAATTAAGAATTTGGATGTGTTTGGCGATTCTGCAGTGGTAATCAACCAAATCACTGGAGAGTGGATAACTCGACATGATAATTTGGTCCCATACAGGGATTATGCTAGAAGACTGTTACCGTTCTTTGATAGGGTTGATTTTTGTCATATCCCTCGTGATGAGAACATAATGGCAGATGCGTTGGCAACTTTGGCCTCGATGATTGTGGTAAAATTTTGGAACGAGTGTCCTTGGATTGAAGTAAAACGTCTTGACAAACCTGCCTACATCTTTGTCGTCGAAGAAGTCAAAGATGGCAAACCCTGGTGCCATGACATCTAAGTTTTTCTTAGAACTCAAGAATATCCTTTGGGAGCTTCCAACAAGGATAAGAAAACTTTGAGAAGGTTGGCTGGAAATTTTCTTTTGAGTAACAACGTGTTGTATAAACAGAATTTTGACATGGTCTTGCTGAGGTGTGTTGACAGACAAGAAGCGGATATGTTAATGACGAAAATTCACGAAGAATCTTTTGGCACTCATGCCAACGGACATGCTATGGCTAAGAAGCTTTTAAGGGCTGGTTATTATTGGATCACAATGGAATCAGATTGTTATAAGTTTGCTAGAAAGTGTCACAAGTGTCAGATTTACGCAGATAAGATTCACGTGCCTCCGACTTTGTTGAATGTTATCTCATCACCGTGGCCGTTCTCTATGTGGGGAATTGATATGATTGGAATGATAGAGCCGAAAGCATCTAATGGACATCGATTCATCTTAGTAGCCTTTAATTATTTTACCAAGTGGGCCGAGGCGGCTTCCTATGCTAATGTAACTCGACATGTGGTTGTCAAATTCATCAAGAATCAGCTTATTTGCCGATATGGTGTGCCAAGCAGAATTATTACAGATAACGGTTCCAATTTGAATAACAGGATGATGAAAGAGTTGTGTGAAGAATTCAAGATTGAGCATCATAATTCTTCCCCTTACAGACCAAAGATGAATGGTTGTTACTTATAAGGACTGGCATGAGATGCTCCCGTTCGCCTTGCATGGGTATCGTACGACAGTGCACACATCAACCGGGGCAACTCCGTTTTCACTCGTCTACAGTATGGAAGCAGTGCTCCCGATAGAAGTTGAGATTCCATCTATGAGGATTTTGATGGATGCGAAGTTACCAGAAGCTGAATGGTGCCAGAACAGGTTTGATCAGTTGAATTTAATCGAAGAAAAGAGGATGGCAGCTTTATGCCATGGGCAGTTGTATCAACAGAAGATGAAGAAGTCTTTTGACAAGAAGGTTCGACCCCGCGTGTTCAAGGAAGGTGACCTCGTGCTTAAGAAGATTCAGTCTTTCCTGACCGACGTCAGAGGAAAATGGGCCCCGAACTTCGATGGACCGTATGTGGTAAGGAGGGTTTTGTCAGGAGGCGCTTTGATGTTAGCAACAATGGATGGAGAAGAGATCACTCGCCCTGTGAATACGGATGCTGTTAAGAAATATTTTGTTTAGGAGAAGCAAGTCATTATTCCCTTTATGTAATCACTATTATTTTCCAACATTGTAACATTGGGGTCACGCCTTTCTGCTGACCACCATTCAATAAAAGTTTTTCATTTGTCAAAAGTGTCTATTCTTGATAGCAAAATCCAGATTGATTTAAATTTTTTCAAAAAAAACTGTGTTTTACTTGATATATGGATAACAAAAGGATAGCCATGGACGTTTATTTCATCCATGGGAGAACGAAAATCTTGTGAGTTCTCTAAGGCAAGAAGATATTTATTTTATCCATACATGAAGACTATCTCCGTTCGAGGTATTTTCTTTGCAGGTGTTAAGAGATCTGTGGAGATTTTGCTTGAGTACCCCTCCGTTTGAGGCGTTTGTTTTACTTCTCCCAGTCCGTCAGCATCTGCATAGCATATAAGTAGACAGCATGGCATGTGCGTTTTTTGCATTCTTTATGTTTGTTTTATTCTATCGCTTTGGCTGTAGTTATCCCTAGGCGTTTGGGTGTGTCTTATCCCTCCAAATAGATTTGTCGACCCTAGGTAGAAAGAGCACAATGTTTCATTTTCCCCATGGAGTTCAATCCTCATGGAAGATGGTTATTTTAGTACAATCCCATTTGAGTTCATACCTCAATGGTCGAGTCTTGCTTGATAGTTTCTTTTCGGCTACTTCCTGAATCGAACTTCGGTTTTTGGCAATTACATCATGGACATAACGTCCTTTGAACATGGATTAAGTGTGCATTTATTTTGCACTCTTTTCCCCAGGAAGAATGGACAGACGCTTCAACAACAGCATCACGGGATTTTCCACAAACAATCTCTTTATTTGAGCAACTCGTTTTAATCAGGATCTTATTTCAAAACGACAAACGACGGTTCCTGCAAGACAGTTCATTTACCCTCAATGGGTCATTCAAATTATCAACTCATCGAATGACACCTCTTCGGAAATCCATCAGAGAAATCTGCCGAAGACATTACAAGACATCTCTCTTTATTTGAGAGCTCACAGAATATTTTACAACTACAATAAAGATGCTCCTCAGGAATGAATCCCCCAGTGGGTCATCACATAAGTTTATTTCCATCAAGCGACATCTCTCCAGAGAATTCGAGGAAGTTTTACCACATTAGTCTCTCTTTATTTGAGAAGACATACATTACAATTCAACCGGCTCACATCTCCCCGAAGATCCCCGGTGAAGCTTTACAACTACATCTACAATTTACAATTACATTTACAAATTACATCTACAGAGTTCTACATTTACATCTACAGATTACATCAAAGTTCTACAACGAACTACATCTACAATTTACAATTACATTTACAAATTACATCTACAGAGTTCTACATTTACATCTACAGATTACATCAAAGTTCTACAACGAACTACATCTACATTGACAACAACATTTACAATTTACAGTCTACAACGACATCTACAATCTACAAAATTTACAACCCCCTGTGAAGATGCTCTCACGAGTTTTCATCATTTTGGGAAGAGACTGAGACCAGCTCATAACATCCCATACTATGACGCTCGGGGAGGTTCTACATCAGAGACTGAGACCAGCTCATGGTTCCCATACTATGATGCTCGGGGAGGTTCTACATCAGAGACTGAGACCAGCTCATGGTTCCCATACTATGATGCTCGGGGAGGTTCTGCATCAGAGACTGAGACCAGCTCGTGGTTCCCATACTATGACGCTCGGGGAGGTTCGACATCAGAAACTGAGACCAGCTCATGGTTCCCATACCATGATGATTGGGGAGGTTATACATTTTACTATTTCCAGTTGGATCTCAAAAGAAAAAAAATACGAAACAAAATCGAATTATCGACTCGATCAAAGAAAATTCATTTGGACTATTACTGACCACTATATTATGATAGTAAGTACGTCCTTCGAATACAAGTTTCTCTCCTATTGTCTAAACCTCCATATCCTCGGTGTATGAGGTATTGTTTTACTTCTGGAGATTTCACATCAGTGGTTGTTTCCTGTCCCCGTGGAGTCCCGTTTCGTTGGGTCTGTTGCTCCTCTGTCCCGCGTATTGTGTCCAGTTCTTTCCCTGTGACATCTTCCCCTCACAGGACCCGTTTGTCGTGCATTTTCATATCATTGCATATCATTTGCATTCGGTGGCTTCTTAGAGCCAAATATTTGCACAATGTTTGTATTTAAGTCCCTCCAATCTCGTCGAGACGAAGATTTCAATCTCCATATCTCTGGATAGAAGTAACTTAAATAGGGGAATCTGTTGCACTCTAATTTTTGACCATAAGATCCCACCTCCTTGAGCATTCCCTTTGCATATCAGTCATCCACGCATAACTAACCATGTTAACCGTTTGTTCGTTTTGTTTTATGAAGTTAGGTTTGCTGCGGAGAATTTCAAAAAAAATCACAAAGGGGCTTTGTATATGGTCCATGTCTCCCACAAATTATGGAGAAGCATGTCTCCCCTTAGATTTTTTAAATATTCCCTAAGGGAGAGTTAGGGATTTCTACCTACTGGTTTCAAAGACAGTTGTTTGAGAATTGGGTATAATTTGGTGGTATGTTGAGATACAAATGGTGTCCTCACTTCCGAAGCTCTAAAGTGATAGCTCACGCGACAAGAATGAGATTGTATTGTGCTTTGAATATAATGAATTTTTGTTTATAGTGTGTTCTTATGGGCCATTTCAAAGAAGATATTAAAGGATAAACTCAATATTCATATATCTATGCAAGTTTTCGAATCTCAAGTCCATTTGAAGTTTGAACTCGGAGGTTCAAGTTACAAAAGTTTTCAGGTGATTCATCAAGGGTCGACTTCAAATGTCCATACCTTAAGGTTCAAATTCAATTTTTATTAATCTTCATACCATCACACTATCTTTGTATTATAAACGGGTCACTCAAGTCCATTAAGGTTTACTGAGATATGTTTCCAAGAAGGCTTCATCATCCCACTCACTCGGTTTTGCATTGGCTTCAAATATTAAATTCAAGAACGTCAACGTGAGAGGGTACAAATTGAAGTTCTTTCTTTCTCTTCCAAAACTCCAAAGCCAACACATCAGTTACAGAGGCATGAACAAGTTTATTGCCATGACAACTGTTCCTTAAATACATAAGGAATTTAATATCTATGCCGGAAAAAAAAACGTGAGCCTGGTCGCGTGGAGCCTTATTCATTTCCATGGCAAGGATGAATACATATGTTTTAAGTTCCTACCATTTGAATCAGAGTAACAACAGGTCCTGAGTTACAATTTTGAAGTATTACAAATCAATTACATTCAATTCTTAACAGCATCTACAAGGTTTCTACCGGCACTTATCAATAATGCCTTAAGGTGTTTATGCTTAACCAACGGCTCTCCGCGGAAAGACCGACAATAACTGAATCTGATGATCTCCCTCAGAGTTGTAATAGTGAGGCCAGCAAATATCACCCTCCAAATACTTATAAAGCTGATCAACGGAGTTACGGTAACCGGACGGTGCAACCTGCATCACGACGCACCAAATTATCATGTAATTCAGAACATAGAGAAGGAAGAGCAGCTGGGCTACTCTCAGGAACTTACGAGAGTTTCTCGGTCATCCCGTTCGCGGCAAGTATGAGTTTTCGATACATCACGCTGAGGCCAACGCTTCACCAACACCTTTCCAACCTGTTAATGTAAGAAAAACAGCCAGCAATGAGAATACCGTTGAGAGACATGAATCAAAGCAAATAACAGAACGAATGGAATTAAAATTCAGCCCTCAGTTCAGCTCATCATCGGGCGTGAAACTCGAGCGGCTGGAAGGGCAACAACCGAAGTTTTCGCCAACTCCCTACTGAACACCAAACAGCTCCTTGGCAACGGCGTAAGACAAGACAGTATCTGAAATCAACAATTAATGGTATCTCTGATATAAGAAAAGTCCGTTAAAATAGAATCAAACAGCCCAATATCTCGCCACAAAGAAATCAGTAACAGCGACATCAGCCCGAACAACTTCACGCTGCAACAAATTAACAACTTCAGGCTGCAATAAATTAACAAGTTCAAGGCTGCAATTGACCTCAAACAGGCAGAACCAACATTAGTCACAACAAGCAAAGAGAAGCAACATGAGTTTCAACCAGCAAACAACAAAGTAGCATCAGCTATAAGCATCACAACTTCGACAACAAGCATCACTCGTAAATACCAACATTGCAACAATAGCCACCAACGACGGTTCAGATTCACAAATCATCATCACCGTTTCAGAATTCCCCCGGCAGTAGCAAATCTCCGAGCTACAAGCAATAGCAACAACAGATACCAATTGCAAATGGCACCAACTGCAACACAGCAAGCAACATCATTCCAATATCTGCAGACATTGATTGCAACTAAGACAAGCCAGTTAGCATCTGCAACCAATTTCAAGAGCAACCATTAACACCACAACAGCAACATCCGCATCAACAAGTATTTCGATAAACAAAGCAACAACAGCTCAGCAGCTGGCAAGCTTCTGCACACGGCGACAACGGCCAGTGCATTTCAACGATAGCAAGACAGCACAACAGCAGTTCAAAAGCATATCAGAAGATAATGCCACTACAGTACAGAAACAGCATAAGCAGCAAGAAATAAGGACAGCATTAGCGACAACAACGCAACGACATCATTGGTTCAGCCCTCAGTTCGAATCATCATCGGGCAGAAGCAAACAACAGCAGAACAATACCAATAACTTCGATTCGCTACCTACAACAACAGCAACACATTGACCACAAGTTATAATTCAGAATTCATGAGCAAAAATGGAAGGGTCTTAACCCTCAGATTTAATTCATCACTGGGCAAGGCTCGAGTAGCCAGGAGGGCAACGAAGAGAATTTTTCGTCGACTCCCTACCAACTCAAGAGTCGAATGACATTCGAAAACAACAACGACCACCATAGCTCTCAGCTGAGACGCAATGTCGTCATCGCCGGCTCAGCGCCACCTCAACCACAGCATAAGGGCAAGCCAGCATCTGAACTCATACAAAGTTCCCTGCGAGAAGAGAAGAAAATCATTAACAACAAGTCAATGAATCCAGGTATCACAAAGTCCAGATAAGAAGAAGATTAAAACTTCCCAAATCGGGGCCAACACGTCACCGACAGATCCAAGCAAATAAGGAAAGAAATTGAAGGTCGTTCCCCAGCTCACTGAGTGCATCCGACAGATCTAAGCGAAATAGGAAAGGATCAAGCGTTTCTCCCCAAGGCATCAATAGAATCAGACAGGAAATCAACAGAATATGAAAGTTTTGAACACAATCATCATTGAAGGCCCAACAAATCCCCCTATAAAAAGGGCGATGGAAGTCCATTCAGAGAGGGTCGAAAATCCACCACCGAAGGAGAGGAAGTACCGCGCTCAGAAGCTAGGCGAGAAAGCCATCATCGTTGGAAAGCTCAGACTACTCGCAAGCCTCATCATTGTCGAGCGAAAGAAGCCAACAAGATCGTGGATCGTTTCACAATCTCGCCGCCGCCACCTTCTAGCCTCCGTCAACTCTTGTACTTCGGTAAAAGAATTCATCCTTTTAAAACCTTCTTGCATATTTTATTTGTGTGGATTTTGCAGGATAAACAAGGATATCGAGAAACCGAAGGCGAAAAAGGATTGAAGATCACCGAAAGGAGAAGAACGGTGATGACAGGGCGACGAAGAATAGCTGCGATTTGGGAATGAATCTGGGGAAGGGATCTAGGGTTTGATCGTTGTGGTTCCTTTTCGTTTTTGCTGTTATTCTTTTACTGTTATCGTATTGTATTGAATGCACACAACACCATAGCACCTAATCACTCACTAAACACCCGCACACACGATAACCATCAGCTCCTTCAATCTTCCGTTTTATTAATCATTAATAAGCCTAATCACTAATTTAACCAATTAACCACTAAAATTATTAATCTGTTTTTTTAACAAACCATTTACACTTAATTAACCAAGCCATATAATTTATTTCTAATCGATCTCTGTTAGTTAATAACTTTTCATTTAGTTTTTTTTTAATTAATCAACCTATATAAAATAATAATCCATATTCTCATCAATTTATTTATTTAACATGATTGTAACTTAATTAAATTTTAATAACCCAACTTTTATTATATTAACCAAAACCATTTTTACACTTAGGATAATTTAGTTATAATGATAAAACCCTTTTTTAATAACACATTTTTTTATTTAATAATTTGTTAAACCCATTTTTTTAAGTTAACCAAAACTCATTTTATATTAATAAATTTATTTTGTTCTAGTTACTAATAATAATCTCTTATCTAAATTAACCTTTATTAATAAAAACTAATAAACCCTTTATTTAAAACAATCGTTTTTTTATATATCATAATAATAACCAAACGTACTTTTGTTAAGAAAAATAAACAATAATAATAATCAATCAAGATTAATGTAATTTTCTTACAAACTAAGTCACCCTTAAATTAATGTTTTCTAAAATCAACCTCGTTAATTAATCTAAATTTTTCCTCAAATTAATCATCAAATCAACACTTTTTATAATTCAAACCAAAATCAATTTATCCGCTTGAAATCAATCAACAGCGTAAAATACAACCTAATCATGCACACTGACATCCAGACACATTCACTCTCACACACTCCAGCGCTTTCATGCGTATGTGTATGATTTTATTTCCGCAATTTATCTTACAGTAATTTACATTACCGCCATTTACTTATATTTCCGCCTTGCATTCTGTCCAAAGGAAAACCTTACACATGATTCAACAATTGTGTGTAGTGCATCATTTGCATCATACTCCCGCTCGATCCTTGATCTCATTCAAGTTGATCGATTATGATAGATCCTACCCCATAGGAAGGACCTTTATCTTATAACATAGACAAAACAATTCAAACAACACAATACAAACAATATTCAAACACATTAGAGAAAGATGTCAATCATCTTAAGCGTGATAGAATCTCCACCCCACATCAATACAATCAATTCGTAGGAACTTTGCCTTAAGAGAGATAAAGGCGTACCTCGTCGATCCCTATCCGAGTACTTGAGCCCTTCTCTTAAGACGAATCAAAGACTATTTTCCTACGACTTGTGGCGGTTAAATCTCTCTTAAAATGACAACTCATCTCTTCCTCCTAAACCAATCAATCAACTACCCTAAACCCGTAGGAACTTTGACCACAGTCAAAGAACTCCTCAAACCCTTTAGGGGAACTACAAATACTCTGATTTCACTCCCGTAAGGATATGTAGGCATAAGATGCGATATCTTATCGAGTATACTTAGAAATAAACCCCTAGGGTCTTTTAAACCTTTAAGCAGATAAACACTAAGCAATAAACAACATAAAACAAGAGGTTCCTGTAAAGTACTACAAAAACTTAGGATGATAGCACCTTCCCTAAGTTTAACCAACCCCCAAACCTAAAACTCTCTAAACCTTGCATTTGCATTGCATTGTAGGAATTTCGATCTTCATCCCTTCTTTTGGACAATTCAAAGTTCGGTTGCAAAATGAATTAAAGATTCAAACTAATCAATAGTTTGGTATCCAAATTTCACCGCGACACTTGGGACTTTTAAAAGTGTATTTCAAAGTGTGTCTTCTATTTGGATCCATAGTACCCTACAATGTTCATAAACAAAAGTAAATCCCATGAAGTCCAATGCGGTATGATGCTTTATGAATGCAACAAACACAAGTAGGCACATAGAAACATAAGGATAAACAAACAAAGGGGACCCTAGGTTTGCAACGAGCATGGAGCAAAGGTATACCCATTCCCAAAAGATTTGGACTAAAGGTTGATTTTACCTGTAGAATAAGGTTCTAATAAGGTTCCCAAAGTCATTAGCCCATCTTTCGGATATTATCAACTTCCCAAGTACTCGGGGGTTAATAATATTCTTAAGAGAACTTCTTTTGAGCGTAGTATCGCGTAGCACTATTTCGGGGGTACCCCCTCATAGCCCCGCACTACATCCTAATAAAGGTCAAAGTGAGGTTAAGGTAACTACGGTCCTCAATATCATAGGCTCCAACATCGAATATAGTGCATGTTTTCACGATTAAGGACTCGTTCAACAATACATCTTTCGAGAGGGCCTCAATTGAGCGTGATTTTCAAGTCAGCTTGGTCGGGATTCTACCCCCTATAAGCCTCTTTGAACATATCACTATCCTATCTTAAGTTCACTCAAGTCCGGGTGTAGGACTTTGTCTCACCACTCAAAGGTATCAACCCAAAGGCAATAAGCAAACAAGTAAACAATTATACAAATAACAAATACAAAGCAATAAACAAGTAGAAATAAGATAGGGAAACCCTACTGTAGGGTCCCCAGTGAAGTCGCCATTTCTGTCGTGGTGAAAATCGGATACCAAACTATTGATTAGTTTGAATCTTTAATTCATTTTGCAACCGAACTTTGATTTGTCCAAAGGAAGGGATAAAGATCGAAATTCCCACAATGCAATGCAAATGCAAGGTTTAGAGAGTTATAGGTTCAGAGGTTGGTTAAACTTAGGGAAGGTGCTAGCATCCTAAGTTTCTGTAGTACTCTACAGGAACCTCTTGTTTTATGTTTGTTTATTGCTATGTGTTTATCTGCTTAAAGGTTCAAAGACCTAGGGGTTTATTTCTAATTATACTCGATAAGATGTCGCATCTTATGCCTACATATCCTTACGGGAGTGGAATCAGAGTATTTTGTAGTTCTCCTAAAGGGTTTGAGGAGTTCTTTGACTGTGGTCAAAGTTCCTACGGGTTTAGGGTAGTTGGTTGATTTATTTTAGGAGAAAAGGTGAGTTGTCATTTTAAGAGAGATTTAACCGCCACAAGTTGTAGGAAAATAGTTTTTGCATCCTCTTAAGAGAAGGGCTCAAGTACTCGGATAGGGATCGACGAGGTACGCCTCTATCTCTCTTAAGGCAAAGTTCCTACGAGTTGATTGTATTGTTGTGGGTTGGAGATTCTATCTCGCTTAAGATGATTAACATCTATTCTCTAATGTTTGAATGTGTTATATTGAGTTGTTTGTTGTTTATTTCTATGTTGCAAAGGATAACAGCCCTTCCTATGGGATAAGGTCTACCCTAAGAGATCGACTTGAATGGGATCAAGGATCATGTGGGAAAATGATGCAAATGATGCATACGCACGATTGTTGAGATCATGCGCAGATTCTTCCTTTGGACGGAATGCGGTGCGAGAATATAAATGCGATAATATTTAAATTGCGGAAGATAAATTGCTGAAAAGGTAAAGCCATACACATACGCATGAAAGCGCTGAAGTGTGTGAGAGTGAATTGTGTATGTGAGGTGCACGATTGATTTTATGCGAAGTTGATTTATTTTTAGTCGAATTGATTTTAAAGGGAATGTTGAGTTGATTTTATATGTGATTTTTAAAAGAAGTTGAATTATTTTAGGTGAGGTTAATTTGAGAAATGTTGATTTTATTTTAGGAATTTATTTGATTATATTAAAAAAGACTAGTTTTGAGAAATTATTTTAGGGGGAATATCTTTAAAAGAAGGGTTCGATTATTATTACCAAATGTTATTTAAATTATAAAAAAAAAAATTTTCTTGTCATGAAAGTTTATTAAAGGTATTATAACAGATTATTTTATTGATAAACTAAATAGATCATAAGGCGAAAATAGTTTAATTATAAATTCTCTATTATAAAAGTTAATATTATTAAAAAGTGTTCTTAATTATAAAACTAAAGGTTGATTTTAAAAGGTTTGATTACTACATTTCTAAGTTATTTAAAAATAGTTTGAATAAATGTTATATTGTTAAAGGAATTAATAAAGTAAAAGGTTGATTTAATTAATAAAAGAAAGTTACTAGCTTTTTTATATTTATAAAAGAGTCTAATTATAATTAGATTAAGAATTAATTATTTAAAAAAAGGTTAATTAGTAGGATATTATTTATTTAAGAAAACTGATTTTTTTTTTAAAAAAGGGTTGATTATTAGTTGATTAAAAAGGCCAGGTTAAAGGAAGAGTTAATCGGTAGGTTAATGGGTAAATCAAAGGGATTAACAGGGAGATTAAAGGTCAATTAAGGGGTTTGAACGGATAGTGTGTGTGTGGCTGGCAAGGGTATAACGTGTGTGTGTGTGCATACAATTACAGAATTACAACAGGAAAAGAAATTAAAAAAAAGGAAGAACAAAACCCTAGCCCCTTCGTATCCCAAATCGGAAACCGCCTCGCCTCTCTCGATCGCTCTCTTTCGTCTTCGATTCACATAATCCTTTCTGTTTTCATTTTCATTCTAAAACCTTTAACAACACATCAGAGTATCAATATCATAAGAAAGTTTAACACGAATGAGGGTTTTTTTTACCGAGAATTGGGAGCGGTGGCTGGTGATGACTCGTGCGGCGAAATGGGGGTTATGTCCGTCAAATCTGCGGCGCCGGTGATGTTTCGCAGTGGCCGGAGGTGGTTGCGCCAATTGAGGTAAGTTTCTCCTTTACTCGAACTCTGTTTTCACACCTAGGGTTTTTTCTGAATGATCTTCTCTTCTTCTCATTCATCTTATATAGACTTTTGAGAATTAATTGCTGGAAATCTGATTTAAAATGTTTTGAAGGTTGATGTGGACTTTCTGTTTTAGGGTAAATCAAATTGAAAACTTTCCTTTTCCAAATGATTGTAGTAATGACTTGTTAATCTTCTGATTTTGTGATTCAATTGGGGATGAATTTGATTTGATCCTGAATAGAATCTCCAATCTTCAAGGAATATTCCCTAACTGTTTCTTTTGATTGTGACTTGGCAGGTACAGGTAGCAATTATTTGGGCCAAAGGAGATTAACGGTCCAGAGTAACAATAATTCGATTCTTTGACACATGATGTGTTTTGCTATGAGCTTCAGCCAATATGCTTTGTAACGGACTTCAATCACGTTGGGTACTCCTTGGTGAAGGTTCACGCGAAGATGCTGGTGATGAGCTAGAGCTGTTGTAGTTGTTGTGCCTGTCTGTGGTTGGTTGTGGCCTTGCGGAGATTTAATCATGGTCTGAAGTTTGAGGTTGCTCGTGGCTCTAACTGTTGTGACTTTAAGTAGTTCTGCGGAACTCTGTTCGTTACGTCCGATGATGAATGATCTGAGGGATACATCTGTTTCGACTCATCTCTTAAGTTTCACGTTGTCTTCACAATATTGTTATTGATAATGTTCGATGCCCTGCTGTTGCGGATGTTGAACTGTCGTTATTGATATTGTTGTAACTGGTGTACTTGTTGTTGACGCTCATAATTGATATTACTTGTAGCCTGTATCTTTGATGGTTTCTCTGTTGTGGATGTTGGCTCACAGTTGGTGTTTGTAGTTGCTAACGTTCTTCTTTTTTCTTCAGGTTGCTGCTGGTCAGTTTAGAATCCACTTGGTTTTAACTTTGGATGCCGAGAAGAGTATAATGGTGATGATGACGTGGTGGTCTGAACCGTGAGCTAGGACCGTCGTTGCCTTCTGAAAATCTTTGCTGCTTTTAAACTATGTCGAAACTATTTTGAAATGAGTTGCTTTTGCTTAGCCTTTGATTCTTCCGGTGTTCGGTAAGGAGTCGATGACGGTTGCGGCGGTTGTCCTCCTAGCCGCCCGAATTTCTGCCCGATGATGAATGATCTGAGGGCTACGGATTTCTTACTTTTGGAACCTTTGAATTGTTTCCTTATTGTTCGTTTGCAGCCAATTGACTACTGCCTGTATATGTTGGTGCTGTGAAGGAGCTTGCTGTTGTGTTGTGATGCCTGCAGTCCATGTTGTTTCTCCTCTCTTGCGGTAATAGCTTGCCACTGGCTTGTGTCTGATGTGAGTATTGCTCATGGGTTGCGGCCTTGAATCTGCAGCCTGTAGTTGTCTGCTGCAGTCTGCTATTGTTTCGATGTTTTAACTGATGTAACTGGTGTGGCTGATTGAGATGGGTACCTACTGCTGTTATTATGCTAAACTTCCTCTTCTTTTTCTTTTCAGGGCCCTGTTGATAGTGCAGAATCTGCCGGTACTAGCTTTTTGGGTTTGAGAAAGGTTTCAAGACGGTAGTGAGGACTTACATGGTCTGAACCGCGATGTTGTTGTTTGAATGCAGTTGTTGCTGGTGAATTACATTGAGTTGTTGGAAAAAGTTTCCTCTTATTCGAAATTCAAGCTTCTCGGTGCTCAGTAGGGAGTTGGTGACAACCTCGGTTGTCGCCCTTCCAGCTACTCGAAACTCCGCCCAATGATGATTCAAAGCTGAGGGCCGAGACTATCTCATCTTATCTCTTTCTCAATTTGCATTTCTAACGGTAATTTGATAATCTGCTGCAGTTATTAATTTTAATTTGTTTTGCAGGTTCTTATCTTCAAATGTAAGTTGATGACTTCGGTTGTCTGAAACACTTGGTCTTTTGCTGCCGACATGAGGGCAGGCGACAAGTCAAGATGGTCCGGTGTTGGTATCAACCTTATGAAACTCTTGAGGATGGATACGAGGCTGCCCCGGTTGGTTCAATGTTTTCGGCGGTGTGTTGCAAAGTTACGGCAACCATAAGTATTGGACGAGGCTTGTTTACCAGTACGACAATGGTGGTAGCACACAACTCATACTCGGCTTGTAAAAACGTCAGAAAATGCTTGTGAACAAAACTAGTTGCTGATGTAGTCTTTGTGAATTGCTTAATAGCATGATACCCTGATATTATCCACATGTGATCGAGGGTGTAGTTAAGGTTGCAGCAGGATGTTTTAATTTTGAATGACTTCAAAAGTTATTACATTTGTATAAGACCTCAATTGTATAAGAATAAACACAGGTGTATTGTAACTCCACTTTGGTGACCATAACCGCATTACGTGGCTTTTCTTTGATTTGAATACATATTGAATTGGTATTGTGATATACTTGGCATTGGACTTTATAGACGAGTCCTTCTATAGCTCATAAACCAAATAAAATTGAAATTAGATCATGGTTCCAACTAAATAAATCCACTCCTTGAAGATAATCCAGCCTCGCAGACTTTAAAATCAACTCGAAACACATCTTATACCCATAAAAAATCCACTTGAAATGGTGAAAAGTCCCGGATGGAAATAACATAGTAATGTTGACTTCAAGTGATTTGAAATTTGTAACCTCAATTATGTGCTTCTTTAAATAAGTACTTCAAAATGAATTCTTCCAAACTCAAAGTGTATTAACCTTTGATGAACAGTACCGAAAAGATAGTTTTAAATCCCTCTTGGATGAGTTTGAACGAAAGAAGCATCCAGACCCATGCTCCAAATTCATCTTTGAAAGTCTTTGGTCCATAATAACCATCCTTTAGCAGGATCAATAAAGAGGAAGCCCTAAATGCTCACGCCCCCTTTTTTTCAAATCAGCATTCACAGGTTGCACCTTAGCGGTGCCGTAATTGAGAGAAACTGCATCTGCGCAAACTGGTCAGTCGCGATAAACACGCATACGAAGGTATAAAGCCGACAACGTAGGAAAACAAAGAAAGAGATGGGATCTTAAGGTCAAAATTAGGGTGTGACAATAGTTTGATTGGAACACTTCTAAACATTCCAGGTAAGATTAAAGATAGTAAGACTTCCCGTCTTGATATGGAGAAGATGGGTATACAAAAACAGTTGGCTCCAATAGAGAAAGGAAAAAGAACATATCTTCCTCCAGCATGTCGCACTCTATCTAAAAAGGAAAAGACAATTTTCTGCGAGTGTTTGCAAGGTATTAAAGTTCCACAAGGTTAATCATTAAACATCAAGAAACTTGTATCAATGAAAGATCTCAATTTAATTAGTTTAAAATCTCATGATTGTCATGTATTGATGCAACAACTTCTACTAGTGGCTATCCGTGGGATCTTATTAAAAAAATGTGAGAGTAACTACAACAAGATTGTGCTTATTCTTCAATGTCATATGTAATAAAGTTCTTGATTTCAAAAAATTAGATGAATTAGAAGATGAGGCTACCATAATCTTGTGTCAATTGGAGATGTGTTTTCCTCCATCATTTTTTGACATTATGGTTCACTTACTTGTTCATCTAGTCAAAGAATTCACAATTTGTGGTCCAGTTTATCTAAGGTGGATGTATCCAATAGAGAAATATATAAAGATATTTAAAGGATATATGAAGAATCATCACCAATCGAAAGTTTCAATTGTTGAAAGGTACATCACATAAGAAGCTGTTGAGCTTTGTACAAACTATTTATCGGACACAGATTCTATAGGAATTCCAAAGTCTTGTCATGCTGACACAGACGGAAGAGGGATTCAAGGTCTAAATGTTAAGTCAATGGCTCAGGATGTGATTATTTAGGCACATTTCTATATATTGAATAATATAGATGAAGTTCAACCTTTCATAGATACTCACAAAAGACTTTTAAGGAAAAATATCCCCGAATGAGTGACAAGTTGTGGTTGATAGAGCATAATAAGAGATTCATAGACCGGTTTAATAAAAGTGTATCTAATGATCGTAGTGCATCCGAGATACTTAAATGGTTGTCGTACGAGCCAAAATTTTGTGTCATTACTTGGACTACATACGACATTGATCATTATACCTTTTATATAAAATCAAAAACGATGATCGTAGTACAATGCAAAATAGTGGGGTTATGGTTGAAGCCGAATTGATGTATTTCTCTAGTTCGAAAGATAAGAATCATGTATTGGCAACTACCGCATTTTATGGTGTCATTGATGAGATTTGAGAGATTGATTATGTTATTTTCAAAGTGGCTTTATTTAAATACAAGTGGGTTCCCAATAATAGTAATGGTGTACACATTAACAACTTAGGATTCACCCGGGTCGACCTTGGCAAGGCATCTTTTACGACTGAACCATTCATCATGGCTTCTCAAGAAAAACAAGTTTTCTATGTTACCGATCCATCAGACATATCGGGGAAATGGTCAATCATTCTCTAAGGAAAACATATTCCTCTTAGTGATGAAAGTCTTGATATTCTGCCCACACCTTCTTACATAAGACAAGTTCCTACCTCATATGATGAAGTTGATGGAGATGTCGTGCATGCTATTCGAATCAATCATGAAGAAGGCATATGGAAAAATTAAGAAGTATGTAATTTATTCTTTATTCATAATATATTAATTGTATGTTATAGTTTCTAAGTATTTTTACTAACAAGTATAATAATTTGAAATCGTAGGTCTTTAGAGTCAAGACACCGAGAGACAAGAAACCAAGAGACAAGAAACCAAAACACCAAGTTACAATTGATGTTATGTAATATGTAAAATGTAGGTTGTTTGTTCTAATAAATTGTATGATGTTTGTTTTGATACAATTGAATATGATACAATTATGTGATATTATGAATATGATAAAATTAATATTATTATGATAACTTTATCACAAATGTGAGTTGTATTTTTTGTTGTGATATGGTGAAAAATAATAATGGTTAAAAAATGGGATTAATTATAAAAGCAGGACAATAGTTTTTAATTCTGCAGAAAATGTAACAACGGTTATACATCATAACTGTTATAATATCTTGCATGCTGTCCAGAAAAAATAAATATCAAAACAGCGCAGCTGGGAATCGAACCTAGGAGCACTATTTTTATCACAACGGTCTTTTGGAAAACCCGTTGTGATAAGGCATGTGTTTTTCAGTTTATTACAATGGTTACTGAGCCGTGATTGTAAGTATCATATATACAACGACACTCTACATAACAACGCATGTGCCCTCGTGATTATATATCTTTTCCAACCGTTGTTAAATGGATTTTCTATAGTAGTGAATATTAAGACTAATATGTAAATAGACTGATGACCAAATATCATGGATCATGGACAAGGAGTTATCAAGTATTAACATAGGTATGCATATTAGGAGTGATATTTATACTAGATTGACCCACTATGAGAGTACTACATAGAATGTTATGCAAAGTGTCATAAGTTACTCTCATGGTATTAGTGATGTATACCACCCTTCGAACTGAAACCACTATGAACCCTAGATGTAGAGTCGATGTACTTTATTGCTCGTTCCACAAAGCATGCTGAGGGACATGAGTGACCTAGATGGAATTTGTTCATCCTGCATAACAGGATAAATGTCTAAGGGCCTAATACTGAACTGGACACGAATGACACAATATATGCCTTATGTTCAATATAGACATAAGGAAAAAAGAGTAATTGTACACAAAAGTACTATTAAAAAAAGGTTTTGTCAAATCACGTGACATTTTCGTGACTTGGGTATCAGTGATGTGTTGCTAGATACCGCTCACTGTTTATTATATTAAATATATGATTTAATATAATTATCAACTTCACGAGAACCTACAAGATCATACACATAAGGACAAATTGATGATAGCTAGAATAAATAAGGAACAATGTAAGGTATGGTGTATTTGAGAGAATTATGGAACACTGTAAGGTACAGTGTACTTAAGTGAAATATGGAACATTGTATGATATAATAATAAGTGTTAATGTTGTTGTTATTATTATTATTATTATTATTATTATTATTATTATTATTATTATTATTATTATTATTATTATTATTGTTATATGCTGCACTTAAGTTGGACTTTTTAGCTTGCAAACCACATGAATGGTTCTATAAATACAACCCTTGTGTAGAAGTTCTAGAACCGGATGAAATTCAGTTGGTGAAACCCTGAACGTATTTCTCTCTTTCTCTCTTTCACTCAAAGTCCTCATTCGTAGTAGCTAGCACTGAGATTGAAGACACTCTGTTCGTGTGGACTGAGTAGAGGCGTTGCTCTTCATTCAAGCCTCGTGATCATTCATCCGGATCTGCATCAAAATCGTTAATCACCACAAGAGGTAACAATTTCTATCACTAATCATCCCCATTCGTAATGATCACTAAAGGGGAATTTTTTATTTTCAGCTGCATTTTGGATCGCGATTTTCCTTTAATGGTATTAGAGTCACTTACGAAACCATGAATATGGTAGATGTTTATTTTTCTGATTTAATTCGATTAAAACACATGATAAATTAAATAATAAAGAAAATTAATTTTGGCATCATGTTGTGTATGATTTAGATGATTCGATGTTGACTATGCTTTGGAATCTGACTTTTATATGGTGCAACAGCAATACATCATTGATTCATAAGTTACACAAAAGTGATTGATCAATTTCATATAAGATATGAATAATTCGGATGCAACGATGATATATTTGATATGTCTTTTATTTCATCGATTCGATTTCTATGATGATTGTACTTCATGTGATTGGTCAATGTTCTTTTGCTTCGGAATCTGATGTTTGTATGGTGAAGCAATGGCATTTTGATCAATCAATTTGAATAATCGATCATTACATATTTGATAGTATGAATGAGTTGCATTAGAGTTTTTGACGGCACAAGAGTTGTGTTGTCAAAAGTTATTTTAAGGTTTATAAAATTTTATAATATAATAATAATTGTTATTATTATTATAAGTATTTTATTTTATTTTATAATTTAATAACAAATGTTGTTATTGTTATTATAAAATACATACGCATGTTGCGGTAATAATAATGAGATGTTCCCTATATCATACAATAATTATAATAAAAGTTATTATAAAAATATTTGTATGAAATATGTAGTATGTATTACTGTGTATATAAAATGCCGGTTTCATGTGCCAAAATGCTTCTTCATGGTTACCTCGCAGTTACTGTGTATATGTAGAATGAAAAGTTTTCAAAAGAACATGATAAAGTCTTATGTTATTATTTGATTAAATAATAACAAATTGTTGTTATTATTTATTTTAAAATAATTTGGTATACGTTAATAACCGGATAGTAGAAATGCTAATTAACTCATGATCAATCACTAAAGTTTAATTTAATTTATTTAATTAAAATAATTTAAATTCATAATAATAATAATAATAATAATAATAATAATAATAATAATAATAATAATAATAATAATAATAATAATAATGTGTTTATTATTGTTTTCTTGTGGTGAACGGTTATGGCTTTAGTCTTCTTTTATTTTGTTTTGGTATTTTTAAATACGGCCTGTGTGTCGTGCCTTTCTCTATACACTTTTTATGTAACTTCTTTTCTCATATAACTGTCTCGTATGTAAAACGAGTATTCCTTGATATAATATAATGTTATGAACAAAGAGAAGAATACAAGATCAAAGGAGTGCAACCTTAGAGATTTTTCTAGGAGAAGTGTAAATCATTATTAGGTTTAGCTTAGGTTCTCTCATTGACTTGGGAGAACAATTGTGCTAGGGGCCATAACAGTTTCATTTAATATGTATATTGATGCATGTGAATGTACGTTGATGCATGTGAGAGATGATTTATATGATAAATAAGCTGGTGAGATCACACTAATTGAAAATTCCACCAAAATTGAATATTAAGTTTATGCTTTCCAAGTTTTAGAACTCATCAAGACTAGTATCGAATAATGTAGGTTTCTCCTAACGCGATGTGCATGTTCTATATTAGTAAGGTGTGATGGGATAAATGTAATATCCAATTTCTAAAATAATAGGTCTAACTTAACTAAACAAATTATAATAAGATTATGTACATTTAGAAGTAAGAGTTGGGAATGATCCATATGATAGATTAGAGTAAGGAGTTATTCACCCAACTGAAAATATTCGAGAATTGTATTATATTCAATTGGAAGGAGTTCCTATTCGAGTTTATGTACGCTTTGTATTATATTCGAGATTATGTACGCTTTGTATTATTTTGTTTTCTTTGTTTTATTTTAAATTTTCTTTTGTCTTGGTTTTGTTCTTAAATTAAAAAAATTGTTTTACTTAGAAACACAATGCATCTTTTGAAATTTTTAGGCTATAGATTAATTTGAGGTTAGATTGTGGAGACTTGGGAAAATTCATAAGGTCGGAATCAGCTTCTACTTCAAACATGAAAGTTTTAGATTTCTATCTTAGCTTTCCAACGCCTATTATAAAGCGTAAATCTGATTCTCATAGCTCTAGTTATGATCCAAACAGTGGACATATATCAAATAACCACTAAAGCTGAAAATAAGCTGCGAAAATAGATTAAAGAAAAACAAAGACTTAATTCTAAAAAAATAATAAAACAGTAAAATAAATAAAACAAACTAAGGAAATCCCTAAGTAAAAGCATAAGAGAATGTGCATTAAGATGCACTGATTTTCAAAACAGAATATCTCCAAAGAAAACCTCGTCTGAATGTGGGTCTCGTGTCAACTAAACGTAGCCAAACACCATGCAAGCCACACAACTATCCACTCTAATCCTAAGGGTGTACTCAAGCCTGGGTAGTGGGCTTATCTCTCATGGAACTAACCCATCCAATAGTACAACAGCAACAGAGCAATATGATAACAGTAATCAAATGCAATAATAAATGCAGTAATGTACAACAGATAATGCACATAAAGCATAAAGATAAACACCCAATAATAAGAAAGACACAAGCGCTAGGATTGACTCACATAGGGAATCAGAGTCCCTAGCAAATTTGCCAGTTGTCACAACTATGAAGAAACAACCGGCGATAAAAATAGAAGAGTCGCCACCAGACGTTATTTATCTCGACAGGGGAAAGGAAACGATAGAAGAAAACCTTAAAAAGGAAAAAAGACATGGTTTCACAATCAAATACTGGGTTCGGGAGTCGATTACACAAGAGGAAGGTATTAGCACCCCCTCGCGTCCGTTGTACTCAACGGGATCCACATATATTGTTCTAATCAAAGGGTGTGTTATCTAAAGCCTACTGCTAAACAGAAACGAGAATGCAAAGGGAAAAACAAAAGGAGACTCGATAGGACTTCGCCGTTCTAGGCCTACGTATTCCCTCGCGCAATGGAAAAATCATAGTCAATGTAGTTCGCTGGACTACGGGTGAAAAGGGGGGAAGGGTGCTCGCCAAGACTTCCCCGTCTAGTGCCTACGTATCCTCATCTAGTATGAGAAATCAGAACATTCATATTTGGCTTATGAATTGTTAAGTGTTTTTTTAGAGCGATGCTAAGTTCGCATTTCTCTAGTTAGAGTCGATACCTGTTTGCGGTAGAACGAAAATACATGCTCTTTCTGAAGAAAAAAATTTGAAAAAAAAATCCTGAAGAATAAAATGGTTTGCAGCTTGTTTGTGAGTTTTAATAGAAGTGAATTGAATTTGTTTGAGATTCATATTGCACTAAAGTCTATGACATAGGAGCGAATGCGTTGCAAGATCGCCCCCAGACGGGATGTATGCTAAAAACTCTAGATGATGTAAGGAGAGACTCCTCACTCATCATTTCCCATATACTTAAGGATCGTGGCGCATAATACTCATCGTACTTATTAAGTGCTTTGATTTTGTTTTGATAAAGAAGAGAGAGACGCGCAGAAGGTCTAAAGGGGAACTCGGTCCTACATGTTATCATACAAAGTGGTCCTAAGATTGGGATGCGAAAGGAATCTCTATCCTAATGTTAGCATGCAAAGGTGGACCTAAGGTTGAGGTTAGGGAAATTATCCTAATGTTATCATGCATGGATCAACTCCTAATGTCTATCATACTCCAAGCTTAATCTAAAATTAAGTTGGACTAGAAGGCCTTAAGGGAGAATGCAAGAACAAACCAAAACAAAGAAAATAAACCAAAAACAGCAACTATAATAGTGCTTCAGCTCAGAACAGCAGTAAATTACAGCAAATAAGCAAAACAACATTTAACAGCTCTTATTTCCAAAACAGGACAAGTGTAAAATGCAGCAAGAAAAAACATGTACATTTAATATCATGGATTCAGCACAATAGCAGTGTATACAACAACATGGTATGCATTAAGACAAATGCATAATAATAGGCATCAATCATGGACAATCATGTAATAACAGAACATCAAGTATGCATCTAAGATTGATTAATCAACAATCAACTAAGCATAATCATGCATCAAAAGAAATGATCAAAAGCATGCCTTCATATTTAAACAAACGCACATGAATTATATGAATCAGGCATGAGAAAATATCAAGTAAGATCGATTGATGAACATGTGTAAATAATTAAGCACAAGAAATTTTCAACAACAATGCACAACTAAACATTCCACAAGATCAACATGAATATTCATCAACAATTAATCGCTTAAGCAAACATGCATTCACGAAATCGAAAGAAAACTTGAACGTGTATCATACATCCAGCACAATAGTCATCAAGATCAAACAAATAAGCATGAGTAAGCAAATAATCATGAAGAATGCATCAAGAATGCAAAATCATAGGTCATGAACATGCCTCACAAAATCAACGAGTCGTGCTTCGAAGAATTGCATTCGTACTGTAGCATGAGGTGAAACAGCTCAAGAACAATCCACAAATATGCATCATATCAATCTATGAAGTTTAAAAGTGAAAAGGAATCAAGACAAACTTGAAAAAGCAAGAAAAACACATTCTGCAATAGTGTTAATCGATTAACCATTTGTAAGACAAAAGTGGTTAATCGATTAACCCCTTTGAAATAGCCAAAAAATGTGAAAAACAGAATGGTTAATCGATTAATACTGATGCAGAGGCAAAAAAATCACCAATTCAAAAGCACTTTTAGCAGCAAATCACTTATGCAATCATCCGCATGCTTAGGCAATCAATTGTACACGAAAGTTATATCAAATATCAGCAATCAAATACCAATTTAATCCATCAAACAACAAGATCAACAATTAGATCAATCAATGGACCACTTATCACCAAAAAATCAATGCTACATTGTGAAATGCAAAATTAAGCCAAATCAAAGCTAGAACTGAAAATTACCAACCTACAAAGTTAAGATTTGCTTTGGTGAGTGTTGATAAACTGGAATTGATGCATCAAAGCAAGAAAACCAGAGATCTATGAAGCTTTATCAAGAAAACTTGAAGATCCAAGCAATAATCCAAAAAATAGGCAAAAAGCTCTTCAAGAAGTGATTCCAAAACTTGATTAAGATCCAAATAAGCTGCAACTTCAGAATTGAACAATGGATGATGGTATAGTGGAGGTTTAGCTCAAGGATTCACAAATTTCAATGCATAATTTGTGAAGCTTTTGGTTATGGAGCTTTTGTGAGGGTTTTGGAATGAGAGTGAAAATGAGAGAAAAGTTAAGAGAATTGGAATGAGAAGTATAGTAAAATAAATAAAAAATGAATGAAGTTATGAGAGGTTTGGAGTAAATTAGCTTAAATAAGCTCTAGGTTAGGAGTGTAAATAAGGTTTAAAGTGTGGGTTAAAATTTCGGTTTGGGATAGGAATGGAATTATTTGAATTTTTGGAGAGAAGTGAGATTAATTTGGAAAATAAATCAAATTTTGGAATCAATTCTAGATCCTTCCAACTGGTGTAAATATGGATCCAAGTGATCAAAATTGGATTGAAAAATGCTACAGTGCTGAAAACTGAAGTTTCTAGAAAACATTTCTCGTGTTAATCGATTAACCATTTTGTAGGCAAAATGTGTTAATCAGTTAACACATCAAAATTTTGAATTTCGCCGTCTTAAAGAGGGAAACTTAGAGAATCACCTGTTGCTACTTGTTCTGAGCACTGTTATGCCTATGAAACTTAACATTTGATATTGCACCTTAAAAATGTTGTGAAATAAGGTATGAATTATCTCTTGCTTTCAGAATATCCCGTTGAAAAAACACGGTCTGGTACCAAATCACCGATCAAAATAAGTGTTGGAGCCTCTGATGCTTGTTGTTTAAAAACTTGGAAAAAAGGAGTTATGAGCCATAGAAACAACTTGATCCCATGTCTCAAGCACCAATATTATGGTAAGATTAATGATGATGCAAATGAAAGAAACATAAGCCAATTAAGGTAAGAAGATGAGGGTAAATGTTGGGGTGCTACACACACCATGAGAAGGTACACAATCTCTTATCTCTAATTTCACTTTACTCATCTTGAATCTTGAATTGATTTAGATGTTGGAGAGCTATACGTGTAGGTCCGCTTTGTGCCATTGTAAAAAGAGATCGGAGCCAACGTTCAAGATCAACAGTTATCCAATTCTTATAATTTCTAGTTTCTTTGTGAATCTAGAACATCCATTTTTAGTTTTTGAATGGAGCACTGACATCGGATGTGGGAATCTACTTCTGATTCCTACGATTTCCTCGAGAGTCTCGTTCGCTTCACAAACACCGTTGAACAAGTTCAAAAATTTTAGATATGGATTCTTGCGATTTAGATCCAGATCTCCAATTTACCAATTTGTGAGGACGAACCAAGTTTCAATTTCCCCATCTTCGATGATTCCTCGATCTTCTCTCGATCATTTTCCATTTTCACCATTTGCATCCTCTATAGAAATAAGAATCAAGGAACATTCATAGGTAAAAATCGAGATCCATCCCGGTCAACTCGATTAACCATAATTTTCGACCCCGGTCTTCGGAAGCCAAATCTATGATTCCATCGAGAATTTCGAAGAATATCAAAAGAAGGATTTTAGATCCAAATCTAAGGTTGCGCAGAGGTCTGAAGGAAATATCCATGAAGGTTGAGCCAAAGACTTATGATCTGCATTCTAACCTAGCGTTGCTCGTACCCCCTATGATTGACGTGGTGACATCGAAGATACAACAAGTTTTTAGTTAACATTGGGTGCATAATAGTTATCATGACGCCCACTATGGGTACCAAAGGATCTCAAAACTACATCCAAACACCTCCGATTCAGTCTAGTAGCCTGAAGAGAAACTGGTTGATTCAACTGCACCTCTCTCGTGGGGTAGAAGATGATTCCAACAATGACCTACTGATGAACTACGCTGTCACTACCATCCATGGGAAGTATGCCAAGAGGGATAAAGTTTCAGACCCGAATATGGTAAAAATAATGGAGGTAGAGGGAGTTCATCGACCATGCATTCTGAGAGAATACCTCAATAAGAGGCATATACCAAAGACTTCATACACCATCCAACCAAAAGAGATACCTCGGAGCACGAAAAACGTCTAACCCGGAACTCCGATAAAAGGTCAATGGCCAAGGACCCTAGATACCACCCACGTTGGAGTTACTGTCAAAGGTTTATCTATTCGACCCAACATATTAAAACAATTCACACATTATGAGAAGGTGCACAATCCGTGATCTTAAATTTCACTTTACTCATCATGAATCTTGAATTTACTTGGGCATTGGAATGCTAACCATGCAGATCCACCCTGCGCCACCGTAAAGGATATCAGAGTCACCATTCGAGATCAATAGTTATCCAACTCATCATTTATGGTTCCTTCGTGAATTCGGAACATCAATTTTTTATTCATGAACAGAAATATATATATATATATATATATATATATATATATATATATATATATGTGTGTGTGTGAGTGTGTGTATGTGCGCGCGCGCGCGCGCGTGTGAGAGAGAGTGTGTGTGTGTGCGCTATTAAGAATGACAAATGAGTATGTCCGTCTCATTTAGATTTATCCCATAAAAACCCGCAAAAAAAAGAAATAGTACGCGGAAGAGATTGTTGAGAGTGTGAGTCTAAAATCTCAATCCATCTCAGAAATAAATGAGGATGGCGTAGAACAGACTCGCAGTCGTTGCACATTTAATATCTAAAAATTATATAAATTTATATTAATATCCGCTTTGTAAAAATAAGATAGGACGGAAGAACATTTTAGAGAATATGAGTCTAAAACTTTAGTGCACCCAAAAAAAAAAGGAAAAAAAAATTGATGTGTTCGCCATATAGATTCCTTTTATCACTCTTAGATTGTGACCCGTTTTACTCTTAGTTTAGTCCAATAAGAAATAATATTCTGGCCATTGTCCTTCTGCTACATGTAGGACACTCAAGATCCCCGATAGGATTTTCAATTCAGCCAGAAGAAGTTACACTTGTCCTAGGTTACTTTGGCATTTACTCATGTCATGTTATTGTAGGCCACATGCTCTATCCAAGTCAAAACCCAACGTTATTTATTTATTTGTTTTATCTTCCTTTTTCAATATCCAACTTTAATTTTTATATAATCTTCTTTATAAACGAGTGGCTGGTACGCACATAAAGAGGAGAAAACCTGAAAACTATGATATCAAATTCAAACACTCGCATAGAACGGTTTCACAAAAATTACTAAATTAATATATATATATATATATATATATATATATATATATATATATATATATATATATATATATATATATATATATATATATATATATATATATATATATATATATATATATATATATATATATATATATATATATATATAATTGTGTGTTTGCATATGTGCACATGTGTGAATCAAAATTCTATAATCATCTATAATTCCTCGTCATAAAATGCTTAAGTCAAAAACATTTTTAACTTACAATTGATTTAGCTTTTTCTTTTGGTCTCATACTTATGTGTTATAGTACTTATGTGTTATAGTGCTTTAAGAGGTAGTTAAAAATATGTGTTTTAGGAGTGTGGACGTATTAGAAACGTGGGATGATTAAATGACCTAATAATTTTCAGATTGTATATATTTTTTTTATTGTTATTAGACACTGATAATAATTTTTTTTGAAAGTTTTATGTTATACTAATGTTGCTCTATGTTTTTATATTTGATTTTTAACGGCGGTATCATGAGCTCTAGCTTAATGGAATATAAAATTTTTAGTATGGTATGTAGATACAATTTTGTCTAATCTTTTATATTAGAATTTTCTTTTTATAATTTTATAATGTTAGTCGGAAAAATATTTGGCTATCAAATTTACACTACTAAAAAAAACTTTTATAATGATTGAAATACCACAAGTGATAATCCGTGCTAAGGAAAGCTATAAAATGTGTGATAATAAGTGAGTTATTTACTATAACAGACAATTGATTGTGGTAATAAATTGCATAATGCGTTATTTTTCACTACGAATTGACTATTCAAGTGTAGTAAAAAGTTGAAAGATCATGGATTCAATACTTAGTAACTATATATTTTTTTTAAATTGGATAGCGTGTTACGTACAATCGTGATAAATATTTTGTTTTTTTTATATAAATAAGTTTTTTTTTTAATTTTACAAAAATCTTAGTATTATAACTTGTATTTTTGTCAATCGTAGCATATCAGAAACAACACAATAATATATTTGTGAATCAAAATCAAATTTACAACTATTATGAACCAAAAATATGTATTACATCAAAATCAAAATGATACCAAAATAACATACATTTTACACATTATTACATCAAGCAAAAAACAATCAACATACTAAATTATTGTGCATTGAATTCATTGATGTGAAGGAAACAAGATGCTCAACTTGACCTATCTTATGGTGTCTTGTTTCTAAATACCTATAATTTTAAATAATAGTACTTGTAAGTATATAACACTTAGAAATTATAACAAACAATAAATTATGAATAAACAATGATAATATTTACTTATTAGTTTTCTCATATGTCCTCTTCATTATCATAATGAATAACATGCACATCATCTGTATCAACTTCTTCATATGAAGTAGGCACCGTTGAAACATTAGATTAGATTAGATTTAATATTTAAATATAATCCAAGTTGTGTTAGCCCAAGCCCAACTAGAGTTGTATATAAATAGTCATAGTATGTATCATTATTTGTAACAATTCATTCAATAAACCCTTATTTCCTTATTCTCTCTCTTTCTCTCTTCACTAAAAGTGCCTCACGCACTAACAAATTGGTATCTAGAGCTCTGGTAAGATTCTTGATCGTGTTTTCAAGAATCACACGTCAGAGATCGTTTTTTTGGGATCATGGGTTATTGTTGATCAATCGCTGCAAAGATGAATGGTAATGGAAATTTACCAAACTCTCTTTCAACTCTTGATGACAAGAATTGACTTCGATGCAGAAAACATATGCAATCTCTATTTGGCTTTCATGAAACCTTAGAAGTGGTTACTAATGGTGTTCTTGCGTTTGGTGAAGATGCAACCTAAGCACAGAGAATCGCTCACAAGGATGCCAAGAAAAAAGATTGCAAGGTAGCGTTCTACATCCAATCAGCAGTTGATGCTGCTAACTTTGACAGAATCGCTCATGTTGAATCGGGGAAGGAGGCGCAGGATATTCTTGTCAAGTACTATGAAAGAGGTGAGAAAGTTAAGGTCGTTAAGTTGCAAACTTTGTGACGACAATATGAATTGTTGTCAATGAGAGAAGATGAAAAGATTGTAGGCTATGTGTCAAAGGTGCAAAAACTCGTCCATCTCATGAAGGGTTGTGGTGAAACCCTAATTAATAAGATGGTAGTTGAGAAGGTAATGTGTACGTTAACCTCTCACTTTGATCATGTTATCATAGCTATTCAAGAATCCTACAATCTTGAACCCTAAAACTGGAAGATTTGGTTGGTTCGTTGGAAGTGCATGAAATTAGGATTCTCGAAAGGAAATGAGTTCAAGACTCGATACAAGCACTACAGGCGCAATCGTGGAAGAAGAATGGCGGTTCCAACAAGTTCAAAGGAAAAATCGATAAGACTCAGGGGAAGAAGTCTTGGTCCAATCCTCACAAGAATAAGATCGATGATAGAACTTCTGAATCCTCGAAAAGAGGAGAAGGAAATTCCTATCAGAAAGACAAAGTAGAGAAAAGAGGTGTGCAATGATATAACTGTGAAAAATATGGTCACTTGGCCAAGCATTGTTGGTACAGGAAATACAAAGGTTCCACAAAAGGAAAGGACAAAGGAGTGAACCTTGCACGTCAAGATTCAGATGATATGGTGATTATGGCTGCAGTTGCAGATGACCATGTTGAATCCAAGTAGATTTCGACGAGTAAGAAGAAGAGTAAGGTGAAACTTACTAATAATAGCTCGTTGTCAGCAGAAGGTACTGGAAACATAGTTATTCAAATGAGTAATAGATTAAAAGCCTTGATCAAAGATGTACTCTATGTCTCTGGAATAAAGTGAAATTTGCTAAGTGTTGGACAACTGGTCGAAAAGGGGTTCTAAGTGGTAATGAAATATGGAGCCTTAGAACTTTTCGACATCCAGAATAACTTGATATTGAAATCTCCTATATCGAAGAATAGATCATTTAAGACCATGATCGGTTCAACTGAGGTACAATGTCTGAAAATAATTGTCGACCACAAGAATAGTTGGTTGTGGCATCTGAGGTTTGGCCATCTGAACTTTAGGTCGCTAAATCAACTTATCACTCAAGATATGGTAACTGGTATACCAAGTCTTGAGATGCCCGATAAAACTCTACGAAGTAGTCATAAAGCATTCCAGGAAGTCTTTTGTTTCGACTATGCCAATGGGATCATCCTGCATACTCGAAGTTGTACATTCAGATATATGTGGTCCTTTCGAAGAGGATACCATTGGTGGAAACAAGTATTTTGTCTAATTTATCAATGAGTACAGTTGAAAGCTCTGGATCTATGTAATCATACAAAAGGACGGAGTATTTGAAATCTTTAAGAGGTTCAAGATACTTGTCGAAAACTATGGTGAAAAGAAAATTAAAGTTCTGTGAATAGATGGAGGTGACGAATACACATCCAAGATATTTAAAGCATTATGTGTAGAACATGGTATTGATCATGAGATAACTACTTCTTATACTCCTCAACATAATGGAATAGCCGAAAGAAGAAACGAGACCATATTGGACATGGCGAGATGCATGTTGAAGCAGAAGAATTTGCCAAAATCCTTATGGGGTGAAGCTGTTTTGACTGCTATTTATATTTTGAATAGGTGCTCTACCATGAAGCTAAAGAACAAGGTTCCTGAAGAAGTATGGACTGGAAAACAGCCATCAGTGAGTCATCTAAAGGTGTTTGACTCTATTTGCTACAAGCATATTCCTAATGCTATGAGAAGGAAGCTTGGTGATAAGAGTGAACTTATGATTCAGGTAGGGTATCATAAGACTGGAGCATACAAGTTGTTCAATCCAATTAGTCAGAAGGTTGTGATGAGTCGAGACATTGTGATTGATGAAAATTCTGCCAGGGATTGGAATTCTAGTAATGCAATTGACAAGCCACTGATGAGCTATGATTTCGATGAAGAAAGTAATAATGTCGAAGTCGAAGACATTGTTGATACTCCAGTCGAAAAAGAAGTCAAAGTAGTTGCTGACATTCTCGACACAGTCAAAGTCAGAGAGGATATGGCTGGTACAAGTCAGAGACCTCAAAGAACTAGAGCTCTTCCAGCAAGACTTTAAGACTATGAAGTGGTTGGTGATGATGAAGTCACAATAGATGGGGAACTAATCCATTTTTCTTTACTTGCAGGTGTTGAACCAATCAACTATAGCAAAGCCTTCAAAGGTAAACAATGAAAGTCTGCAATGGTTGAAGAGTTACAAGAAATTGAAAGATTCAACACATGGGAGTTGGTCAAATTTTCAGCTCATACAAAAACTATTGAAGTAAAATGGGTGTTCAAGTTGAAGCACAATGTTGATGGGTCGATAGCAAGGCATAAGGCGAGATTGGTAGCTCGAGGATTTCTCCAGAGAGCAGGACTCGACTACTCTAAAGCATTTGCACCTGTCGTAAGATTGGAAACTGTTCGACTACTGGTGGCCTTGGCATGCAAGCAAGGATGGTCAACATTTCACTTAGATGTAAAATCAAAATATTTGAATGGACCTTTAGAAGAAGAGGTGTATGTCACACAACCTCCTGGGTTTGTGATTTAGGAGGAAGCAATTAAAGTATACAAGTTACACAAAGCGCTCTATGGTCTCAAGCAGGCACCTAGGGCATGGAACAAGAAGATCGACTTATACTTGGTTGAATTGGGATTCATAAAATGAAAATTTGAGTATGGTTTCTATGTTCAAGTTGTGGCACAAGATATAACAATAATATTCTTATATGTCGATGACTTTCTAGTAACTGGAAATAGCTTGAAGAACTTGTCGAAGTTCAAAGAGCTGATGAAGAAGGAATTTGAATTGTCGGATCTGGGAAAGTTATCATACTTCCTAGGCATAGAACTTCAAATGTCGAAGCAAGGCATGATGCTACATCAAAGAAATCATGTCAAAGAGATACTCAAGAGATTCCGAGTGGATGATTCGACTCCTGCATCTTCGTCTATCAAACCAAATTTAAAGTTGGAGAAGTATGGAGAAGAAGACAAAGTTGATGCAACTTTGTTCAAACAGATTGTCGGATCTCTAAGATATGTGTGCAATAGTCAACCTGATATATGTTTCTCAATCAGATTAGTGATCAGATACATGAGTGAACCAAGGATGTCACACATGAAGGCTGCAAGAAGAATCCTGAGATACTTAAAAGGACCGACAAACTATGGAATTTTATTTCGATAAGACTCTGAAAGCAAAGAAGCTATGGTTACTTTTTATTCAAATGTTGACTGGTGCAGAGATAAGGAAGACCGAAGAAGCACTACTAGATATTTCTTTCAAGTATTTGGTGTCGAAATTTCATAGTTCTCAAGAAAGAAACTTGTGGTGGCATTATCATCATGTGAAGTTGAATATATAGCAGAACCTTATGCTGCTTGTCAAGCAATTTGGATCAGATTTATGATTGAAGAAATGGAGGTCGAAGTGAAGAAACCTCTGGTACTACAAATCAACAACAAGTCAGCCATAAATCTGGAGAAGAATCCAGTTCTACATGGAAGAAATAAGCATATTGAAGCTATATTTCACTTCTTAAGGGAAAAGGTAAATCGAGGTGAACTTGAAGTTAGGCACTGCTTAAGTGAAGCATAGTTGACCGATATTTTCACCAAAGGATTGAAGATTGATGGATTCCAGAATTTGAGAAAGAAATCAAGAATAGTTCAGATCGACTATGATTAGCATAGGTTCAACAACTTGGATTATGGGGGGTATGTTAAAATATTAGATTAGATTAGATTAGATTAGATTTAATATTTAAATATAATACAAGTTGTGTTAGCCCATTCCCAATTAGGGTTGTATATAAATAGTCATAGTATGTATCATTACTTGTAACAGTTCATTCAATAAATCTTTATTTCATTATTCTCTCTCTTTCTCTCCTCGCTAAAAGTGCCTCACGCACTAACAGGAACATGTGTTGCAAAACAAGGGGTCTCAGGAATATCAATTTTTAAATTATGATTTTCATCACTATGAGGAATGTGTTTTCCTTAGAGAATAATTTATCATCTTTTGTTAGAAGGGTCAGTGACATAAAACACTTATTTTGTTTGGGATACCATGATGAATGATTCAGGCATATAAGTTGTCTTGCCGAGGTAAACCAATGTGAATCATAACTTATTAGTTTGTACACCAGTGTTAATGTCAATCCATTTGCATATAAATAAAGAAACTTGGAATATAACATAATTAATCTCTCAAATCTCCTCAACGGCCCCAAAATACGGTCTAGATGCCATTATAGAATTCTTATTTTTGGAACTAGAGAAGTACATGGATTCAGTCTTAACCATAATCCCACTATTTTGCATTGTAGTATGGTCATCTTTTGATTTTATATAAAAGGGAAATTTACTAATTTCTTATGCAGTCCAAGTTACTACATTAAATTTAGGCATGTATAAAATTCATTTAATTGTGTCGGATGCACAACCATCATTAGGAATCCTTTCATTGAACCAATTTATGAAATTTTTGTTATGCTTTTTCAATAACCACTTGTCACTTACACACTGCTATTTTTCATTGGTAAGTTTTTTGTTAGCAGATAAGTAAGGTTGGACTTCATTAACATTCTTCAATAATTACAAATGTGCTTGAAGAACTACATCTCGAGCCATTGACTTAACATTTAAACCTTGAGCACCTCTACCTTCATATATATCATAATGACGAGACTTTGGAGTTCTAATAGAGTCTTCTTCTGACAAATAGTTTGAACAAAACTCAATAACTTGATCTATGATATACCTTTTAACGATCGAAGATTTCAGGCGATGATGATTTATTGTATATCCTTTAAAGATCTTCATGTATCACTCTATTGGATGCATCCATCTTAAAAAACTGGAAATCTTTTTTTTTTTTACTAGATGAATAATTAAATGAGCCATAATGTCAAAAATGATAGATGAAAATATATTTCCAATTCACACAATATTATTGCAGCCTAATCTGATGTTAATTAGAGATGTATTTCCTGTCATCATTTTTTGACATTATGGTTAACTTAATTATCCATAGTCAGAGAAATTAGATTTTACAGTCTAATTTATCTAAGGTTGTTGTATTTAATAGAGTGATACATTAAGATATTTAAAGGATATATAAAGAATCATCATTATCCAGAAGCTTAGATCGTTGAAAGGTACTTCACATAAGAAGTTGTTAAGTTTTGTTCAAACTATTTGTTAGAAACAGACTCTATACGAATTCCAAAGTCTCGTAATGATGACATATATAAAGGTAGAAGTACTCAAGATTTAAATATTCAGTCAATGACATGAGAAGAAGTTCTTCAAGCACATTTGCATATATTGAATGATGTTGATGAAGTTCAACCTTGTTAGAACACAGATTGATGTTCAATATATCTTTATGTTTTGATGATAACACTAATGAAATTTTGTATTAAGAAAATATATACTCTAATTTTGTTCAAGTGTTTTGTATTCCAGATATTGAATTAAATATTCTTATGGAAGAAAAATGCATCTGAACATTACTCTACGCAAAGCTCTGAAGCATCAGAAGCAAGTTATGCAAAACTATGAAGCATCAGAAGCAAGTCATCAGAAGACTCTGAGCACTGCAGAAGACTCTAAAGCAGAAGCTGCAGAAGCGTAACTGAAGAGTTTGTATGTAGAGTTTAAATCATTCTTTCAGAAGACTCTGAATGTACTTTATGCTGCAAGTCCAGAGGCTCTGATAAACAAGTATGCTCTGATCAAATCACTCACGTTGAAGCACTGTCGCTAAAACTCTGATATCATTGAATCTGATATGAAGAACAAGAAGCACATTAGAGGATCTGATGTTGTTTACATTTGAAAAGATGTCAGGACGTGAATAGACTTAGTACTATTCTCAATGTAACACCCCCTTTCCCCAAAATAGAATAAAACAATTAAAATAAGCACATATCAGAGTTTTCCCCACAATAGGATGTCACAATTTTCAACAAAATCCCACACAAATAATTTTTCAAAATAATATTCAGCAAAATTGTAGCGGAAAAAGATGTAGTCTGTCATAACACATATCATATATACATCATCCATATCATCAACATCGTCATATATGACAATCGACCATCTGCCCAAAATATACATAATGTCATCACATATCCCACAAAAATCAGATACGCCACGGGGGCACACATAATCAATAAGAAACAATAAAACTCCCAAAAAACCCCGGTGTTACGTATCAGAGCAATCCTACGACGACGCCACAATCCAAGCTAGCTAAACACCTGGATTGTCTGTACTTCCGAAGAAGCACATACCACAACAACAACAACAAAGGGGTGAGAATCACGATCAAATATTAGCGGTATAAATGTACATGAAATAAAAGGCAGAAACAAATAACCATTATTTCATATACAACATATTCGGACCTACTGTCCCATCATCAACAATCACAACACACACAAACAACAATGCAACACATGCCCTCGACTCGACAATATGCGGTACCGACTCAACTCAGGATAGATTGCATACAGTCCATCCGAACAACGATCTATCCCTACCACGCTCCTCCTAAGCCCATATAATCAAATCTCAGAATAGATCGCATACACTCCATCCGAGCAACGATCTATCCCTACCAATGTTCCCCACTTGGAACACGGGTGGTCGCATACACTTCGTCCGAGCAACGATCCAAATCTCGTCCACGCTTCCCACTTGGAGCACGTGAGTGTATCACACACCACGTCCACATGCCATGCAAGACACTATGCATAACCACACAACACACACAGTGCACGCGATCCTATTGATCCATCGCATCATGTAATACATATACACACAAGCACATAAAGTGCATCGATCCTACTGATCCAATCACCACACAACATATCACACACCATGCACATAAGGCATATCGATCCTACTGATCTAATCCAACAAACAACACACAAACACAATGCACTTAAGGCGTATCGATCCTACTGATCTGCTCATCACACATCATATCGCACATCATAGCATACACCAATTCAATTATCAAAAACATACGGGTATCATGGAGTCACGTTCCGACACCATACATACACTCACCACAACTCTCTAATAAGCTCATCATCAGAACATAGTCAACAAGATTTCAAATTCACAAGGAAATCAACACAGAACAGTAGCCAAAACACAAACTGTTATCAGGCTCGCTAGCGCATTCGCCTGGCGAAGCCCCGCAGCAAACACTCGCTGACCATTCGCCTGGCGAAGCCCCGCAGCGAACACTCGCTGGAACTCGCCCGGCAAAACTTCTGGCGAAACCAAACAGAGGCTACTGGCAGCATTCACTGCCCAGTTCGCCTGGCGAAGTCTGGCGAAGGCTCGCCCTCTCATTCGCCCAGCGAACACCTGCGGACTCAGAAAATCCCACAGCGCATGCAACGATCTTAACAGAACAGCAACCACATTCAGAATCAAACTTTCGCATCAGTATCATCATCAACCTATGTTCTACCTAATTATCTCAATTTCGGTTTAACATCGCAACTGCCGAAATTCCCAACTTCTCAAACCATCACTCTATATCACATGCAATGAATTCAATCATAGAAACAACACCCATAGCAGAATTAACAACAAACAAACAACATCGATTCATCATCGATCATGGGGATTAGGGAATTTCCCCTTTCTACCAATTACTCATGCAAATACCAATTTCAACCGATCATCCCCCCCCCCCCATTACCTCAAATTCGTTTAGATGATGGTGAAGCTTCACAATCCGCAGCCTTGATGCACTCTTTCTCGCTCTTTATCGTTCTCGTTCTATCAACCGTGTTCTTCTCTTCAGCTCTCCCAACCGTGCGTGTTCTTTCTTCCCTTCACTCCTTCCCTTTCTATATTCCAACTTTTCCCTTAATCCCAAAAATATACAACTCTTATTTATTTCATTCCAAATAATTTCCAATAATAATATTCTCCACATTTTCTTAATTCCATAAATAATAATCTTATTCCTTTTAATTTCCAAAAATCTAATAATTATATTATTATTTCAATAATATTATTTAATATGATAATAATAACAATAATATTAATAATAGTAACACCTTACTAATTATTATATTATTATTATCATTAATCATATTCTCTAGTATTATGGAACTTACTTCGACACCAAAATCCACGCAAGCATGCCAAAAATGAAATTAACACCGACAATAAAAATAATTAAAATGGGCATTACAACTCTCCCCCACTTTAATTATTTTCGTCCTCGAAAATACCAGATGGAAACAGCTCTGGATACGCTTCCCGCATCCTGCTTCCCAATTCCCAGGTGACACTGCCTCCTGCAGCACCTCCCCACGCCACTCTCACCAAAGGTATCTTTTTCCCTCGGAGTTGCTTCATCTTGCGATCCTCGATCCTCAACGGAAATGACTCCACAGTCAGATTCTCTCTAACTTGGACTTCATCTCTCTGAATTACATGTGACGGATTGGGTACATACTTCCGGAGTTGCGACACATGAAACACGTCATGCAAGTTTGAAAGCTCCGGCGGCAACGCCACCCTATACGCCACAACACCAACCCTCTGCAAAATCTGATAAGGTCCGATAAACTTCGGATCCAACTTCTTGGACTTCAATGCACGTCCAACACCAATCACTGGGTTAACCCTCAAAAATACATGGTCACCCTCACTGAATTCCAACTCTTTCATGCGGTTATTATAATAACTCTTCTGCCGATCCTGAGATGCTTTCATCTTCTCACGGATCATCTGAACTGTCTCAGTAGTTTGCTGCACCAACTCTGGTTCCAACACAACACTCTCACCTGACTCATACCAACACAGAGGAGTTCTACACCTCCTACTATAAAGAGCTTCAAACGGTGCCATCTCGATACTGGAATGGTAATTGTTGTTGTACGTGAACTCTACCAAAGGCAGATGAGTATCCCACGCACCACATTTTTCCATCACACAAGCCCGCAACAAATCCTCTAAAGTCTGAATAGTTCTTTCCGACTGTCCATTCGTCTGCGGATGATAAGCTGAACTCAGCTTCAACTCGGTACCCAAAGCCTCTTGCAAACTCTTCCAAAATACAGAAGTGAACCTCAGATCTCTATCCGACACAATACTCAACGGCACACCGTGCAGCTTCACAATCACCCGAATATAGATCTCTACAAGCTTCTCCAATGGAAAACTGATACTAGTCTGTACAAAGTGTGTAGACTTCGTAAGCCGATCCACAATCACCCAAATCGCGTCAAATCCTCTCGCCGTATTCGGAAAACCTGTAACAAAATCCATGGTGATACTATCCCACTTCCAAACTAGAATCTCTAACGGTTGCATCATCCCAAAAGGTCTCTGATGCTCCACCTTCGATTTCTGACATACCAAACAAGCATAAACATAATGAGCAATATCCTTCTTCATACCTGACCACCAAAACAGCTTTTTCAAATCCTGATACATCTTCGTAGCTCTTGGATGAACACTCAGGATACTACGGTGTCCTTCGTCCAAAATTGACCTCTTCAACTCATCATTATCTGGCACACAAATTCTGCTACGAAACCTCAACACACCAGCATCATTCAACTTGAAATCACTACCGGAGTCACTTTCGGCTCCTTGCATCAATTCAACAAATTTCACATCCAGCTTCTGATGTTCCTTTACTATATCCAAGAAATCATTCTTCACTTGCAACTTACCCAACATCACACCATCCGTAAACTTGCAAACCATACTCAAATCTCGGAACTGCTCAATAAGCTCTATCTCTTTCACCATCAAAGTCGACATATGAATTGTCTTCCTGCTCAAGGCATCTGCAACAACATTCGCTTTTCCTGGGTGATAACTCAAACTGAAATCATAATCTTTCAAGAATACCAACCATCTTCTCTGCCTCATATTCAACTCTTTCTGATCAAACAGATACTTCAAACTCTTGTGATCGCTGAACACCTCAAATCTCGAACCATACAAATAATGTCTCCAGATCTTCAAAACAAAAACCAGCGCATCCAATTCAAGGTCATGAGTAGGATAATTCCGTTCATGCACCCTCAATTTCCGCGAAGCATAAGCTACCACCTTTCCATTCTGCATTAGAACTCCGCCTAATCCCATCTTAGATGCATCACAATATACCACAAAAGGCTCACTCGGATTTGGTAACACCAACACCAGCGCTGAAGTCAATCTCTTTTTCAGCTCCTCAAATCTTTCTTCACAAGCAGCATCCCACACAAACACTTGGTCTTTCCCCATCAACTGAGTCAATGGCAAAGCCAATCTAGAAAAGCCTTCAATAAATCTTCGGTAATAACCAGCTAGACCCAAGAAGCTTCTAACCTCTGTTACCGTCTTCGGTGGTTCCCACTACAACACCGTACTAACTTTAGATGGATCTGCCGAAACACCATCACCAGAAATAACATGCCCCAGAAAACTCACCGTCTTCAACCAGAACTCACACTTTGATAACTTAGCAAACAACTTGTTATCCTTCAGCACTTGCAAAGCAATCCTCAAATGTTCCACATGCTCTTCCTCAGACTTAGAATAAATCAGTATATCATCAATGAACACGACAATAAACTGATCCAAATAAGAATGGAAGATACAGTTCATATATTCCATAAACACACCTGGCGCATTAGACACTTCGAAAGGCATTACTGCATACTCGTAATGTCCATACCGAGTCCTAAACGCCGTCTTCTGAATATCACCTTCCTTAACTCTTATCTGATGATAACCCGACCTCAAGTTAATCTTACTGAACACACGAGCTCCCACCAACTGATCCATCAAATCATCAATCATTGGAAGAGGATACTTGTTCTTGATGGTCACTTTGTTCAACTGACGGTAATTGATGCACAATCGCATGCTACCGTCCTTCTTCTTCACTAACAACACTGGAGCTCCCCATGGCGACACACTTGGTCTGATAAACTCTCTATCCAGCAACTCTCCAATCTGAGATTTCAACTCGGCCAACTCCACTGCCGACATCCTGTACGGCGCCATAGAAATAGGCCTCGTACCAGGAATAAGATTAATGCTAAACTCAACTTCTCTCTTCGGAGGCAACTCCGTAATATCATCCGGGAACACCTCCGAAAACTCATTCACAATAGCTAACTCATCCAACAACGCCTTGTTGTCAACAGACAATGATGCAAATAAAGCAAACACCTGAGCTTCATCTTGTCATACCCCAAATTTTTCCTACCCTGTATATAGCTTTCATTTTGTATGCTCGGCCCCTAGCCATGACTCAGGAAAAATACAAAAAATGTCGCTTTGACTTTTATTTTATTTTATTTTATTTTGCCCAAGTTCAGGTTCATTTGAGGCCATCAGGATAATAAGGTGAGGTGTTGAGGGAAGTTTATGTGACTTTGACCTAGGTCGTTGGTCAGAGAGGATTTGGTCTCTTGATTGAGACCAGGAAATGCTTTATTCAATTGGCGAGGTTTAGAACTTTCAGTCAAGGTTTTATGCTAATTCAGGGCATCGGGGTGGTCTAAGTTACCAGAATATGGCGTATTGTCAGGTGTCAAAGTGTATAACCATTTGGATCCAGTTGTTTCTATAGACAAAGTTTTGTGCAAAGTAAAATCTGGAAAGTCTTAGTCAATACCTTTTGTTTGATGTCTCAAGTCCAAAGTTTTTTTGTGTAAAAAAAATTATTACAAAAATACATTGGATCAAAGATTTAGAACACATTCTCATTGGTTGTTCTCACGAGAAGCCCATTCAAAGACTATTGTGGAGAAGGTTAAAACATAGTCGAAAGCCCATTTCATTTCAAAAGTTCAATAGAATGTGAACATATCCAAATAAATTACAAGTCAATGTTTTTTTTCTCAAACTACAAACGGAGCCCGTATCATACAAGTTTACAACTATTACATGATTAAACCAAGCCCATATTACAATTTACAAAAGAACAAACCAGGAAATGGTACAAAAGTGACAGCAGACCTGCGCTAATAACAAGTTGATGCAAAGGTCGCGATAACCGAGCCACAAGGCCACTGTCCTGTACTCCACAAATTAATCCATGTTACCTGCATAAAACTTCATAAGTCGCCTTTGTTGCTCCACCAAAACCTGCATAAACTGAAAAGGAGGGATCCTACATGAATGGATCACCCACTCCAAAAGCAAGAGTGATAATTCCCACAATTGAACTGGCGTACGACCTGTAAACAACACACCAACTTTCGCCAAATTCACAAAATCGCAATTGCCCTGCAAAACTTATGATTTTTTTTCTTAAAACTCCAGTACATATGCTCACGAATCATGGATAGTGGACCACTCGCCGCAAGCTTGTTTCGTACAGCAAGTACTGCAAACATATAACAAATTTCAGAAAATAAAAAGCAAGGCAACGCAATGACACTCACGGACGGTCGATAAAAAAAACAAACAGAATCACAGCTGCATCAAAGTCGTTACATCAGCAAGAATGAAAAGCAAACCACGTTACGCAAACCGTACAAGAAAAACACGGACTTTACGTGAGTATAAGACCAAAGTGAAATGTAAATAAAAAAGGCATCCATAAGAGATGAAAAGAGAAAGTTAAATGGAGAGTGGATTTACCGTGAAGAACGTCAAAATAGAAGCTACATCCATTTTGCTGCATACTTTCCTTTGTACTTCAAAACTTCATTCTATTCTCCAAAGTCACGTACTCAAGCTTCAAATAACAAGCGTCGGGTTCAGCGCCTTTCAAGACTAATGAGGTTGTCATCACTAATGAGTGGCCATCATGCTGAATTTTCCATCCTCCAGGCCACCCAAGTTCTTCATGCTAAGTTTATAACTCATCAGAAGAGGATCCGTTCGCGTAAACGACTAGCAGGCATGTTGCAGCTGCAAAATATCAAGATCAGAGCTCTAAAATAAACGTAAAAAGGGATAGAAAGTGCAGATCACAAAGGAGGTGGAAATCAAGATAAGTCACTAGGTGTTGAAACTCATACCTCCAAGAATTTGTTTCAAATAAGACATGGACTTTAATCCATTCTCAAGCCGCACTATCTCCACCAAAATTCCCTTATTCTGTAGGTCTTGATCTCTCGCTGTGCCACGTTCCCACGAAGCACGGATAACATTAATGTGAATTAACTGAAGAGGTTTCCTATGAATAAAATACAACAGAGGATATGTTACTCTTTTATACAAAACCAACATAATCTTTTAGACACTTTCTACATGAAAATAAGTCATAGAGTTCCACTTCACACCAAGTTCTTCTCCTGAATTACTCTCCCAATGCAAACTTCAGGCTCTGATTTTAGGATGTGTACTTGGTCCTTACACCAATCTCGTGGAATGTACATGAAAGAGAAGAATGGAAAGAGGTTAGCAGAGCAAAATATTGATTCGGGAGGTTTGTTCAGAATAAAGAGCAACAGGGATGTGCAGGAAACAATTTCTGTCAAGGCAATGTTACTACACCAAAACCAATAGACAGAAGATCAAGATTCACGTGTATTACCTCAAACTACTATGTAGGCCAAGACATGATTTCAATACAGGTTAAGCGTCGCCTTACGACACGAACTCGTAAACAGGGTTCAAGCTACAAACCTGCAGTAGTAGACTGAGTTCAATATGGGAGCAACTCAAAGCAATTGGCAAAAGGGCAAAGTTAGTGTCTCAAAAAAAAAAGAAAACTAGACTGACGTGTAAGAGTATTATTTATGATAAAACATAGTTGTTAGACACTAAAAGCTTATTGTACCTCAAGCAGCAGGCTGAGAAGTTTTTGACAAAAATGTGCTAGCATGGATGGCTGATGGTTGAATGAATTAATTGAGGGATGGGCAGTGGTTATGTCCAGAGTTACGTAGAGCCGACAACCGAGTTTTGATTTGCGTGAGCATACAATATTAGCCAAACGTTATGACAGCGCAACATTACGCGGCAGCTATATGGAGTCGTCTCAGTTTCGGCGTATCACATGTTACAAGCTGCCAATTGGAAGGAAAGCACTTTTAAATACCAGGAAAGTATGAGCAAATGCTAAGGCTATAAGGACGAGTCATGTAATACATACCGTATCGCATCTCTCGTTGTAAGTCATTATGCGGTCCGACCACGATTCCACCAGCTACAAGTCATTATATGGTCTATCTATGGCATCAACACGGGTCGAGCATTACTTTGTGACCAACTTTTGTAAGTGCAAATTAAACCTATGACAGACCAAGATCAACTTAAAACGGCGGCATGATCTACAATAGCAAGAAGCAAGATCAATAATGATTTATGCGCAAAGGCACCAGCAATGTACCTGTGACAGTTTCTATAAAGCCGACATATTCTGCACCAGATTCACACATATGGGAATAGGAGTAATCTTCTAAAGAGAGTTGCAGCGAACCTATCCCATGACAATTTCATTGATTGGTAATTCCCTACAAGATACAATAAGCAAGGTTAGTAGATATTTGAAAGTAAAAGGGGTAAAGTCAGAGTTCATTTGATGCCAGCAAATTGCCCCATCAGCATAAATCCAAGCAGTAAAAAATCAAAGGTAAACATGGATGTGTTTGAACCTCACTACAGAAAAACAGTGTGGTCCCCAACAAACTCACAAACCCCCACCGAATTTGAGAGGGATTTTGCTGTAATGGATTCCAAATCCTTCATGCTAACAATCACACAGAACCCGTACAGCACCCCCCAGTCACCACTCATTTTTGTACAATTCCCATATTCCCTTTCAATTGGTTTTCCCCGTTCTGCCCTCCGTATCCCCCATATAAAATCAAAATGAAGTCTTCAGAAAAGGAGAGGCCTCCAACCGAAAACCTAGCCACCTCCAACAGGCTCATAACCCTAGCCGTCACTCCTTCAAGGATCTCCCTCTACCCTCAACTTCTTCTCCTTAAAACCACACGAAAACCCTTCATCAAAGAGGACCCTTTCCCTCAACGATATCTTCATTCACCTTACCTCAACCTCAATTAGTTTCCAATCTTCTTCATCCCAAATTCTCACCCTCTTCGAACAACTTAAAAAATACCTAAACCGAATGAACCCAACCTTCAAGCTACCTCCACCATTAAAACTTCGCACTCTTTCAGCCTTTTCTCCAGCTGAAATAACAACCATGGAATGAACCCAACTTCATAAACCCAAAACCTAAATCCCCCTTCACCAACGAATTGAACCCTTCATTTAACCCTTTCTTCAACACGCCTAAATTCCCCTTCAACAAAACCCCTTTCAACTCTCAATCTTCAAATCTTACAAACCCATCGGAAGGAATATTGAACCGAAATCCATTTGTTCTTCTTCGATATCAACAAGACCAAACCCAGTTTCAACTTTAAGGACCCAAAATCGAAAACATTGGAGGGGATTCAGAGAAGTTTGGAAACGAAACTGTTCCTGGATTTGTTGGTCGATGCGTTGTACGATGAAGATGCCGAGATCTAGGCGTTCTCAGTGTGATTTGTTATGTGGTTGGTTTGAGACTTTCTGAACGTTTGTTTTAATGAAGGTGTTTCTCCAAATCTATCTGAGTAGGTGGTTGTTGTTTTTTTTGTAAAAATAATACATTTGTGATCAGATTTGTGATACGTCCGCCCCAGAGATGATGGGCTTTGCAAAAGTCCAAGTGATTCTCTATTCTTTCCTATCACCCTCATTTTTTTTCTCACCCGTTTTTTTTATTTTAATAATGAGGTTGTTGGTTGATTTGTTTTTTATGATAATTTATTTAGTTTAAAGATCTCTTTCATTTTATGTATATATATTTTCCTGTTTTTTTTAAATATATTTTCAGTTAATATTGGTAAGACTCTTTGGTAAATAATATGGATTATACTTTCAACTACCCATTTGTTCATTTTCTATTTTATTTTACGGTCGATGACGATACCCCAAGTTCTAGTTTGTCAAATTATTGACAAATAATAACAAACCCGAGACCATTTTTTTTCAAAACTTTCATTTTCGTTTTTATCCACTTTTTTCTTATTCTTTAGTCAATGATGACTTTAATGATTATTATCGGTCAAATTATTGATAGATGATTATTCAGTCAAGACTACGTCATTTTCACTTCAAATCATTTTTTAAGCATTTTTCTCGAAAAAACTCCAAAAGAGGGAGATTCTTGAAATCTAGCATTTCTTGGATCTTCGAGTGAATAATTCTCGAGGCACGCTCTTGAGTTGTTATTCATTCAATCTTTTGATTTTCTCAAACACATTCTCAACGTCTTTTTTTCCGATCAAAACTCCGAAAAGAAGGAGGTACTTGGAATCAAGCATTCCTTGTGTCTTCGAGTGAATAATTCTCGATGCACGCCTTTGAGTTGTTATTCACTCAACCCTTCGACTTTTCCAAATTTAGTCATTTTCAAACATTCTCCTAAGTCGAATGCTCGTCCGCATTCGCAACCCACATTTCATTCATAACTCCTCGTGGTTTCGATATTAGGAGCACCCTCAGGGACTAATATCGTCTCTCACAATCTAATCCTTGACACGTCGTCAAGTCGGTCCCATCTTCAATCAAATCCTCAACATGTCGTCGAGCTACTTCAAAACAACTTCCTTTTGGCCTCGCATGCCATTTTTCGATTCGATCCTTTCATAAACATTTCTAAAACTTACGAAAGAGGGATATTCTCAGAATCTAGCATTCTTTGGATATTCGAATGAGTAACTCTCGAGGCGCGCCCTCGAGTTGTTATTATTTTATTCTTTCGATTTCAAAACATCCAACTCTTATCTTCAACCTATTCAACCCAATTCCCGAAAGAAATGAGTTCTTGGAATCTCGCATTCCTTGAATTCTTGAGTGACAAGCTCTTGAGGCGCGCCCTTGGGTTGCTTGTCAGTCACTCTTTCGTCTCTTTCTCAAACTTCCAACCTATTCAACCTCTTTTTTCGTGGTCGTCTCCACGAACTACGGACGCTCTGATTCTTCATTCTCGTCTGAATGTAAGATACATAGGCACAAGATTGCGATAATCTTGGCGAGCACATTTCCCTCCATCTTCCGTTTCCTCCCATCCTTTCCCGTAGTCGAACTACGACGCTCTGATTTCTCATTCTCGTCCGAATGAGCATACGTAGGCACAAGGGCCCCAATCCTTGGCGAGCACCCTATCTTCCAACCATCCCCATTTTCCCTTATCGTCTTTAACCTTTTATCTACTAATTCTACCTTTATAATCGAGAAGAAAAAAAATAAACCTAGATAACACTCTCCACAAAATACCTTAAGAGGTTCCCGTTGAGTACAACGGACGTGAGGGGTGCTAATACCTTCCCCTCACGTAACCGACTCCCGAACCCGGAACATGGTTGCAACAGCCCTGTTCCTATCCTTTTCGCTTTAATAGGTTTTCTCGATATTTTCCTCTCCCGTTTATTTGGGAAAAATAAAGTTCGGTGGCGACTCTGTCGAACCGCATTTCCGCGCCTTTTGCGCGAGGGTCGTTTTCTCCGAAATATCTCCGTGATTTTTTGAGGTACGACACATCTTCCAACAAAGTCCTCAATTCCTTACCAGACAAGGAATTTGCCAACGCTTCCTCTTCTGGGGTCAAAAACAATAACACTTTCCGAAAACAATCGATGTACACTCGGTTGAACTCTAACCAGTTCATACCAAGTATAACATCCAAACTACCAAGTGGCAAACAAATCAAATCCACGTCAAAATCTCGGCCAAAGATATTCAGTGGACACTTCAAACACACTAACAAAGTAGTCACTGAACCAATTGAGGGAGTTTCAATAGTCATCCGCCGCTCAAGAGTAGACGGCACCAATCCTGACATTTTCGCACAATCAACAGAGATAAACGAGTGGGTTGCACCCGTGTCAATCATAGTAGTCAAAGGAATGTTATTGATAACACAAGTACCTTTGATCGAACGCTCCTCGTTCGCCGCTTGAGTTCCCACTACCGCAAACACTTTACCAGCAACCTGAGGCGCCTGAGGCCTCCTTGGCTTCTCACAATGCGTGCTAATATGGCCTTTCTCACCATAATTATAGCAAGTAGGCATATTAGTCCTACAATCCGCCATCACATGGCCCGACTTCCCACACTTGAAGCACTTATTCGTCTCTTGAGGACAATCACTAGCACGATGCCCCGCGACACTGCACTGATAACATTTTAAGTCCACCGACGCTTTCCTTTCCCTGAACCTCTTATCAACCATAACCTTCTGCTTTCCCTTATTGGTCGGCACACTGTAGGGTGTACCACCGAACCTCTGCTTACCCTTGCGGTCATTCACCGCCTTGTAGTGTGCAATCCTCACACGGTTATCAATGTCATAAATCCGACTTCTACTTACCAACTCAGGATAACTCCTGATTTTCTGACACACGATCCCCATCTTGATCTCCGACCTCAGCCCATTCTCAAATTTCAATCACTTAGAAGTCATAGCCTCCTCGGTATTGTAATGGGGACAATACTGAGCCAATTCCTCAAACTTAGCCGCATACTCGGCCACCGACATAATGCCCTGCTTCAACTCTAAAAATTCCACTTCTTTAGAACTTCTGATATCTTCTGGAAAATAATTCTCTAGAAAACCAGATCGAACCACCTCCTAAGTAATCGGAGTCCCCGAAGCCCCCATCCTCTGACGGCAATTGTCCCACCAAGCCTCGGCCTCTCCCTCAAGCATGTGAGTACCAAATCTCACTTTCTGCTCATCGCTGCACCCATGGTCCTGAAGATCTTCTCTATTGCCTTCAACCATTTCTGTGCAGCTACCGGATCCAAAATCCCACCTTCAAACTTTGGTGGCTTGTTGCTCTGGAACTGCGTCAAGTCTCTGAACTGAGCACCCGTAGCCAGATTCTGATTAGCCACCACTTGAGCCATAGCCTGCATAGCCGCAGCCAACGCCACATCATTCCTCCCAACTATACTGCTCAACAACAACGATCCAGGTTAACAGAAAACAACCAACTCTATCCTACAGACAGACTTAAAACACTACACTGGCCGGACGGACCGACCTGCTCTGATACCAACTTGTAACACCCCGTTTCCCCAAACTAGAATAAAACAATTAAAATAAGTACATATCAAAGTTTTCCCCACAACGGGATGTCACAATTTTCAACAAAATCCCACATAAATCATTTTTCAAAATAATATTCAGCAAAATTGCAGCGGAAAAAGATGTAGTCTGTCATAACACATATCATATATACATCATCCATATCATCAACATTGTCATATACGACAATCGACCATCTGCCCAAAATATAAATAATGTCATCACATATCCCACAAAAATCAGATACGCCACGGGGGCACACATAATCAATAAGAAACAATAAAACTCCCAAAAAACCCCGGTGTTACGTATCAGAGCAATCCTACGACGACGCCACAATCCAAGCTACCTAAACACCTGGATTGTCTGTACTTCCGAAGAAACACATACCACAACAACAACAAAGGGGTGAGAATCACAATCAAATATTAGTAGTATAAATGTACATGAAATAAAAGGCAGAAACAAATAACCATTATTTCATATACAACATATCCGGACCTACTGTCCCATCATCAACAATCACAACACACACAAACAACAATGCAACACATGCACTCGACTCGACAATATGCGGTACCGACTCAACTCAGGATAGATTGCATACACTCCATATGAGCAACGATCTATCCCTACCACGCTCCTCCGGAGCCCATATAATCGAATCTCAGGATAGATCGCATACACTCCATCCGAGCAATGATCTATCCCTACCAACGTTCCCCACTTAGAACACGGGTGGTCGCATACACTCCGTCCGAGCAACAATCTAAATCCCGTCCACGCTCCCCACTTGGAGCACGTGAGTATATCACACACCACGTCCACATGCCATGCAAGACACTATGCATAACCACACAGCACACACAGTGCACGCGATCCTATTGATCCATCGCATCATGTAATACATATACACACAAGCACATAAAGTGTATCGATCCTACTGATCCAATCACCACACAACATATCACACACCATGCACATAAGGCATATCGATCCTACTGATCCAATCCAACAAACAACACACAAACACAATGCACTTAAGGCATATCAATCCTACTGATCTGCTCATCACACATCATATCACACATCGTAGCATACACCAATTCAATTATCAAAAACATACGGGTATCACGGAGTCACGTTCCGACACCTTACATACACTCACCACAGCTCTCTAATAAGCTCATCATCAGAACATAGTCAACAAGATTCCAAATTCACAAGGAAATCAACACAGAACAACAGCCAAAACACAAACTGTTGTCAGGCTCGCTGGCGCATTCGCCTGGTGAAGCCCCGCAGTGAACACTCGCTGACCATTCTCCTGGAGAAGCCCTGCAGCGAACACTCGCTGGAACTCGCCCGACAAAACTTCTAGCGAAACCAAACAGAGGCTACTGGCAGCATTCGCTGCCCAGTTCGCCTGGCGAAGGCTCGTCCTCTCATTCGCCCAGCGAACACCTGCGGACTCAGAAATATCCCACACAGCAGGAACAATAACCTTCCCCGATTTCGCCCGATTTTACCAAAAATCAGCTGTTAACACGACTAAACAACATATTCCAACTTAAGTACGAAATCTATACTGAATTCCACCTGATATCGACCTAGTCTTACTGTTCGGACCAACTTCAACTTAAAACGGTAATCTACCAAAACCCGAAATTCAATCGAACAGCGCATGCAACGATATTAACAAAATAGCAGACACATTTAGAATCAAACTTTCGCATCAGTATCATCATCAACCTATGTTCTACCTAATTATCTCAATTTCGGTTTAACATCGCAACTGCCGAAATTCCCAACTTCTCAAACCATCACTCTACATCACATGCAATAAATTCAATCACAAAAACAACACCCATAGCAGAATTAGCAACAAACAAACAACATCGATTCATCATCGATCATGGGGATTAGGGAATTTTCCCTTTCTACCAATTACTCATGCAAATACCAATTTCAACCGATCATCCCCCCCCATACCTCGAATTCGTTTAGATGGTGATGAAGTTTCACAATCCGCAACCTTGATGCACTCTTTCTCGCTCTTGATCGTTCTTGTTCTATCAACCGTGTTCTTCTCTTCAGCTCTCCCAACCGTGCATGTTCTTTCTTCCCTTCACTCCTTCCCTTTCTATATTCCAACTTTGCCCTTAATCCCAAAAATATACAACTCTTATTTATTTCATTCCAAATAATTTCCAATAATAATATTCTCCACGTTTTCTTAATTCCATAAATAATAATCTTATTCCTTTTAATTTCCAAAAATCCAATAATTATATTATTATTCAAATAATATTATTTAATATGATAATAATAACAATAATATTAATAATAGTAACACCTTACTAATTATCATATTATTATTATCATTAATCATATTCTTTAGTATTATGGAACTTACTTCTTAACCAAAATCCACGCAAGCATGCCGAAAATGAAATTAACACCGACAATAAAAATAATTAAAAGGGGCGTTACATTCAACGTCCTCTCCAACGGAACTATTCCTTATTTGTGATAGACACAAGGATTCAGGCAAAAGGCATTTCTCTGAACATTCCACTTCTGAGAAAGGAAAAGTCATGTGAAGACAAAAGGCTACAACTACTCTACTTGCACTGTCTTCAAGCATTGGACTTTCAGCACTATAAAAGGACGTCTTCAACATCTCTTCAAGGTTAACGAATCTTTAATAAATTATTCAACAACTCTCATACAATCATTCTTACTCAAAGCTGAATAGTTTTTATTCGTTCTTAATCTAAGTTTAAAAATCACAGTTTGTGATATAGCTTTTTAGAAGCATCTTAAACACTTGTTAGCTTACATTTATTTGTAAAAGTTTCCTTAAGAAGACCAAGTTGTGGTCAGGATTTCTTGAGAAGACTAAGACAGTTGCTCTTAGTGGTTGACACTGTAATCTGTTTGAATATAGTAGATTAAGTCCTTGTGGAAAAAGGAAAATCACCTTGATAGGGTGGACTGGAGTAGTTGAGTTCAACGAACAAGGATAAAAATATTGTGTTGTTTTTATTGTCATGATTATTTCTAAACCCTTATTCAACCCCCCCCCCCCCCCCCCATTCTAAGTGTTTTTCTCACCTTCAGTTAGCATTAGAGCTCTGGTTCTATTAGTGCTCTCACTTCACCGTGAACAGAAAAGGTCCAGTTGAGAAAACTCTTGATATATTTTGGTTGATACATTATGGCTGAAGCTTCAACATCCAACAACAACATATATGAGGACAGAGATAAAATCAACACTAAACCCCCTATGTTTGATGGGGAGAAGTTTGACTACTGGAAAGACAAAATTGAAAGCTTCTTTCTAAGATGTGATGCTGACCTTTGGGATTTAGTCATTGATGAATATGTTCACCCCACTGATGGGGATGGCAAAAAGATAGACAGAAAATCTATGACTGAAGCTCAGAAGAAAGAATTCAGGAATCATCATAAAGCAAGAACCATACTACTAAATGTTATATCTCATACTGAGTATGAGAAAATTACTAACAGAGAAACAACATTTGGTATGTTTGAATCTTTGAAGATGACTCATGAAGGGAATTCTCAAGTTAAGGAGACCAAGGCTCTGGCGCTAATCCAGAAATATGAAGCCTTCAAAATGGAGGAATCTGAATCTGTAGAAGTTATGTTCTATAGATTCCAGATTCTCACAGCTGGCTTGAAAGTTCTGGACAAGGATTACTCCACTGCTGATCATGTTAAGAAGATCATCAGAAGTTTGCCAATCAGATGGAGACCAATGGTCACTGCTCTGAAGCTAGCAAAGGATCTGAACAAGATCACACTGGAGGAACTGATCAGCTCTCTAAGGAGTCATGAGATTGAACTAGAAGAAGACGAACCCCAGAAAAAAGGTAAGTCTATTGCTTTAAAGTCTAACAAATTTGCCAAAGCTTTGCAGGTTTTAGAAGAAAGTTCTGAAGAATCTTATTCTGAAGAAGAAGATGAATTGTCCCTGTTGTCCAGAAGGATCAACAAATTCTGGAAGCATAAGCAGAAGAAATTCAGAAACTTCAGGAAACCAGATCAACAAAAAGAGTCTTCTGGACACAGAAGATCTGAAAAGAAAGAGGTTGTCTGCTATGAATGCAAGGAACCTGGGCACTACAAGAATGAATGCCTAAAGCTTCAGAAGGAGAAGCCAAGAAGGAAGTCTGATCATAAAAAGAAAGTTCTGATGGAAACCTGGGATGATTCAGATGCATCTGAATCTTCATCAAACTCAAATGAAGAATGTGCAAACATGGCACTCATGGCTGATGTAGAAGACCATGCAGAAACATCTGGATCAGAATTAGAATCAGAATCAGATTCTGAAGAGGTATTTTCTGAACTTTCTAGAGCAGAACTTATTGAGAGTTTATCTGAAATGTTGGAAAACTATAGTAAGATTAAGCTCAAATACAAGAAGCGTGAAAACAATCTTGTATCTGAGAATGATCTTCTGAAATCAGAAATTGCTGAGCTCAAAGCAAACAATTTGAAAATTAAAAATGAATAAGAAAAAGCTCAACAAGATTCTGAAGTTGAAACTAAGTCAAAATTTAAAAATATTTTAGAAGAATATGACTATAGTTTTCAGAAGTTTCTGGCAAGAAGCCTAGAGAGAAGCAAGATGGCTTCAATGATCTATGGTGAAATAACAGGAAGGGTATTGGATATGAATCTTCTTCTGAGAAAGATTTAAATCCAACATCTGTTGATAAACTAATCATTAAGCATACTCCTCTGTATTCTACTTTTAAGTATGGTCATCTTAATGATATTAAACACACACGTTCTGGTCAAAACATTCCTGTGTTTAAACCTAAAGTTAGTCAAAACAAATCTGCTGTCAGAAGACAGAAGTTCAGACAACACTTTAAGGCAACTAACCCCAAAGGACCCAAAAAGATCTGGGTACCTAAAGACAAAATAATATTTGTTGCAGACATCTTTAGCAGCAAAGTCAAAACACCAATCTTGGTACCTGGACTCTGGCTGCTCGCGTCACATGACGGGAAGAAGGTCTTTATTCCAAAGCCTGGAACTTAGATCTGGAGGAGACGTCAAGTTTGGAGGGAACCAGAGGGGCAAGATAGTTGGCTCTGGAACTATTGGCAATGGTAATCTTCCTTCCATTTCTAATGTCTTACTTGTTGAAGGATTAACACATAACTTATTGTCCATTAGTCAATTAAGTGACAATGGTTATAACATAATCTTCAATCAAAAATGTTGCAAGGCTGTCAGTTAAAAGAATGGCTCAATCCTATTTAACGGAAACGGAAAGAGGAAGAATAACATTTATAAAATCAATCTGTCAGAACTTAAGGTTCAGAATGTAAAATGCCCTATGTCTGTTAATGATGAGCAATGGCTCTGGCACAGAAGATTGAGGCATATTAGTATGAGACATATATCTCAGATTAATAAACTCAATCTGGTCAGAGGACTTCCTCAGTTGAAGTTCAACTCAGATGCTCTTTGTGAAGCATGTCAAAAAGGAAAATTTTCAAAATCTTCTTTTAAAACTAAAAATGTTGTTTCAACCTCAAGACCATTAGAGTTACTTCATATTGATCTGTTTGGACCAGTGAAAACTGCTTCCATCAGAGGCAAGAAGTATGAATTAGTCATTGTTGATGACTACAACAGATAGACATGGGTGAAATTCCTAAAACACAAGGATGAGTCACATTCTGTGTTCTTTGACTTCTGCAAACAAGTCGTGAAAAAGATTTTAAAATTGTTAAAGTCAGAAGTGATCATGGTGGTGAATTTGAAAACAAATATTTTGAAAAATATTTTAAAGAAAATGGCATTGCACATGATTTCTTCTGCCCTAGAACTCCTCAATAGAATGGATTTGTAGAGAGGAAAAATAGAACTTTGCAAGAAATGGCCAGAACCATGATCAACGAGACTAATTTGGAAAAACATTTTTGGGCAGAAGCAATTAACACAGCTTGCTATATTCAGAACAGAGTGTCTGTAAGACCTCTTCTGGAGAAGACTCCCTATGAATTATGGAGGAATCGAAAGCCCAACATTTCTTATTTCCATCCTTTTGGATGTGTATATTTTATGTTGAATACTAAAGAGAATATGAACAAGTTTGATTCTAAAGCACAAAAGTGTTTCATGCTTGGGTATTCTGAACGCTCTAAAGGCTACAGAGTATACAATACTGAGACACAGATTGTGGAAGAATCAATTCATGTTAGATTTGATGATAAGCTTGGCAATCAAAAGCCAAAGCGGCTTGTTAATTCTACAGATAGAGAAGTCATTCTCACAGACTCTGAAGACTCAGAGGCAGAAAAGGCTCAAGTGAAAGAACCAGAAGCAACTCCATATGCAACTCCATTTACTGCTCAGATGAACAATTTGAATATTTCTGAAGAACCAAATGTTAAGGGATCATCATCCAGAATCAAGGCCTCTCATCCAGAGGATTTGATAATTAGAAAGAAGGATGACCCTATCAGAACAAGGTCTTTCCTCAGATCATCTGCAACGTCACTTTTTGGGTTGGTGTCTATCATTGAACCAACTTCTGTGGATAAGGCTCTGAATGATAATGAGTGCATACTTGCTATGCAAGAAGAGCTAAATCAATTCATCAGAAATGACGTTTGGGATCTGGATCCAAGACCAAAAGGATTCAATATTATTGGAACTAAATGGGTCTTCAGAAACAAATTGAATGAGCAAGGAGAAGTTGTAAGAAACAAAGCAAGGCTAGTTGCTCAAGGATATAGTCAGCAAGAAGGAATTGACTACACAGAGACTTATGCTCCTGTGGCTAGGTTAGAGTCTATACGCCTACTCATTTCTTTTGCTGCACAGAATAACATCACTCTGTATCAGATGGATGTTAAGAGTGCCTTCTTGAATGGTATTATATAAGAGGAAGTTTATGTTCATCAACCTCCTGGCTTTGAAAATGATAAATTTCCAGAACATGTTTTTAAACTTAAAAAATCACTCTATGGTTTAAAACAAGCTCCCAGAGCTTGGTATGAGAGACTAAGTAATTTTCTTCTAGAAAAGAATTTTATCATAAGCAAAGTGGATACAACTCTCTTTTGTAAATCATTTAAGAAAGACTTGTTAATTTGTCAAATTTACGTAGATGATATTATATTTGGATCTACCAATATTATGCTGGGAAAGGAGTTTGCTCTTTCTATGCAGGCTGAATTTGAGATGAGCATGATGGGAGAACTCAGACTCTTTCTGGGAATCCAAGTCAATCAAACTCCAGAATGCACCTACATACATCAGACTAAGTATGTGAATGAGCTTCTGAAGAAGTTTAACATGACTGAAAGCAAATCAGTAAAGACTCCAATGCATCCCACAAGTACTCTTGGAAAGGAAGAGGTAAGTAAGAAGGTAGACCAGAAGCTCTACAGAGGTATGATTGGTTCTCTTTTGTATCTGACTGCTTCTAGACCTGATATTTTATTCAGTGTTTGTCTGTGTTCCAGATTCCAATTAGATCCTAGAGAATCTCACTTAACAACTGTTAAGAGGATTCTAAGTATCTGAAAGGTACTACTAATGTGGGTTTGTGTTACAGAAGATCTGATGATTATTAATTAGTTGGATTCTGTGATGCTGACTACGCTGGAGACAGAGTTGAAAGAATAAAATACTTCTGGAAGCTGCCAGTTTCTTGGAAGTCATCTGATCTCTTGGTTCAGCAAGAAGCAACCCACTATTGCGCTTTCAACAACAGAAGCATAACAGATTGCTGCTGCTGGTTGTAGCACTCAGATGCTCTGGATGAAGAGTCAACTAGAAGACTATGAGATCCATGAGAGTAACATTTCAATCTTCTGTGATAATACTTCTGCTATATGCTTGTCTAAAAATCCTATTTTACACTCTAAGGCCAAACATATAGAGATAAAGCATCACTTCATCAGAGACTATGTTCAGAAGGGAATTATCAGTTTAAGCTTTGTTGATACAGATCATCAATGGGCTGATATTTTTACAAAACCCTTACTGAAGATAGATTTAAATTTATTCTGAAAAATATAAGTATGGATTTCTGTCCAGAATAAAATGTTTATCAGAAGAAAATTTTCTCAAATGAAAATGTTTTAACTCTGAAGTATTAAATCTATTTATTTATTGTTTATTATTTCATTCATTTGTGCGTATCTGAACTAACAAGCCTCAGAGGATTTGAACATTGGCTAACGTTTCACTTCTCAAAGAAGTTTCAGAAGCACATGCAAGCAAACACGTGTAACTTTGAATCTGAAAAGGTGGAGTGCACATTACTGAATTGACGTTTGAGGTACTGTTTTTGAATATTGAGTTTCTCGTTTTCCCCCAATTGTCAGAATCATTAATTGCTTGAAATGATTATATTCTTTTTATTAAATGCTAAGTGTAAGCGTGCTGAACGTGTGACTCTTGTGTGCCCTAATTTCTTCTATAAATACCACAACACTACACTTTTCACACTTTTCACTCTCTCACACTCTTGTATGCATTTCTGCTTATTTCATTGTTTTCATCTCTCTCCCAAACCCAAAACCGTTTGTAACCCTAAAACTCTCTCAAGAACATCAATGGCTACTTCTTCATCAACTTCTGCTCAGTTTCAATCTTCCATGGCTGTTGTCTCATCTTCAAACATGGGTGTTGTTGCCTTCAAGGAACCTGTTAGAACATTACTCACACCTGTTGACAAACTGGAAGTACTGTGTGAATCCATTATTAACTTTGAATCTATTGTTGAAAATGGGTATGATCTTCGTCCCATTGTTGATGCTCAATGCTGGACTAAGTTATTTGATAGGCTGATGGGACCAGTTTATCCCTGTTTAGTAAAGGAATTTTGGATCCATGCTTCTACTTGCCCTAAGTTCATTGTCTCATATGTTCTGGGTAAAGAAATTATCATAACTGAGGATCTGATAAGGAAGCTCATAGGCTATGAAGAAACTGATGGTGTCACTAATATGCCAGCTGGGCGTGTGGATATGACTAATGTGTATAGAGAAGTTTGCTCATCTAGAGAAGCTTCTAACAAGGTGAAAGATCTAAAACCAAACTACAGGATCTGGGCTAAGATCTTTATGGGTTGCATTCACCACGGGAAGTCTTCTAACTCTCCTGACTATGTAAACACTGATCAGATGTACTTCATGTACTGTCAGAGTCAGAGCACAAAGGTGGATCTGCCGTATCTTCTTTTCAATCATCTGTGGACACACGTAAAACAATCAAGGGAAGAAGTCAGAACCAAACATCAGAAGATGAGGAACTGGATTCCAATGGGAAGACTCATTTCAGAAATTCTGACTGAGAATGGTCTTGTTGGATGGGAAGAGTTAGCTTCTGTAATAGGAAAACCTATGAATGGGAAGAGTCTTCAGAGGATGAAGGTTGTTGAAGAACTCACTTCTGCACCAAATCAGATAAACTCTGAAGAGGTCAGCAAGATAAGGATACCAGTGGATGATTTTTCTATGTTCTTCGCTAATGAACCAAGGGAAATTATTCTGGAGTACATTGCTACGTGTCTGAAAGATGGAACTCCTCTGCCAGCAAATCTGGTTCAGAAAGCAGGTGAACCTGCACCAGATCTTTATGAGGCCAGACACAAGAAGAAGAGAAAGGTTGCTGAAGAAGGATACTCAAAACCCAAGATGAAGGCTACTGGTGAAGCTGCTGCTGTCAAACCTAAGAGGGTCAAGAAGCAAAAGGATAATCCTCCTGAGGCAAGTTTAGATTCTATTCTGCAAACTGTCAAAGAGGTACTAACATCTGATCAAACTCTCCATGAACCTATACCATCACCTTCACCTTCTCCTCCTCGTGTTTCTAAATCTAAGAAACCTTATGTTACAGTTCCTTCTGTACCCCAACCACAAGCAACTCCATCTGAAAAGTATAACCCTGAACCAACACATTCTCAACCATCTGATATTCCCCCCTCTGAAAACCAAAACTCTACACCACAACAAAACTCTGAAATTCCCCCACCAGAACCACAAATTTCTAAACCACTACCAGAAGAACCTACTCCACAACAACCTGAACCACAACCAGAACAACCCATCCCATCTGATCCACAACCAAAAATTCCTCAACTAGAACAACATCAACCTTCTGAATCATTCATATCTGATTCTGAGGTTCTTGACGTTCAACCTTTGAAGATGGTGTTTGATATCTCTTCAACATCCTGTCATTCTTCTGCTTCATCTGATTCGTCTGAATCTGATGTTCCACCAGAAGTAAACTCACCACTCTCACTATGTGGCTATGAACCAAGATCATCTGATTTTGTTTCTTTTGCTTCTTTCAAACCTTTACCTTCTGATAACCTTCCATCTGGACTCAAGCTTAAAGACTTTTATCCAAAACCTCGAGATTCTGCTGAATCATCTGACCAAACATCTTCTTCTCCATATCCTTGCCCTCTATTTATTATCCCAACCTTCACAATACCATCCCCACCAGAACAACCAAAAACACCATCTCTAGAAAACTTCCTAAAACCTAAACCTAGAATGGATGTTGGTACGCTCTTTGATGGCTTCAAGAAGGAAATGAATGTGTGGATATCCTCTGTGAAGAAAGATTGTTTGTCTAGTATGAATCTAGATGCTTCTGAAGCTACTTAGGACAAATTCATCTCAAGGTTCAACACTATTGCTTAAAATCTTCGCACCATTTGCTCTAATGATGCAAAGGTGAAATTTGCTGAAGTTATCAGACAGACTTTTATGAACATGAGTAGACCTCAAGTTCTGGCTCTGGAAAATGCACCTGCTGATGATCCTATGTCTGAAGATACTCCTCCAGAAGCTGCTGTTGCTGAGGAAACTCTTGTGCCTAATCAATCAGCTCTGATGATTGTGGAACAAGCTTCTACGTCTGAGATTCAAGAACCTGCATCTGCATCTGCATCTGCTATGGTCACTGATAGTGCTCCAGCTCCTAAATCTGCATATGCACCTACTTCTTCTGAGATCAAGACTGAAAGACCAGATCTAAAGGAAACGTTTGCTCTGCTAGAAGCCAGCAACAAAGAGATCAGAACATGGATGGTCAAGCAAGAACAAACTACAGATGAGATTAAGACCTGGATGTCTAAATAAGAGGAATCTAATTCTCAGATCACAGACATCTGAAGTTGATAGCCTCTCGCCAAACCTAGTTCTTTTTCTGTTATGTTTGTGCACTTGTTTGCTATTTTTGATGTTTCTATTATCTTGTGTTTATCTGAATGTTTTCTGGATTTTATTTATCAAATGAAGTTGGTTGTTTCCCTATATGCTCTTATATTGTTTTTTTCTCTGTTAATCTTTTCTATCTTAAAAAGTTTTTCTTTTTTATTATGACAAAAAGGGGGAGAAAAAGAAATTTTGTTTGTTCAAATATAAACAATTACTAAAATGGAATTCAGACATAATGAATTTTAACTAACATTGAATTTTAGTCTTTCAGAACTATAACGTATCATCTGACAAAATTCATTGAAGTTACCCTAAGAATCCCCAAACCAGACTTTTATTCAAACCAGGTTTACCAGGCTCTGATAATTCAAACCAGGTTCTGATTACCAGGCTCTGATCCTGAAAGATAACCCGGCTCTGATTCTGGAAAGAAAATCAGTAATAGTAAGCCAGGCTCTGATTCTGGAAAGTAAATCAAGCTATTACCAGACTTTGATTCTGGAAAGCAATCAAGCTCTGATTCTGGAAAGTATATTCTAACCAGGATTCTAACCAGAGATTTTTAACCAGGCTCTTAATCTGAAAAGTATACTCATGCAAAAAGGGAAGTATTTTCTTCTATTAGAGTATTCATTTCAGGGGGAGATTATTTATCTCAGGGGGAGTTATATATTTATCCTTTTATTGAACAAAATTTCCTATGTTTTTGTCATCATCAAAAAGGGGGAGATTGTTAGAACACAGATTGATGTTCAATATATCTTTATGTTTTGATGATAACACTAATGAAATTTTGTATTAAGAAAATATATACTCTAATTTTGTTCAAGTGTTTTGTATTCCAGATATTGAATTAAATATTCTTATGGAAGCAAAAATGCATCTGAACATTACTCAACGCAAAGCTCTGAAGCATCAGAAGCAAGTTACGCAAAGCTCTGAAGCATCAGAAGCAAGTCATCAGAAGACTCTGAGCGCTGTAAAAGACTCTGAAGCAGAAGCTGCAGAAGCATCTAAAGCATAACTGAAGAGTTTGTATGTAGAGTTTAAAGCATTGTTTCAGAAGACTCTGAATGTACTTTACGCTGCAAGTACAGAGGCTCTGATAAACAAGTATGCTCTAATCAGATCACTCACGCCGAGGCTCTGATAAACAAGTACAGAGGCTCTGATATCATTGAATCTGATCTGAAGAACAAGAAGCACATCAGAGGATCTGATGTTGTTTACGTTTGAAAAGATGTCAGCACGTGAATAGACTTGGTATTATTCTCAACATTCTCTCCAACAGAACTATTCCTTATTTGTGATAGACACAAGGATTCAGGCAAAAGGCATTTCTCTGAACATTCCACTTCTTAGAAAGGAAAAGTCATGTAAAGACAAAAGGCTACAACTACTCTACTTGTACAGTCTTCAAGCATTGGACTTTCAGCACTATAAAAGGACGTCTTCAACATCTCTTCAAGGTTAACGAATATTTAACAAATTATTCAATAACTCTCATACGATCATTCTTACTCAAAGATGAATAGTTTTTATTCGTTCTTAATCTAAGTGTAAAAATAACAGTTTGTGATATAACTTTTTAGAAGCATCTTAAACACTTGTTAGTTTACATTTATTTGTAAAAGTTTCCTTAAGAAGACCAAGTTGTGGTCAGGATTTCTTGAAAAGACTAAGACAGTTGTTCTTAGTGGTTGACACTGTAATATGTTTGAATATAGTGGATTAAGTCCTTGTGGAGAAAGGCAAATCACCTTGATAGGATGGACTGGAGTAGTTGAGTTCAACGAACCAGGATAAAAATATTGTGTTGTTTTTATTGTCATAATTATTTCTAAACCCTTATTCACCCCCCCCCCCCCCCCCCCCATCTTCTAAGTGTTTTTCTCACCTTCAAACCTTACTTATGTGCTCAAAAAAGACTTACCAAGGAAAAAATACCTCAAATAAGTAACAAGTGGTTGTTGAAAGAGCATAATAAGAATTTTATAAATTGATTTGATGAAAGGATTTCTAATGATGGTAGTGCATCCGAGACAATTAAATGGATGTCATACATGCCTCAATTTAATGTAGTAACTTGGAATGCATATGACATTAGTAAATTTTTCTTTTATACAAAATCAAAAGATGATTGTAGTACAACGCAAAATTGTGGGGTTATGGTTGAGCTCGAATCCACGTACTTTTCTAGTTCCAAAGATAAAAATTTGATCATGGCATCTTGACTGTATTTTGGGGTCATTGAGAAGATTTTTGAGATTGATTATTATATATTCAAAGTTCCTTTATTTAAATGCAAGTGTATTGGTAGTAATGTTGTTGTACATACCGATGAGTTAGGATTCACACAGATTGACCTTGGTAAGGTAAATTATATGACCGATCCATTCATCATGGCATCCCAAAAAAAAGTGTTTTATGTCACAAACCCCTGTGAAAAAAGACGATCAATTGCTCTCAACGGAAAACACATCATTCACAGTGATGAAAATCAAGATTTAAATTTTGATATTCTTGAGATCCCTTCTTTCGTAACACATTCCTACTTCATATGAAGAAGTTGATACTTATAATCTACATGTTATTCATTATGATCATGAAGAAGACATATGGAAAAACTAACAAGTAAATATTTTTTATTGTTTATTTATAATTTATTATTTGTACTAATTTTGAAGTATTATATACTAACAAGTATTATTATTTGAAATTCTATGTATTTAGAGACAAAACACCAAAAGATAGGTCACGTTGTGCATTTTAGTTTTGATGTAATACATATTTTTGATTCATAGTAGTTGTCAATCGGGTTTTGATTCACAAATGTATTATTGTATTTTTTCTGATATGTTTTGATTTACAAATATAGGTTATAATAATGAGATTTTTGTATAATAATAAAATATTTAAATAAAATAAAATATTTCAGCTTGATTTTTTCTTTTAATTGTGGTGATATGTAGTGCGCTATCGAGTTTAAAAACAACAAAATAAAGTTGTTGAATATCGAACCCATGACCTTCCACTTTTCACTACGGTTAGATAGTCCAACCGTGGTGAAAAATAGAATGATATCCAATTTATTACCATGGCCAATAGTCTGCAATAGTAAATAGTTTCACTTACTATCACATTCTTTGTTACCACGAACCATCACTTATGGGTAACTCTATTTTTATTTATATTTTATTGCTGATAGAATAATCATCTGTGGTTTTGAAAGTGAAATTTGATGTCAAAATAGTCCTAAAATATTGGGAAAAAATTAATATTTTAAAACTAAATACTAACTTTTTCATTATCTTAGAATTTTAACAAAAATAAAAGTTAAAAGTTTGTTAGTCATAATAGTATAATTTAAGGGGTGGAGTTAAAAATGTTGAAACCATTCGATACAATTGTTTAGGTTTATCAACAAACTGCATTATTATTATTATTATTATTATTATTATTATTATTATTATTATTATTATTATTATTATTATTATTATTATTATTATTATTATTATTATTATTATTATTATTATTATTATTATTATTATTATTATTATTATTATTATTATTATTATTATTATTATTATTATTATTATTATTATTATTATTATTATTATTATTATTATTATTATTATTATTATTATTATTATTATTATTATTATTATTATTATTATTATTATTATTATTATTATTATTATTATTATTATTATTATTATTATTATTATTATTATTATTATTATTATTATTATTATTATTATTATTATTATTATTATTATTATTATTATTATTATTATTATTATTATTATTATTATTATTATTATTATTATTATTATTATTATTATTATTATTATTATTATTATTATTATTATTATTATTATTATTATTATTATTATTATTATTATTATTATTATTATTATTATTATTATTATTATTATTATTATTATTATTATTATTATTATTATTATTATTATTATTATTATTATTATTATTATTATTATTATTATTATTATTATTATTATTATTATTATTATTATTATTATTATTATTATTATTATTATTATTATTATTATTATTATTATTATTATTATTATTATTATTATTATTATTATTATTATTATTATTATTATTATTATTATTATTATTATTATTATTATTATTATTATTATTATTATTATTATTATTATTATTATTATTATTATTATTATTATTATTATTATTATTATTATTATTATTATTATTATTATTATTATTATTATTATTATTATTATTATTATTATTATTATTATTATTATTATTATTATTATTATTATTATTATTATTATTATTATTATTATTATTATTATTATTATTATTATTATTATTATTATTATTATTATTATTATTATTATTATTATTATTATTATTATTATTATTATTATTATTATTATTATTATTATTATTATTATTATTATTATTATTATTATTATTATTATTATTATTATTATTATTATTATTATTATTATTATTATTATTATTATTATTATTATTATTATTATTATTATTATTATTATTATTATTATTATTATTATTATTATTATTATTATTATTATTATTATTATTATTATTATTATTATTATTATTATTATTATTATTATTATTATTATTATTATTATTATTATTATTATTATTATTATTATTATTATTATTATTATTATTATTATTATTATTATTATTATTATTATTATTATTATTATTATTATTATTATTATTATTATTATTATTATTATTATTATTATTATTATTATTATTATTATTATTATTATTATTATTATTATTATTATTATTATTATTATTATTATTATTATTATTATTATTATTATTATTATTATTATTATTATTATTATTATTATTATTATTATTATTATTATTATTATTATTATTATTATTATTATTGTTATTATTATTATTATTATTATTATTATTATTATTATTATTATTATTATTATTATTATTATTAGGGAATACACAAAATTTACAACGATATGAATGTCAGAATTATATATAACTAGTAAAATACATGTGCTATTACACGGGTTCCGTTTGATTGATGTACTGACTGTCAAGTAAGTTGGTCATATATAATTTTTCAATTGTGAAATTGTATTATAGTTGAAAGATATTTACAGAATCACAAATATAGACTAATAACATGCTCTATGCATGATGCATTGATCCAAGTATTAATTTGAAAAATAATGGATATATAGCTCAACATAATTAATGAATCACTAATTTGAAACTTGAAAATTCCAATTACAGTATTATAAAATTCATTTGGAAGGTTTCTAAAACACAATCTATATCATTCATTATATTTATAACTATTTTCTATGAAGAAGTTGTTCATCATCATCTTCATTTATTTTGTGATGAAGACACAAAGATTTATCTTAGAAAAAAAAATATCAAAAGAGAAAAACATTAAAATCAAGTTTTCAAGATTGGTTAAACTTTGATAATCAATGGATAAAAAATGAAGTAAATGTACAAAGTTTTAAATTATTATATATAAGCATTAGTTGCTCATAACTTTAATCTCATATCTTATAAAGTTTGGAAAAAAATTATTGCATGATTCACTTTTTAAATAGATTTTAATTTAGTCAATTTGTATGTTTTGACTAGGGAAATTGATTTCCCTTTTGAGGAAATATGTCTCCTTCCTCTCTGCCTAATGAATTTTGAAAGAAAGATGAAGGGAAATTGATTCCCCCCTTAGGTAAATCGACTTACCTAGTATTTAAAAAAAAAGGGAAATTTATTTCCCTCATGAGTAGGGGTGGTAAAACGGGTCGTGACCCGCCATGCCGGCCCGCGCACCCGCCAGAAAATGACGGGTTAAGTTGGGATTTTGTGCCCTCCTGCCCGCTCAGTCCCCCCTGCTTTAAGTCCGCCTCGCATTAAGCCCGCAAAAAAAGGGCGGGTTGGTCCGCTAGTCTGTCGACCTAGCTATAAAGCATTCAAAATATTTATTTTGGTTGGTTGAAGGTTAATACTTGAACTATAATTTTGGAATACTTGTTGGTGATTCTATTTTATACATTTATTTGTGAATATATGCAATATTTTTTGGAGTAATTTTTTTTAAAATAATACTTTATAAAAAAAATTGTTCTAAAAAATAAGTGAAAAATCTAATTGAAATGTAAAAATAAGCATATTAATCTATTAAAAAAATGAAAAAAAATGGCGGGCAAGCCCGCCAATCCGCCACCTTGGCGAGGCGGGCTAGAATTTTAAGCCTAATTTCACTTGGCGGGCTTGCTCGCCCTGGCCCCTTTTTTGGCGGGTTTAAGGTAAGACGATGTAGGCGGCTCGTTTTTCCACCTCTACTCATGAGGAAACGTTGCAAGGAAGGTAAACCTGTTTTCCTTTTTGGTAAATCTGTTTACTTCTGTAACTTGTTGAAAAAATTTTGAACCATTTTCACATCTTTTCTATGCACACTTTCATCATGCACTTTCTGAATCAATGTTAATTGATCATGAATTTTTTCTAAAGGTTATCATGATTTCTAGAGGTGTCAAGAACACTATAAATCATAATTTTTCCAACATTAAAATTAACCTCTTCCATCAAATATTTTAAAACAATTCTTACTGGTTTTTCAAGTGTTCATACAAAATAGAGTTATAAATTTTTACTGCATAATTTTCATACATTGAAAAAAATTTCATAAAACATTGAGCACTTAATGTTTGTACATTGTTGAATTGTTCATTGAAAGAGAAGATTACATTTTCAAGATATTGGAGAACATTTAATCTTTCTATCTTCACTTTCATACATTTCGTTCGTTCGTTCGTAGAAAATGGTATGTTCGTTCCTACAAGTGTCGTCAACAGTGTAGGTACAATCAAGATCAAAAGTTCTTAGAATGAAGATGATAAGAAAAAGTTTCTCTATATCAAGAAAGCAATAAACTTACTTCAAGCGACCCTACGCATGGATGAATTCATCTGTGTCTCTCAATTCACAATGGCGAAAGGAATATGTGATACATTAGTGGTCACTCGTGAAGATACTATTGAAGTAAAAAGATCAAGATTGAACACTCTATGTCAAGAGTATGAATTATTTAGAATGAAGCCCCGAGAATCAATAATTGACTTACAAAAAAAGATTTGTTCACTTGATCGCTCTTGGTAAGACTTTTTCTAATGATGAACTTAATCTTAAAGTACTTAGATCCTTGACTAGGGAATGACAACAAAAAGTGACAAAGATATCAGAAAAGAAGAGTCTATCCAACATGACTTGCGCAACATTGTTCGGAAAACTCCAAGAGTATGAAATAGAACTTGAAAGATTAGAGAAGCATGAAATTCAAGTAAATGATTCAAAGGATATTTCCTTAAAAACGAGAGTAAAAAATCATGATAGCAATCAAGAGGATGAGTCCACTAGTGATGAAGATGATGATATTATCAAGAATTTTGAAAAGTTCTTAAGAAAAAAGAGGAAAAAGGATATCATTCAGAAAGAAGCACCAAGAAAGAAAGTTACTTACTTTGAATGTGGAGAAAGATGACATGTTGAAAGTGAATGCCATACATTTCAAAAGAAGAATAAACTCTAGAGAAAGAAGGAAAAAAGGCTAAAGAAAGCATATGTAGCATGAGATGACAATGAAATAAGTACATCTTTATATGAAGATCATGCAAGCAAGACATTGCTGGCATCACATCATTCATGTGATGAAAAAGATGAGATTAGTGATTTTTAAATTGATGATAGAGCTTCATATGATGAATTACAAAGTGCTTTTAATGAATTACATGATGAATGTTTGAAACTTTCTAGAAAATTTTCAATACAAAATAAAACTATTTTAAATCTAGAAAGTAAGCCTAATATCACAAAAATGGAGTTAGACTTAATCAAAAATTCAACATGCAATAAATGTTCATCTTTTGAGTCAAAAATTATGGAATTAAATCAAGTCATTGCCAAATATGAAAAAGTGGAAATTGTCTTGGATAATGTGTTGAGTAGTCAAAGATTTTTAAATAATAAATATGGACTTGGCTATTCTAATTTTGATAAACCTAGTACAATCAAAATATATTTGTAAAGGCTACTAGCACATTTAACAATAAGGAATAAAAGAAAGTTCATATTGTAAATCATTATAAAATGTCTAATGATAGAAATAACTTTAATATCAATAAAAAGAAATCATATTTTTAGACCTACTTGTTTCTATTGTAATGCAAAAGGTCATACTTTTATTACTTTCAACATGAAAAATTATGGGATTCCTTATGGTGAGTATGTATGGGTGAGAAAAGGATCTAACCCAAGAGAATCCAAAGAATATTGGATACCAAAGCACTATTAATTATTTTGTAGGTACTTGAAGATCATATGCTAGTATTTTCAAATCAAGATTGATCTTTCAAGATACAATATCATATGATATGGTAGTTCCAAAAGTTTCATTAAATGAAAGATGTTTTGAAGAAGCATAAACAATGATATCGACTTTGACTTCATATGATAGTATTGGTAAAAAAAGATAACTCCTTTGTGTTTAAATGTATAACTTTCCTTATATTATTATACTCCTTTAGATTTTACTCTTTTTCATTTTGATGATGTCAAAAAGCGGGAGAAGAGAGATGCTTATTTTTGTTGTTTTTCAGGATACCAAAGATATCATAACATAACTTACAAAACAAATAGGGAGATATTCAAGATAGGGGGAGATATACAAGATAGGGGAGAAATCAAGTGTCAAGCAAAAACTTCCCATCATTGGATTTTATCATCATCAAAAAGGGGGAGATTGTGAAGAAGATGTTCACCATCATCCTATCATTTGTTTTGATGAAGACAAAAAGGCTTATCTTAGAAGAAATTTCAAAAGAGAAAAAGATTAAAATAAATTTTTCAAGATTGGTTAAACTCTGATAATCAATGGATTAAAGATAAAGTAAAGGTACAATATTTCACTTCATTATTTATAGGAATTAGGTGCTCACCAATTTCATCTCATATATTTTAATGTTTGGAAAAATATTGTTGAATGATTCACTTTTAATTTAGTCAATTTTCATGTTTTTGATTAGGGAAATCGATTTCCATTTTGAGGAAATGTGTTTCCTTCCTCTTTGCCTAATGAATTTTGAAAGAACGATGAAGGGAAATTGATTCCTCCTTAGATAAATCAATTTATATAGTCTTTTTAAAAAATTGTTTCCCTCATGAGGAAACATGTTTCCTTAGTGTATTTTTTTTCAAATTTTTGTACGTTGCAAGGAAGGTAAACCTATTTCCCTTTTTGGTAAATTTGTTTATCTCTGTAACTTGTTGAAAAAATTCTGAACCATTTTCACACATTTTTCATGCACACTTTCATCATACCTTTTCCAAACAAATGTTAATTGATCATGACTTTTTTTCTAAAGTTTGTCACGATTTCTAAAGGTGTCAGGAACACTATAAAATCAAAATCATACATTATTCAAATTAACATCTTTCATCAAATATTTTAAAATAATTCTTACTGGTTTTTCAAGTGTTCATACAAAAATGACTTAGAAACTTTTACTGCATAATTTTTATACATTGATAAAAATTTTCATAAACCATTGAGAACTTAATGTTTATACGTTCTTGAACTGTTCATTGAAAGAGAATATTAAATTTTCAAGATATTGGAAAGCATTCAAATCTTTCTATATTTACTTTCATACAATTTTTTTGTATTTTCACCAAGTGTGTGTGATGATTTATATCTTTAAGAAAGTTGTTGTAATTATTACAAGAGTTTGCAAATATGGAGGATTGTCTTTCTATTTTTTGGAAAAAGTTCTTTGAATTGGGGTCATTTGAAGTTCATCATAGTTGTTGGTATTATTGGAAATCAAGGAAGTGGTTTGCTTCTTTGTTGTTATTAGAATATTGTAGGAGAATTTTTGGTGTGAGGCTTATACAAAGATCTAACAATAGTCAAAATATCTCATTTTGTGTGAGGGGACTAGATGTATCCTTTATTAGAAAGGGGAACTAGTATAATTCTCTACGTCTCTTTATTTTACTGCATTTTACTTTTCTGTTTATCATTCGTTTTTCGTTCATAATTCCAGAAAATTTCAAGAAACAAGAAAAGTATCTTAAATATCTAAAAACGCGTTTAAACCTAACTCACCCCCTCGTCTTAGGTTATAAACTCAAAACTTACATTTTCTCCTAAACACGTCATGAAAGCAATTTGCGAGGTCTATGGTCCAAATACAAGTTTCATTTAAGCTTTCCACCTTCATATGTCCATGGCCCTATTTACATTTATAGACCCTAATAATCATACTTGATGACATTATAAGAGAAATAAATATTTAAAATTGGAAAATTATAATTGTTAAAATATTGAAGTAAGCAAGCATTTCATTCAAACAAATATCGTAACTGTTTGTCTAACTACATTGACGACAATCAATAATCGTCAAACCGATTGAAAGCAATCAATCATAGAATATATGACACAAGTAGAAGAAACCAATATGTCCAGCAATATCAGATGCAAAATCGTGTGTATGTTCAAAAAGCCTAGGTCCTTGATCCAATTAGAATGCAAAAACCTTTTTAGTGAAATGAATAGCATGTGTCACGATGCGAAAAATACTCCAGCTGATAAACGCTCGGATGGAAATGTAGTTTCCACCGAAGTTTCATTTTTAAAGAAAAACATCGATAAAACCCTTGTAGAACAAAAATGTCATCGCAAACAAATTTAGGTTCCAGGGTCAATTATACGCATGGAAGGTATTAGTACCTCGCAGCATCTGTTGTAACCAACGTGAACCGCTTAATTAGTTTTGAAAGAAATGTTAGCTTTGAATATTTGGTTTCTTCTAATTATTAATTATTTACATGAAAAGAAAGGAACTAAAAAAGGTTTTTATTAGGGTGTTTGATGAGACGTTGAGTCTCGCTCCTACGTATCTTTCGGTGTGATGAAAAATTCAAAGTTGCGTGGTTTTTGGTAGCAAAAATTTGTTAGTTGATTGATTTTAATCGCAAAAATGAGTTTAATCATGCTATGGAGAAAAAAGACTCATTGATTAAAAGAAATTAAAAAAAGAATCGAGCTTGGACAGTAAAAGTTTTTTTAGGAAACGGTTTGATCGCGCACGAGCTAAAAACGAATTTTATTGGTTTTAGTTATATTTATATGGAAGGAAAATATTCAAACTAGAATGAGTGTACGCCTCATGTTAGTTTTCTCAAGGAGAAAAAGGTATACACCACCCTTTTTAATATGATTTTATTTATTAAATGATTTCAAGACTGTTATTACTATGCGAAAGATGAATGCTCGAACTAGAACTAGGCGTACGTCTCGCGCTCGATTATTTGGGGAATAAAAGGGTGCATACCCAGTTATTCTCTTTTCATATGATTTTAGATAATAAATTTAAAATGTCATTATTATTATATTTTTTATGGAAGGAGAACTCTCAAACTAAAAAATGAGGTATACGCCTCGCACTCGATTATTTCTTTTTCATCCATGTTTAATTGTAAAACTTGAAAGTGTTTTATAACAAAGGGAAAATAAGTTTAAAAGTGAAATATAAATAAAAAACAATTTCTTTTTGCAAATTATCATATGCTATGACGGTTTAGGAAAGGGTGACAGTACAAATCGTCATTGAGTCCAACAGTGGTGACGATCGTCACTATTGTGAAAGACGTGCTTATGTCCTAAAGACCATGTGATGGACATCACCCGGATTACGACCAAACTGTCATGGACACGTACTAGGCTGACAATCGAACCGTCATGGCGATGATGTCCGTCAACGCGCCCAGAACACGTTTTTCTACATTTTCTCTCAAATAGAACCCAACTCTCACTCTCTCTCACATTTTTATTCATTAAAACAACATCATACAAGGATATATTACATGAAAACTAGTTTCTAAACTACTCCTAAGCTATAACAATAACATATTTATACTTTACATAAATGATACATCAATATTCACATAAAAAAGAAACTACAAACATAAATGTTACAAATCCTAAACTATTGAAGCATACATGTTTCATAAATTAAATTTTTGAATGGAGAAGACTTACAAACTCTAGAAAAATAAACTTGAAGAAAATACAATTATTGTTGTTGTTGAAGGTAAAGGTAGTGATTTTAATGGAAGATGTTGTAGTGAGGAAGATGGTGAATAGTGTTGTGGTAGTGTGTTTTGAGTGATTTTGTGGTGTGTTTTTTCAGGTTTTTTACTTTTGGGTTGAGCTCTCTAAATCTCTCTAGACCTCCTCTTCAAGGCCACCACTAGCAAGCTTATATAGTTGCTTGCTAGGGTATATGTTTTGTAGGATTTTCTTGTGTGTTTCAACGTGAGAAAGTAACACAAATAATGCAGCAAATAATGCTTATATGCATTGCCTAGTGGGTAGAAAAAGATGCATACAGATGATAATAAACCAAAAATGACAAAAGAAAAGGAATGGAGACTTGCTTCAACGAAGAAAATATGAAAAAGTAGGGGAATATTGACTTTTTGACTTTTTTAAATTTGAAAAATAAATAAATAAATAAATAATAATAATAATAATAATAATAATAATAATAATAATAATAATAATAATAATAATAATAATAATAATAATAATAATAATAATAATAATAATAATAATAATAATAAGAATAAAATTTAGTAAATGAATATGTTTTTCTTGTATTTTCTTTAAATTCTAAAAGTATAAAAATAATAAACAATTGACAAAAATGAAATAAAACATAATTTTTTAAATTTATTTTCCTAATCAAGAGTCAAAAGCGGAAGAAACTCAAATTATTTTTCTAAAATACACACATAAAACTTAACCCTAAAGTAAAAAAAAAGACACAAGAAAAATTGGGATGCTACAACTTAACACAATATTGTAAGCGAACTTGAGAAATATGTTCATTATTTGTATTATAACTTATTAGGAACATTCATTTCATACCATATCGGATCCCCAAGGCTTGCAGAAGGAAGCATCCCAGTATCAAACATGTTGAAGGCTAAAAAATGAATTATTGATAAAAACAAATAATGTTTTCAAGATTAAATGCATCATACTTATTTATTAAATATTTTAGAAATAATTGTTGAAGTAAATAAATTGTACATCTGATTCTCTATCTTCAAAAAAAAGAATAAGCCATTTACCTACTACTATAGTGCTTGGAAGACCTCTTTATACACAACATTGATAGTAGTCGAACATGATGCATCATCAATGTTGTGCATTAAAATTTTCAAACAATTCTTACTTTTAACTCTTAAAATTGCTACATACAATTGGTCGTGACTGACAACTAGAGTAGGAAAATATAATCATACACTATCAAATGATTGACCTTGAGATTTGTTGATTGTCATTGTGTATGAGACAATGATGGAAAAATGTCTCCTAATAAATTTGAACGACCATGGTGATTCAGAAGGTGACATATACATTCGGGGAATGTAAATTATTTACCAATGTTCTTTCCAGACATAATTTTGGCCTCAATGACATAATTTGTTAACCATGTCACAATTAATCTTGTTCTATTACATAACCCTTCAGCTTGGTCCAAATTCCTCAATAGAAAAATGGGAGTACCAACTTTCCGTTTAATCTTTTGTTTTGGTAGACCTAGTATTTTTAGAGAACTAAACAAATTATAGAGTTAAAACTTCATAAGTTTGACTATAATTAGCATTTGTCCTATCAATTGAATTTGAACTTAGATATTATTTCTCTTCTCTTTCAATATAGTATAAAATTAAAACATAAAAATATTAGTAACAAAATATGATTAAAGATTAGTTATATACATAAATGAACATAACTTTAGATATTGCACCTGAAATCAAGTATAATACATGATGATTATTTTTTTCCACAACTTCAATGGTTGAAGCAATAATAGCTCTGCATTGTATGAACTCTTCATTTTTATAATTTTCTAAAAGTTAGGGATATATGCTCTCAAAAATTGAATTAATAGAGTCTTCAAAACCTGAAATTAAGAGCTCTCGAAGAACTTCTATATCTACCAAACTATCATTTGTTTCACAAATCTTACCACCCTCACATTTAAAATTCTTTTTGAAAATTCAGCTAATTCTGAAGAACTTGTATTTGTAGAACCTTGTTGAAGTCTCGTACTTTTTGCTAGAGAGAACTTGACAATAATTTCATACATAAGATGAGTTAATTGAAACATAGAATATATCAGAACGACTTCCTTTTTGAACAACGGGAAGAATTTGTCTAAAATCTCCTCTCAAAACTACTAATTTGCCACCAAATATTGTATTTCAAGACCTTCAGAACTCATCATATCCTTAAGCATTTTATTCAAAGTCTCAAAACTGTTTTTATGAGTTTCATGTTGGTGCAAAGATAGAATAAATGATGAAATAGGGAAATATTCTATTAAAGAGAATGACGGCAGAAGAAACAGGATTAAGAGTTACAATGATTGTCACCCTATTTATAAGCTAAAACTAGGGTTACTAGAATAAGATAAAATACTAAAATACCCTCTAACAAACTTATGGGCTTAAGAAAGTAATATAATAAAATATGAATTATTACTAATACCATCCCTTAATTCATATTCCATCAAAACTTGTAACACCAATTCCATCCCTTAATCTGAGAAATTGATCAGTCTTGATAGCTTTCGTCAGAACATCTGCCAACTGCTTCTGAGTGCTGCAGTGTACAAATTCTAACACTCCACTCTGAACTTGATGTCTCAGAAAATGATACTTGGTCTCAATATGCTTGCTTCTCCCATGCAGCACTGGGTTTCTGGCAAGGTTGATTGCAGACTTGTTGTCAATCATCAACTTCAGAGGTTTGTCTACCTTAATCTTCAGATCCTGCAACAGATTCAGAATCCACACAGCTTGGCATGCAGTAACAGCACCTGCAATGTATTCAGCTTCACAGGTTGACAACGCCACAACAGGTTGCTTCTTGGAACACCAAGAAATGGGACCTCCCAGAAATTTGAACAAGTACCCAGATGTACTTCTTCTGTCAACTCTGTCTCCACACTAATCAGAGTCTGAATAACTCAGAAGTTCTGACTCATTATTTCCTCCAGAGGGAAATAACACTCCATACTTCAGAGTTCCTTTGATATACCTCAGAATCCTGACAGCAGCTTGGTAATGGGACCACTTAGGTTTACTCATGAACCTACTAACCATCCCAACTGAGTAGCAAATATCAGGTCTGGTATTGCACAGATACCTCAGAGAACCAACCAACTGTTTGAAGGTTGTAGCATCCACATCCTTTCCTTCAGAGTCTGAATCCAGTTTCTGATTTGTATCAGAAGGTGTGACAGCCATCTTACAATTCTTCAGATCAAATCTCTTCAGAAGTTCTAATTCATACTTGAGCTGATGCAAAATGATACCTTTCTCAGAATATCTGAACTTCATCCCTAGAAAGTATGTCATTTTGCCTAGATCAGTCATTTCAAATTCATTCATCAGAACTTTCTTGAACTTGGCTATCTCCTGTTCAGAACTTCCAGTCAATAGTATATCATCAACATATAAACATACCAGAGTCATATTGCCTTCAGAAGTATGCTGAACATAGACACCGTACTCCATCTCACATTTCTGAAAGCCTTGCTTCTTGAAAAATGAATCAATCTTCTGATTCCAAGCTCTGGGCGCTTGTTTCAGTCCATATAGAGCTTTGTATAATCTGTACACCATCCCTTCCTGATTCTTTTTCACAAATCCAGGAGGTTGTGACACGTAAACTTCTTCTTCTAATGGACCATTCAGAAATGCAGATTTTACATCTAAATGCATCAGAGGCCAATTCCTGTTAGCAGCTATTGCAATCACCATTCTGATTGTTTCATGTCTTGCTACAGGTGCAAACACTTCAGAATAATCCAGCCCAGGTTTCTGTAGAAATCCTCTGGCTACCAACCTTGCTTTATGTTTGCCAATTGAGCCATCTGGCTTTAACTTCTGCTTGAAAACCCATCTGACGCTGATGGCTTTCTTGTCTTTTGGAAGTTCTGTCAGCTTCCAAGTCTTGTTTCTCTCTATAGCATCAAGTTCTTCTTTCATGGCCTTCAGCCAGAGCTTCTGCTTAAGATCCTCCTCTGTACTTATAGGTTCAGAGTCTACTAACATGGCACACTGAATAACTTCTCCTTCAGAGTCTACTTCAGTGTCTTGCAGCATGTCAAATTCTGCAAATCTTCTGGGAACGCTTCTGATTCTTTGTGGTCTCTGAACTTGTTCAGAGTCTTGAGCTTCAGAGTTTCTAGCTTCAGATGATTGACCTCCAGAGCTTTGACCATCTTCAGAGTCTGGCATATTTCCAGAGTCTGAATTGCCACCAAGATCTGGATTGCCATCAGAGTCTGAATCATCAGAGTCTGGGTCATCTGGGTCACCTTCATCTTCTGAGTCTTCTTCAGAGTTTGAATCAGTATCAGAGTCAGAGTCAATATCAGGGTTTACTTCAACTTCAGAAATTCTTAACTCTGGCCTTTCTTCAGAGGTTCTAACATCAGAATCAGATTGAGACTTATCCCAATTCCAAACTTCTGATTTCTTCACAATCACATCTCTGCTGAATTCAATTTTATTGGTTTCTGAACAATAGAGCTTGTAAGCACCAGTACTGTGGTACCCTATCAGAATCATCACTTTGCTTCTATCATCCAGCTTCTGTCTTCTGGCTTCTGGAACATGTTTATAGCAAACAGAACCAAACACCTTTAGATGACTAACACTTTGCTTATCTCCAGTCCACTTCTGTATTGGAACTATTTCCTTCAACTTCTTCGTAGGACATCTGTTGAGTACATACGTTGCAGTGGCAACAGCTTCTCCCCAGAGCTTCTGAGGAAGCTTCTTCTCCTTTAGCATGCTTCTCACCATATCAAGCAGAGTGCGGTTTCTTCTTTCAGCAAGACCATTGTGTTGAGGGGTATAGGGAGCAGTAACCTCATGCTCAATTCCATTCTCCTCACAGAACTTCTGGAACTCTTTGGAATTATACTCACCTCCACCATCAGTTCTAAGAATCTTCAACTTCTGACCACTCTGATTCTCAGCCTTCATTCTGAACTTCTTGAATTCATCAAACACCTCATGTTTAAATTTAATAAGGGATACCCATGTCATTCTTGTGAATTCATCAACAAACAACACAAAGTACTTATTCCCTCCAATTGATGCTACTGGAAATGGACCACACACATCAGAATGTACAACTCCCAAGGCATGTTTTGCTCTTGGAGCAACTTCTGATGCAAATGGCAATCTTGGTTGTTTTCCTTCCATCCAAACTTTGCATGACTTTTCAGGCTTCTTAATTGCAGGAATTCCATGTACCAATTTCTTTGAATTCAGATGTTGTAAGCTTCTGAAATTCAAATGACCAAATCTTCTGTGCCACAGCTCACTCTCCTTCTCAGTACTTGTTGCACTAAGACACTCTGAGTCTGCAGTTCTGACATTTACCTTGAATGTTCTATTCCTTCCCTGTTCTGACTCCATAATCAACTTCTGATTACAGTCATACAACTTCAGAAGATTGTCCTTCATGGTAACTGAGAAACCTTTCTCAATTAATTGTCCCACACTCATCAGATTGCTTCTGATGCCAGGTACATACCACACATTCTGAATCAATGCTGTTTTCCCATTGTTCAGAGTCACTCTGACATTTCCCATACCTTCTGCATTAAGATATTTGTCATCAGCACATCTGATCTTTGTTCTCTTTTCAGAGTCAAAGTCAACCAGCCATTTCTTGTTTCCAGTAAGATGATTTGAATAGCCAGTGTCCATATACCACCAGTCTGTCAGATCATCAGATTCAGAGGCCATCAATAGCACAGATTCGTCATCAGAACTTCTGGCTATATTTGCTTCTTCTGATTTCTTCTCCTTGTTTGACCAACAATCTCTAGCAAAGTGACCAAACTTCTTACAACAGTAACATTGGATCTTCTTCTTGTCATACTTCTCTTTTCCCTTCTGAGCATTCTTTTGTCTATCAGAGGTTGAGGTTTCTGACTTCTGACCACCATCAGATCTTCTCTTGGCTTCTGATACCTCCTATCAGAAGTTGCTTTCAGAGCCTGCTGCTCTACTTCCCTTTCAGAAGTTCTCTCAGTCAAACGCAACTCTTGCGCTTCTAAACTGCTATGCAGCTCTTCAATTCTCATTGTGCTCAGATCTTTGGAATGTTCTATTGCTACCACAATGTAATCAAATTGAGGAGTAAGGGATCTCAACACTTTCTCCATGATTGTTTCTTCAGAAAGAGTTTCTCCACATGCCTTCATCTCATTAGTGATCAGAATCACTCTGGAGATGTATTCAGAAACTTTCTCATTATTCTTCATGTTGAGATTCTCATATTGATTTCTCAAGGACTGAAGCTTCACCTTCTTCACTGATGCGTCACCACCATAACATCTCACCAGAGTGTCCCATGCAGCCTTTGCTGTTGTAGAGTCTGCAATCTTCTCAAACACGTTTACATCCACACATTGATGAATGAAGAACAATGCTTTCTGATCCTTCTTCCTTACTTCCTTCTGCGCGTTTTTATGTTCATCAGTTGCATCTGCTGCTACTGAAATATAACCATCAGTGACAAGATCTAGAACATCTTGAGCACCAAATAGTACACGCATTTGGATCATCCAACGATTCCAGTTTTTACCATCAAATACTGGAAGTTTGGTGTTCATGTTGCCGTTTCCGTTCATCTTCTACTTTGCACAATACACTCAGAGTTTTCTCACACAGTGTTTCTCAACCCACAGAATTAAAAAAAAATTCTGATCAGATTTTGTTCAAGATTCAACAAGAATCTGAGAAACAAAATCAAACACACAAGACCTCACGTTCACTCGTGTTTCCCGTGTTTCCCAATGAATCTGAACCGGAGCTCTAGATACCAATTGTTGGTGCAAAGATAGAATAAATGATGAAATAGGGAAATATTCTATTAAAGAGAATGACGGCAGAAGAAACAGGATTAAGAGTTACAATGATTGTCACCCTATTTATAAGCTAAAACTAGGGTTACTAGAATAAGATAAAATACTAAAATACCCTCTAACAAACTTATGGGCTTAAGAAAGTAATATAATAAAATATGAATTATTACTAATATTTCATCTCGTATTATCAACTCTGTGTATACCGGGAATACAAAGAATCTACAAGGATACTTTAGGTAGGTTCAAATTCTGGTTAACAGTTGTTTATGCTAAAACGAAGCATCATAATAAGAGCATGAGCATCCTTCAAAATTATGATGGTATTACTCTTACTGGCCAACAGGATATACACCATGAAGTGATGGAGTTTTATAGAAATCTCATGGGAAAAGCTGCCACTTCTATTAAACATGTTGATATTGAAGCCATGAGGGGTACTAGTATGTATGCAATGTCACATTCGCACATAGGACAGGAAAAAACACTGACTATTGTGGTCAAAAGTGGTAGGTGTTTGTTCGGTAGCATTTAATTGAAGGCTTGGCTTTATCTTACTTTAATACCATTGTTGAATCAAAATCACCCAAACTATCTCAATCGAAATGGTTGACAAATGAATAAATATAATAAATGAGTTCTCCTAACATGGGGATGAGTTTGATGTTTTGGGTTTGCGGTAAAAAAAAATTAAGTTTATAGAATTGATTTTAGTTAAAATTAAATTTTATGTAAAGTAATTTATGTTTAAATATATTGTTGTATGAAAAATGTTGTTTAGATATTTTTATCAAAATTATTTTCGGGTGTGTAAATGATTAAAAAGGGTTTTAATAACAAAACGTTCAAATAAAAGAACAAATACAAGTACTTCATATTATACAACTATTGGTTAAATATGAAATACTCAAATCAAACTACAAGTAAAAAATATAATATGGAGTTGTTACATTTAGATTTTCATCTACTAGAATATTAACAAAGAATGTCAATGAAAAGACGTCTATTATAAGTATTAATGAAGTGTTTTTAAAGAAGCATTAATGATAAGGTGTCGACAGACCAACAACGAAGGGTTGACCGAGTTGTCGATAGCAACGAGACATGGTTTGGAGGACTCTCAGGGATAAATCCCCAAGACTCAAGTTGTTCGTGAAGAAGTGGAAAGCAGTTACCACTCAACGTGGGTTTCAAGCAGATAACGCCTTGGAATACATGTAAGCATACTAGTGGGAACTTAAATGATTGAACGTAGAGCAAATGCAGTAGTCCCTCAATGGTCATAACTGGCGTTGACGATTACTTTGTAAATAGAATAAATAGTAGACTTATACATGGTATCAGAGATCGCAAAATTCATACATACTCTTCATACCACTGGAGTATCCGAGTCAAAAAGCGAAACAGTTGAGGAAGAAACATGTATGTGTCTGTGTCCACCATTTTTTCTTAGTGATTTTACTTCCTTAAATGGAATGTTATACTTTTTCTTTTGCTTTATTAATGTTATTTACTACATTTTACCTTATAATTTATCACAACTTAACTTCATGTAAAGTCTTTTGCTACGCTACATTCGATTCACACGCACATGTGTTCGCACAAATTATTTGCACAAATTGCGTTGGAGATTTTTAAGTTAATCACATAAACTTTCAAACTCGTGATTGTTTACCAAAAACATCGGTAAACAAATTGGCACGCCCAGTGGGACCCTTTTGTGCGAATAATTTTGCAGAAAAAGTAGTGTCTTACGTTTCGTTTTTGTGTCTTTTGTTTATGTGGTCTTTTGTGTTGTATGCACTTGAGGAGTGGTAAGTGTATTTCCAGTATATCTCGAAAAAACCAAACCCATTCCCAAAGTAATACTCCAAATCCATGAGGACAACCGACGATTACTAATGTCAGAAGTTCTACGACTTCAACCTCAGCCGAGGAGATGCCTACTATTATAAGTCAAGAAGTGGTGTATTTTATACCTCCAAGTTTGAGGATTTCATCACCACGAGCAACAATTACACCATTCTTTTCTAGGGAATTATGGAATCCAGGAGATCAAAGCACTCCTTATTTAGGTTTCTCGTTGCCTCAAAAGTAACAACTGTATGGCATGCCAACTACAATTATGGCAAATCTACACCTTAGTACGGCGATGTATTTAGAGAACGCAATGGCAATATCATCGCCATTTAATCCATATTTGGCCTCAGCGTCCATCATGGGCAATTTTGGCCAACTAGGACAACCACCAGGGAGTATAAGGTATTTCCTCCTCAAGGTGCTTTGTCCTTGACCAATAACTTTCTCCAAATTATGAGACAATTAATGGATGAAAGCAACCACGACATAGTGGAACTGGCGGCATGGGGTGTCCAACTACTCCATTAGGAAAATTTAGACACCCAATACTTGAGAGACATGGCCCAGTTGGACTATAGAGTTTGACAAGCCGAACGGTTAAAGGCTGAAAAAGCTAGAACTTCCAAGTTCAGTAAAAATAAAGTAGCTTATGTCAAATTTAGCAATATAGAAAACCCATCTGATTCAAAGTATGAGTATGTGAAGGAGAATGAGGTCAATGTGAACAAACTAAATCCTGGACCTCCCTATAAGCTGCTAAAACCCTCAAGCGGGAAGAATCACGTAGAGCCCAAAAATGAAAATTTTGTTTCTATGACATATACCTTCGAAGTTACTAAGTGTGACAAAATCTTTGATTTTTTAGTTGTTAATGCACAAATCTTTGTTCTGAAAGGGACTAAAGTCCCATCATTAGAATAGAGAAAGAAAAAAGGTTTTTTTTTAATTTCATAACTTTTTGGGTCAAAACACTTCTCAATGTGTACGTTTTAGGGACCTGATGCAAAATGCTCTCAAAGATGGCAGACTCAAGTTTTCTAACAAGTAGAAACCACACCCAGAAGGGGAAACTGAACAAAAATCGAGGCTCTCTTTGTCGATCCAGCAGACATCATGGTCATCGACACTGTAGACAATACTGGGGATGAAGACTACAAACTAAATCACGAGGATCAAACAATAAAGGCTTATCCCAAAGCTGAAGAGGAGCTGGTCAATTTCTGAATTGTTGTAGGTTGAAAGGTTGAGAGGTAATAATGTGTCCTAGGTGCAACTCTGTGTTTGACAAAGAAGCTGCTAAGAACAAACCCTTACCTAACCAAAAATTTTGTCTGATAGGATAGATCCAATGAACCTTTCTCCAACCAACAAAGGGTCCAGCAAAACTCCAAGGTAGGACTTATGTCCCTACTACAAATTCACCTCCTAGAGAATGGATATGCCCTGCTCGAAAATCAGAAGCTGGTGGGGACAAATGGAAAGTTGTGAATGTTGATTGTGGTTCCTCATACAGAGACAACTCCCAGGTGTTGAAGAAATATTCATATGTCTTGCATGTGAGTACAACTTTTCATTAGGTGTATTTTGTGAAGGGAAATCGCGATCCAAAATACATCAGAAATTAAAAATTTCCCTTTAGGGATCCTTACGAATGGTCATGATCAATGATATAAACGGTTACCTCTTGTGGCGATGAAACCTTTGAAGCTGAATCGAAGGAGTGATCACGAGCGTTGAACGATGAACAA